>JAPXFQ010000583.1:0-388618 GCA_028564705.1 Apricaphanius iberus
AATATTATATATATATATATATATATATATATATATATATATATATATATATATATATATATATATCATATATACACTTACCGTTAAAATGGGGGTCACATTGAAATGTCCTTATTTTTGAAGGAAAAGCACTGTACTTTTCAATGAAGATAACTTTAAACTAGTCTTAACTTTAAAGAAACACACGCTATACATTGCTAATGTGGTAAATGACTATTCTAGCTGCAAATGTCTGGTTTTTGGTGCAATATCTACATAGGTGTATAGAGGCCCATTTCCAGCAACTATCACTCCAGTGTTCTAATGGTACAATGTGTTTGCTCATTGGCTCAGAAGGCTAATTGATGATTAGAAAACCCTTGTGCAATCATGTTCACACATCTGAAAACAGTTTAGCTCGGTACAGAAGCTACAAAACTGACCTTCCTTTGAGCAGATTGAGTTTCTGGAGCATCACATTTGTGGGGTCAATTAAACGCTCAAAATGGCCAGAAAAAGAGAACTTTCATCTGAAACTCGACAGTCTATTCTTGTTCTTAGAAATGAAGGCTATTCCATGCGAGAAATTGCTAAGAAATTGAAGATTTCCTACAACGGTGTGTACTACTCCCTTCAGAGGACAGCACAAACAGGCTCTAACCAGAGTAGAAAAAGAAGTGGGAGGCCGCGTTGCACAACTGAGCAAGAAGATAAGTACATTAGAGTCTCTAGTTTGAGAAACAGACGCCTCACAGGTCCCCAACTGGCATCTTCATTAAATAGTACCCGCAAAACACCAGTGTCAACATCTACAGTGAAGAGGCGGCTGCGGGATTCTGGGCTTCAGGGCAGAGTGGCAAAGAAAAAGCCATATCTGAGACTGGCCAATAAAAGAAAAAGATTAAGATGGGCAAAAGAACACAGACATTGGACAGAGGAAGACTGGAAAAAAGTGCTGTGGACGGATGAATCCAAGTTTGAGGTGTTTGGATCACAAAGAAGAACGTTTGTGAGACGCAGAACAACTGAAAAGATGCTGGAAGAATGCCTGACGCCATCTGTTAAGCATGGTGGAGGTAATGTGATGGTCTGGGGTTGCTTTGGTGCTGGTAAGGTGGGAGATTTGTACAGGGTAAAAGGGATTCTGAATAAGGAAGGCTATCACTCCATTTTGCAACGCCATGCCATACCCAGTGGACAGCGCTTGATTGGAGCCAATTTCATCCTACAACAGGACAATGACCCAAAACACACCTCGAAATTGTGCAAGAACTATTTAGAGAAGAAGCAGGCAGCTGGTATTCTATCGGTAATGGAGTGGCCAGCGCAGTCACCAGATTTGAACCCCGTTGAGCTGTTGTGGGAGCAGCTTGACCGTATGGTACGCAAGAAGTGCCCATCCAACCAATCCAAATTGTGGGAGCTGCTTCTAGAAGCGTGGGGTGCAATTTCTCCAGATTACCTCAACAAATTAACAGCTAGAATGCCAAAGGTCTGCAATGCTGTAATTGCTGCAAATGGAGGATTCTTTGATGAAAGCAAAGTTTGATGTAAAAACAATCTTATTTCAAATAAAAATCATTATTTCTAACCTTGTCAATGTCTTGACTCTATTTTTTATTCATTTCACAACGTATGGTGGTGAATAAGTGTGACTTTTCATGGAAAACACAAAATTGTTTGGGTGACCCCAAACTTTTGAACGGTAGTGTATTTATATATAATGAATTTAAAAATTCTCAATAAAACAAAATCAAATTGGTATCAGGGATTCTATCAGTTTTTTTTTCAGAAGGTTCAGAAAAAAGGACGACAACATCCAGTATTCACCTGCATGTAAGGTCTATGATAAAGATTAAAAGGAAAGACTATGTCGCTGGAAAGATGGATCATGATATGATGTCAATGCATCTTAAATGATTATTGATGAGCCTATCAATTTTACCTATAAAAATGTAAAACCAGGTATTCATCATGATAGATTGGATGCATCAGTACCACAGTCTTTGCAAGCCTGTTTTAATAAGTCTCTGAAAAACAATGAGGGAAGTTTTTGAGGATACTAATCATACATAATCATACATTTAACAGTTTTTTTGTTGTTGTTTCTATTAGGTTTTTTTTCCAAGTTCACTGCTGCCCAGCACACTGGACTAGAGCTTATCAGTCATGTGACTCTGCCTGTCAACAGAACATTAAAAGACTGTTAAGTCTTTCAAGAAGAAGTGGGTGTAAGGCATCTGAGAATGGCTAGTCTAAATGTAAATAGGAGCAGCATTCCTGGGTGAGCTTATCCTTTTCCTAATATTCTCAGCTGTAGTAGATAAAACAGCCAAGCCTACAATTACTCACTGTCTCTAGCCAGCACTGTTTTCATTATACACTTTAGAGTAAGCTCCCAAAATGAAATGAAATAAAATGAAAACAGTGCTGTTTACGTTGCTGTTTTGATACCCTTTTTGACATTCCAGCAGCACTTTGAGTGCCGTGAGGGCTATGGCTGATGGTAGAATGTCCAAATACATTTATTAACTTACATAGGGGCACTCATTTAGTTGATTTAGTTTAGCTTAGCTTAGCTATGATGACATTTATAAATGTGCTTTTACTTTCAATGTCTCAAAGCCATACAGATATTGCGCAGACTTTTCCTTTCTCTCAATTCTGGGCATCAGAGATATCTCTTTTAAAGATTGTTTATTTAGAGAAGACAGCTGGCTTCTCACTTTCTAGAAAAATGTTGGTTTAAAAATAACCACATGTGGTAAAATATGGACCAAACAACCGTGGGTTGATTGATCGCAGTAGGATTGGCTATTGCTTTCACGCAGGATATAAGGTTAGAGATTAAACAAAAAAGTATAGAAGTGACAAACCAAGGCTAACACCCTTAGCCATACTGTTGATATTCAGTTAAATGTTACTGTAAGGTACAAGGGGGCAAAGAAAGGAGCATTGTGCTTTCGAGTCGTTGATGGATGGCAGCAGGTTAAGAAGACTGGTTTATGATGTGAAATAATAATGTTTGGAGTGATAGCTCACAAATCAGATGTGTGTTATTTTTAACAAGCACTACAAGAACATCACATGGTATCAGAAGTGTAAGAGAAAGCAGTCAGAAGTTCTGTTCAAGATGTATAGTTTGAAGCCACTGGATGAATTAAGACTGGTGGGAAATGTGGACAGCAACTGGTCGTGTTTTAAGTAGCAGTTTGAGCTGCATTACTTAACAAGTAATGTTTGGGCAACAATACTATTTAAAAAAGGTAGTGACAGAAATACGTGTGGGCATACACTGTATGATTTTTGGCCATTGTAGCCCATTTTCCCATTGTAGCCCATTTTCCAATCATGCGACAGTTTGTGAGATTGGTTTGTCTTCAAAGCTGCAGAAAAAAATCCCCAATAATTTTTTCTTTGCAAATGTTGTTCAATGTTATTCATTTTTCGGTCTCGTGTATGTTTTAAATACAAAATAACTTCAGTAAATTCAATTGATTTGTGATTTTCCGATACGGTCTTGTCCGGTCGGGTCTGAGATATTCAGGAGAACATTTCCACAGCTAGCTGGACACTCATTGGGCAGGCAGGGCTGTATCATGCCATCATATTAGGGCAGCAAGAATTGTGATGCAGTAAAAAAAATGACAAATAAGTCAATTGAGCAGCTTATGCTTGGTGTTTGGTTCTTTATTTACACAAACCTTACTGCACTGTTCATGAGTAGGCTCCATGTGGCAAAAACCCCCAAAACATATTTCATGTACTATTATCTTTGTGCTTATTACTTCAATATACAGAGTAGCAAAGCTTGATTTTCCTACTTTTTTTGCTTGCTGCGGTCATCTGTTTCTGTGTTTTGTTTCTGCTGTTAATGTGTGGGGTAACTGTGATAGTGAACCTGAATAAAGTGGGCTTAAACACTGCATTTAATTTAACTCTATATGTAACTGGCCAGTGTCCATAATTTAATACAATCAAACAACAACATTGACTTAATTAGCCATCTTTCAAATAACCAAATGTGCAAATTAAAACAGTGTCACAAAGAGGAAACATTGACAGATTAAAGCCCAGTAAACAAAATTCAGTCCTTTGTTAAACTTATCTTAAATTGAAAGTTGTCTCAAACAAATAATATCTCAAAAACTAAACCTCAAATATGTCATATTTTTACATTATGAGAGAGAAAAGAAGTAGCTGAAGAGTTTGATATATAATATGTGTATGGTGTGAAAAACTCATCTTACTGAAAAAATAAAAACCGATACCGATAATTTCGGATATTACATTTTAATGCCAATATCGACCGATAATGACTTTAGGCCGATAATATCAGACATTACTAGTTTTTAGTCGCCAAATCAAAGTGATTGTGTTCTGTGACTCCAGTCACTCCGCCCTATCCGCACTGGACCATTGTTGTATGGACCTACAACCGAAAGGGAACATTAATGGACCAGTACAAAGCCTGCTTTAAGGGCTGCTTTTACATTGGAACAAGACAAAAAGGTGGACTGGACTGCACTTAGCCGCACCATTCTGCTTAGTTGAAACAAGGCTATTGTCCCTCTTAGCTATGAGCTCCAAAGTCTCTGTAACTCTACATGGTGCTGATGAGATTTCTGATAACGGAATGCTTTAGGTATGTTGTCCAATTCAGAGATAATGCTCAGATGCTCTCATAGGAATGTTTATTTTTATGATTCAGTTACCGAAGAGATCAGAGCAGGGAAATGTAATTTGTTGAAATTATGGATGGCAGAATTTCTGTATAGTGGACATCATGCACTGTAAGATGTGTTTAATGCGAGAATTTAATAGGAAGCAATATAGCTGAGAGACATTTACTCTCTTCTAGCTTTCTTGTAAAATGCAAGCAATAGACGCTGTGATCTCCTCTACTGTCTTCATTGTTTGGTGTTTTCATAACATTTAACTGACATTCTCTAAGTGAGCCCAGAGCCCAGACAGAAAGGGCTGACCATAGTTTGGGACAATTATTAATATTTATTCATTTAGAATCAAGAATTAAAAATTGGAACAATCGGCAAGATAATATTCAAGCCAATAATATCAATGTTTGCATGATTTTGCTGAAACTCCGATAATGACTTTAGGCCAATAATATCGGGCATCCCTAGTTTTCAGTCACCAAATCAAAGTGACTGTGTTCTCTGACTCCAGTCAGTCCGCCCAATACGCACTGGACCATTGTTGTATGGACCTACAACGGAAGGAGAACATTAATGGACCAGTACAAAGCCTGCTTTAAGGGCTGCTTTTACATTGGAACAACACAAAAAGGCCGACCGGACTGCACTTAGCAGCACCATTCTGCTTAGTGGAAACAAGGCTATTGTCCCTCTTAGCTATGAGCTCCAAAGTCTCTGTAACTCTACATGGTGCTGATGAGATCTCTGATAACGAAATGCTTTTATTTTTTCTGAAACCCAACAATTAAAATTTCTCAGTCTGTTTTGAGTGCAGTACTGCACAAAAATAACTTATATCCTGATGTTTCATTTTTACCTTGCTGCTCATAATTATCACAAAACACTTCTAATCAGGCTACAATATGCTGTTGTGTATCAATGATTATAATGTTTAAATCTCCTCAGTAGAATGGAAATCAAATTAGCTCGCTTGACATGTCGCGCTAATTACAGTACCCTGCTTTTATATTTTCTTGCAGAGTGCAAATATTTTCAATTCTACATACCAAATTCTACTTTTTTGCAGCTGTGGTAAAGATGTGTAAAAAAGCCTAAAATAAATTATGCACTAATTGCTGTATCATAATCCTTTTTTTATTTCTGCTTTTTCTTATAACATAATTATTGAGAATAGAAGAAAATCCAAAAAGTATAGAAGTTACAGATACCACCATCTAAATGAAACATTCTAATTAATATTTTTTTGTATTGACTTAGGGTAAGCAATTGTTGATCTAAAAATCTGGTTTCCTTAGGGATGAATATGGTATGTTATGAAGGCCTGTTTCACTTAATGGAACTTCATGGAAAATAAAAAGTTAAGTTAAGGCAGATCTGCATTGTTCCAAATAATACAAGAAATGGCATGACACACACACAGAAAACGAACTTGTGCATAACCTACAGTCAGAGCAAAAATGATTTTGTATTCAAACACTGAACAATAAAGAGGCGTTAAGAGTGAGAGAGAGAGAAAGAGGAAAAAAGCTAATCTCCAAAGGTTTTAGTATTGTTTTGGTTTTAATTTATGCTGCGGCAATAAAGCTGAGTTTCTGCTTCTAGCACAGAAACTGAAATATCTATCTATCTATCTATCTATCTATCTATCTATCTATCTATCTATCTATCTATCTATCTATCTATCTATCTATCTATCTATCTATCTATCTATCTATCTATCTATCTATCTATCTAACATCGCAGGGACGACCATTCAGCTGAGGGAGGAACAGAGGTGAAACCCCCAGGGAACATCCAGCAGCTACAATGCAGGGGCTTTGGAGGCCGCAGGGGCGAGCCCATGGGCCCTGCTGGCAACTGACCACACCAGGGCGGGCCCGGGGACTAGAGGGCCCTGACCAGGGATCAGCCGATATGGGTACCCCGCCACAGATGGATGACACACACCACTGCCGCCCCAGGCCAACCCGCACTGCCAACCCCCCAGCCCTGACCCCCCACCCATATCGGGGCGCCTGCAAAACAACAACAGCGGGCAGACGCCACCCCCAGCCAGCCTCCAGACATTAGATCTAGAAACATATATACAAACCCTCCCTCTTATGCACCACATTTACACCAGCACACTAAGACAACAAAAAGAGGAAACTCTTAACTCATTCATACACCCCATATACATTCTATACTCCCAGGTCCAGGGACTGTTGCCCCAGCAGAGAGAAGTACCAGTAAAAGCAGTTCTGAAAGATAAGAAGGCCCAAAACCATCAAGACACTTAACCTTAACCATGACAGTTCAGGCAAGGTGCTCTGTTTACTTGGTAAATTTCATTTCAAGTTTTCATTCTGTTTATCTTTTGATTCACATAAAATATAATTTCTTTACTTCATCTGCTTGCAAAAGTTTTCATATACTTTCAAATTTTTTGTGTATATTTATGCATTTGTTGTTTTCTGTATTTTATTGCTAAAAGGGAAGGTAGACTAATTTTGCACATTTTTTATTATTTGCAACCTGGCTTGTACTTAATTTGTCCTGTAAATGTCAAGGGCTAGGTGATACTTTATAAGTAGAGAAGCTATCTCTGTAAGCTGGTGAGTAACTGATGAACTATCCCATTTCACAAAGGAGCTGAAAGCAAGGAGTTGCTATAGTACCTAATATGATAAGTGAATTTAACCACTGCCATTTAAAGATATGGAGAATTGTGCCTTTGGCTGACATTGACATTTGAGGGTAAATGCTTCCTAGCCAAAACAGACAGGCTACCTGATGGAAAAGCCTGATTGGGAGTTGGAAAGAACAGCTTTAAATAAGATGCATAATCAGATAGCAAACTGCAGGCAGCCAGCCATAGTACTTTGTGTGTTTCCACAGAAAGAAAAGAGCATCCCCAGGCTGAGATGCAATGAGTCAGCTATCAACTCCGACAGCACTGGGTGTTTTTGAATTTACTGTCAGGATTAATGCCATCAGTAGATTTCCATTTGGTATGTGCCTTCAGTTTGCGACTGAGGATGTTTTCCTGTTTGTATAGCAATAGGAATTCTCTCAGTGCACCTTATTTTTAAAAAGTGAAACCTCAAAAACAAGAATGACTTGCAGTCAAACAGGCTAGTCACTCGTGAAGCTCAAAGTGAAATTCCGAAATAACAAATGACATGAGACGACACCAGAGGACGGCTTAGATTTTTCCAATTACTGCTTGAGTAAACGGTTTTGCTCTGTTATTCTTTCCAGTCCATAAATAAGCAATCTTTCTATCTGAGGGAGTAAAATATTTTGCACCCCATGCACTCAGAGTAGAAAGTAGCTCTTTAGCTGTCAAATTAATTAAAATTATTCTGTTCTTAAAAACTCGGTTCTAAAGTGTTATGGGTCAGCTGTTATGTGGCTCTTGTCAAATGGAGGTTTCTTGTTTCCAAAGAATGGGGTGAATTGACAGAGAGTTGAGAGAGGAGAAAAATAAACTAAATTTTAGTAAAGGGACATGATGGTATAAAGGATGTCAGGGCAGAATGACAAGAACTCTAAAGGGTTATTGGCAACACAGCCAATTACCCTCCACTGGGTCAGAGAGAAAAGGAAAGGGTCAAACCAACAGCGGCCTTTAAAGAAAACCACAGCCATAGAGGGCATTAAAAATCACACATATGAGCTTTCTCCACCGCACTGATATGTAATCAACATTTGCAAGTGGAAGGTGGATGATGGAAGAATCTTCCCTTCAATTCAGTTCAATTCACTTTTATTTATATAGTGCCAGTTCACAACCAATGTCATTTTAAGGCACTTTACAACTAACGTAATTTCAATACAATTATTTAAACATTCGAATCAGTTAAGTTTTCTATGTAAGGAATCCCAGCAGATTGGGTTGAGTCCTAATGTTAAGTTAACATTTTAAACAAAAGACTGTTAAAATAAAATATATTGTGTATAAAAAAACTGTAGTTTATTCTGAAAATAAATAAAAAATATATAAATTGTGATTTTAAATAGTTGAGTTTGGATTGTTAAAATTTAATTATTGTGCTTTTCTTGGTAGAAAATAACAAAAATAAGAAAATAAAAGACTATAGCAAAGAACCCAATCGAATGCTTTAAATGCTGATTTGGATTTGACAGGGTTAGAACAATGTTTCTCACCCAAAAGATGTCTTGGATACTTCACTTTTGGCTTATTTGTTAACATTTAAGAAACTGAATGCTTTTGTATAAACTGACACTGTTATTATTTGTAAGAGTAAGCCTATTTTGTTATCATAATGTGTTAAGGAAAGATGAGTGAAAAGGGTTGTCCAAACAGCTATGAGGTCTTTTGTCCAAATCCTGGGTTTAAATTGCATGGACAGAGGTTGCACAGTTTTAATCTAACATTGGATCAAAACTGTGACCAGTGTTGAGAGCTTGAAAGAACCTTTTTTTATTCTATAATTACTGCCAATTGATGAAACAATAAAAGGGAAGATTGTGATGTTGGAGGATTATGTCATTGACTTTAGTTCACACTAAAGAGTCTGTCTAAAGAGTCTATGCAATCACCATACTGTTTGGCTTTAACTTCATAAAGGAAAATTGTTGTTTCCTGTGCTTTCAACACTCACTATTCATCAAAAATATGTCATAAACCCAGTGAAGAAAGGCAAGATTTTAAAACAGTCATACTGAGTAAATTTAAAAAATGCCTATGAGTCCCATGTTGCAGATTAAGAGAACCTTCTGAAAAAGACCATCTTTAAATTAAACAGGTATCAAACATACTTTTCACTAAGCCTACATTTCTGTATTAAAAGTTTTTTAATTGGTATTCCAAACCTAAATGCAATTTTTTATGTTTTTATTACCTTGTCAGCAGGAGATTATCTGAAATAATAAAAAGAAAAACTTCTATTTGTATAAAATTAATCTCTATGATGCATGGTAATTCAGTAATTTTAACTGAAATAAATACAATTTTCAATAATATTCCAATTTGTTGAATCTGATTGTATACGGGGGTTGGGTCACACGCAGCCATCGGGTGGCGCTATTCTGCTTTCTCCCACCGGAAGGAAGGTCAAGTGGAGTCTATAAGAAACCCTCGCTGCCAGCTGTTCACTTTTCTGCATTCTGCTGCCGGCTGGGGTGGGGAACAGAGGACAATCTCCAACCATCTTCCCTCGCTGGCGACGGGAAGGCCTGAGTTTCTTGGAGAAACCCCCTTCAAGGAACTAAAAGACCACCAGGTGAATCACAAATCTTGACAAACAAAACACTACGAATGTCAAAAGCGAACGAAACCCCCTTCGATTTTCAGACTGTTGACTGCTAAGAAATGGGAGCTGAGAGCAAGATGAGTACTGAACCTGCCCAAATGCGCATTTAGCCGCCACCAGAGGCCCGATAAGAGGTGAATGCCAAACAGGAGAGCAAATAGCTTCATTGTCCCTTAAATCCACAACCTGGACATGCATTAAACAGCACAATTTCCTATCCAAATTCAAACTAGTGTCTTACTTGGCCTGTGCATTGACCTGCAAACAAAAAATAGTAGAGATAGTGGACTTGAAGTGGATGGATCACATTTACTCATGTTAGGTTTTTTGAATCTTAATATATGTTAATGGGCTTAGTTGTCTTTGGGGATACCTGAAGCAGCAGAGAGATATTGGTAACAAGAAAAACTGTGGCTTCTGTGGTTGCTGAAGAAAATATACAGGCTTGGGAAGAATTTGAAGAACCTTTGTAGAAATACTTTTAATTGGCCTTGAGAAGGTTTTGGCAAACAATACAAGGTCTTGAAAGACAAAGACAGTTAATATCCAGGTTTGTGGTTCTTTTGGGATGGGGACATGATGACCATGAATGTTGGACAGTGCAGTAGTGGAGAGGAAGACTGACAATCTTTTCAGTGAAGTTCTTCAGTTCGTTGCAGAGTTGGCATAGTGGGAGATTGGCAAAGCCAAGTCCATCACCTTAAACAATCCTGGAGTGGCAAAGGGAATAGGTTTTGATTACACTTACAAAATATTTTAAATACTTTGTGGAAAAGCTTATTTTGATGATAACTTTAGAATGTCAATAGTATGTTGAAACTACTCACATAAAATCTGCAAGCCCTAAAAAAACAATCAAATACATTCTTGAAGTCTTTTTTTTACTCTGATTTTCAATTCTTTCTATGAATGATCAGTTGTACAAAAGTCAGATGATTCATTGGACCATTCTAGCAGGTAGGTTTACTTTCATTATATAAACCAGTTGATGCTTTTCTTGGTAGTGAGTTTGGGTCAAATATCATGCTTGGAAAAGCACAATAGTTATTTTGATCAGATTCTTAACAAATACACCATGTTACAATTCCATAGATACTCTTCTTTCAGATACTGTCATTGAAGTCTGCCTGAATTATATGCTGTAAGACAGACTCCACTATCATGTTACCAAATGAGAATTTACTTTTGGCATAGTGTTTTTGGGGTGATGTGCAGATTCAACCAAATATGCAGTATGCAGTGACATCCACAAGCTCTGACGTCACCTAACCAAACAATGTTATCTTATCATATTACGGACTTGTTCAAATGTTCCTCCACCCAAAATGTTAAGCAAGCTTCAACATGCTTTTTCTTCAGCAGTGGAGTCAAGTGAAGTGATTGTGAATAGAAGTTGTTGTGGTTGATTGGGTGGCAATAAACTATTCCTGCTTTTACCAGGTTTTCTTGACACACTGTTGCCCTTTCAAACATGCCATGAAAAACTGTAATTTTCCAAACTTTGGGCCTGATTTATCAACGGTTTGCCCTGCTTAAAACCTGCTCAAACAGCACGGCATCGCGAAAACAGGCTTTGGCTTATCTATCAACACGGCACAGAGCACATTGCATCTGTTAAACACGAAGCAAGACGCATGCAGTCCATTTAGCGCTTTTGCCCTTGATGACTATGCAATCTCTGCGTTTCTGTTAGAAGACGCAAAGTATTCGGAGGATAATAGGCAAAGAAGTAGGCGTTCCAGGCGCATTGTGATGTACGAAGCATGAAAATGTTTGCGCCGGCTATTTTAGCATCTATTTTTAGCACGTCTTAATTTTGCGCTACCACATTCAACATTGTTATTGACAAACAAAAAATATAATTTACATACAATATAAACTAAGAGTAATTAACACTCTAATGACCATTAACCTGATAGTTATGTAAATATTTACTCATTTTCCCCCCAAACACGCATCATAACTCACTGAGTGCTCTCATGTCTCTACCTGGTGTAGATGCACTGAGCACACATGATTCTAGTTGATCCTCATTAGTTTCTCACGTAGTGGATAACCTTCCTGGAGTCCAAATAATAAAATGTAGCAATCATATACAATACCACAATGATAATTAGCATTATATATAAAATTTTAAAAGCAAAATTCAGATATGGTGCAGTGTTAATCAGTCTAACCCTGCAATACAATGTGCACGTACTGACAAACGAAAAACAAAATTTACAGCATTTTAGCCTAATTTTGTGCCGAAGACGCAGCATGGATCCATGTGCATTATTCCTCCTCTCTCTAACTGTTGTTCAGCTCGCATTAGTAGCCGAAAGCTCCTCATTTGAATACTGCTGCTTGCATCTGTTGAGAATTGCTCACGCAATCTTAGTAAATCACCCACAAATTAAGGACAACCCACTCGCGGAAATTTATAGTGGCGCACATAATTTTGTGGACATTATCGGATTCTTGATAAATGAGCCCTTTGTCTGTTTTACTTTTGTAAAAGATGATCAGGTTTAGTGGATTTTGAGGAGTTAACTTATACTGGGATAATTGTTAATGAATCTCAAATTATCAGTGATAAATTAGCAAAACGGGGCACCAGCTTCTTAATCTATATAAGAAACAATATTAATTATACCAGACTATCAATCTTTATGTGAAGGATAAGTTCTTTCACCGATGTATTAATACACAAACAGTACAAACACAGAGAGATTTTATCTCAAGTTAAAGGAATTTATTAACAAAGTGCTCAAAACATCACAAAGTACATTTATTCTAGTCTAAAATGTGGAGTAAAATGGGCTAAGATGCTTATACTAAATGATGTCTACTTTACAGGGAAGGAAATAACTGAAAACAGAAGTCAAGAATCGAAACAAACTGATGTCACAGGAAACCCCGACCTCACATGCTTATGTAGTAGCGTGAGCGGAATGGAATGTGGAAAGAGCGACAGGAAGACTTCTTTTCACCCAGGTGTGATTTTCAAATGTGTGCATTGTCAACTCAGGAGAGACAAAGGACAATGTGGCCTTAACTAGCTAGCTTTGTCTTAGCCTTACAGCTAGACAAGTTTAGAGATAATGGCCGCTGTTTTTCTCCTCTTTCTGGAGCGACCACACGACACAAAGCCGGAGCTCATGAACTCAATACACCACAAAATAAAGACAGCACACTGCTTCTACTTGCAAATAAAAGAAAATGAGTAACCGAACGAATTTGAGCGTTCCTGTGGCCGCTCGGAATACGCTCAGTGAAAAGAACTGACTGCAGGCAGCTTTTTGGCTCAGATCACACGGTGTGCAAGGGAATGGAAAGCCCAGGCAGTGCAGGGTAACCCCGTTAGTATCGAAAGTAGAGAGGGAAATAGGATTGCTAGTGAGTTCAGGGTCTTAACCTGAAAACACCGGCGTTGCCGTCATCAGGAGAGAGTGGCTCTATGGCGAGTGGCACATTTTGTACTGGCTCAGCTCTGCTGCATCATGGTATCATGGGATGGTTCTGAAGTAGCCAATGAGATCTTTGGTAGGCTACAAGATGGCTGCTAACTCGGCGCAAAGAATGATGGGTGCCTGAGTCCATTTAATATTTACCGGCCAGACCCAATTCAGGTAATTTTTCGGAAAAGCTGCAGGTGTGTGGGGCGTGGGGTGAGGACAGGAAAAACTGTGAGCAAACAAAGACTGATGACTTGTTTACTTATACCGCGGTGCCTCATTTATTGCAGGGTTACATTCTAAAAGTAACCTGAGACAGGCGATATCCACAAACTCTCATCTTTATTTTTTACAATTAGATATGCTATAAAACCCCTCGCCACACAATTAATTACCTTTTATCAGACATACAATAACATTTACTCACATTTCTCACTAGTTTAAATCCTCTCAAAATTCAAACCTTTGTAGATTTTAAAACAAAATATTATTAATATGATGTGATTTTTTTGTCCGCGCCAGCTCAGGTGCGTCTTTCTCCACTGAACATCTTGGTGCTGGTGTATTTTCTGAGTGAGGAACAAAGTTATGGATAGTTTTGCTGTTTTTCCTTCTGGACAAGAAGATTCCTATAATCGGACATGATAAATTTGGAAAGAGCAGGAGACATGACATGGAGGAGATTGACAATTGCCTCCAATCAATCAGACGCGGAACACAATCTGCGAAACAGCGAGGCAGCGAAGGGTCAACCGCGTTATGGCGAGGGAGCTCTGTACATCTAAGCCTGTTTGAAATTCCTTTCATTTTACTTCTATTATCTGTTCAGCTTAATCTTTTGAGCTTATGTGCGCAGAATTGCACACAAAGAGGAGTACTGTGAGAAGTTCTGCTTTTTTGTCAGCCCTCTTACAAAAATTACTTTGTTTGGGGAAATGATATGTATGCCAGCTGCACTGTTTATTTCGTATCCCACGACTTCCCCCCAACCCCAACCAGAGGATTCGTCAGGATCCTCCGGTACATTTCTTGCTGTCTGAAAGCAGACGAAAAGCATTGTTTCGGCAAAAACGTGATGTGTTTGAAAAGACAACTCCAATTAAAGACCGGATGGAAATGTTTGAAAATATTCCTGAACGTCTTTCTAAAAACGGCTAATGAGTGCTCCTTGGCCTTCCTTGACCACTTCCTCAGGAATCCTACCAGGTCCTGGTTTATGGTGAAATGTTGTTCTTTCTAGTCCTGAAACATGGCTCCAGAAAAATGTAGAAGTTTAGAATTGCAACTTTCACAATTGAGATTTTTATGTTTTCTAACACTAAGACCTTTTTGAAAATCTTTTTGATTTGAAAAATTGGTTCTCTCTGGTCTTTATGAATTTTTTTTAAAGACCCTCAGAAAATACTAAACAAGCTGTTACTGATTTGCACATAGCAACAGGAATAATTTCTAAATACTGGCAGATTTCAGCCAGTTTCTTGCCTTTCTATGCCTTTATGCTCATTCTTCTTTACATATGTTCAATCCTTTTTTACTTTGCCATTGCTCTTTATTTGGCTTTTAAAGCCGCAGTCCAGATTATTTCGGGGAGAGAGTTTTTTTTATTTTTTAAATACAATGCAGGGTTGTGGTCTCTAATGCATTTTTTTGGGTTTGTCACTGTACTTACCATTGTTTTATCTTTCTGAAGTTGATTTAGGCCTGGGTAGCCAGGGAATGGCTAACTATGTAGCAGAAGTTTGCTCTGACTTCTTCATGACTGCTTGCACGGCCTGTCTGCGCGGCTTCATCTCCACAGGTTTGTGTGATGCACACGCAGAAACTTGAATTCTATTGGATAAAAAGATTTGACAATCAGTCTGAATTTCAAAGGGTTCTATGGGAGGAATGAGGGACTTAAGAAAAATAATATATGTTGTGGAGAACTAGCCTTTTATCATAGTACTGAACCCCACATCATTTAAAGGATATATAAAACTTTAATAAATAAATTCTCCGGAACGCAGCTTTAACTTATAGAATATTTAATGTCTTCATTTTTTTGGATCGCTTGGGTAGTGGATTGCTTACCTCTGGAGTGAATTCATATAAATAAAAATATTAATCTATGCCAGCCTCGTCAGCTCAAAGTTGGGTTTGCCCTGCCCCTGTGAAAAACCTGAAGTTTAAAAATGGACAGAAATAAAACATTTAATGCCGTTGACCCCTCAGTTTTCCTATGAAATCTGTTTTTTAGTTTGACTATTTTTAGTAAAATTATTATTAGTAATGATTAATGATTATTTTATCCACCTTAAGTTTATAACTCAATCACACCATTCTGTATTTTTATTTTATCTTACATAAGAAACACATTGTTCTCCAGAATATCATTCAATAACAGTTGATGTGTGAGTAGGCGACAAATTACTCATAATTACTGATTTTATTCAGTGATGCCACTTGAAACCATAAACTGATTTATGCCAGGGTATTACCAACTGGTATTATCATTTTACCTCCCACACATTTGAGACAGCAGCTAAACACTGATGATGGGTGAGGCAAACCAATTAACCTTACACCTAATATCTGGTTAAAAGTTCATGGAACTTCGAAGTAAACAAACAGGCAGAATAATTCAACATAACAGTATTATAGGCAATTATATGATCTGTTGAAATGAATTGAAAGCCTCATTTTGAAAATTGAATTTCATTATCATCCATAGTGGCTGAAAATTGTTTTTTTGAAAATGGTTTTGTACAGGTTAAGAAGTCAACTATGTAGTATATATATTTATTTATTGAAAATACTGGAAAGATCTTATAAAGGAAGGGAAAATTGAAGGTAAAAGCAATTTTTCCCTTTAACACAAATCCAGTCTCTCCAACAATGGTAGAAAAAGGACAATGCACATACAGAGGACCCCCTCAGAGAATAAAAAGGGACGTTAAAGTACTTTGTCAGAGAACTGAATGAGGAAAGTGAGGACAAAGGATAGACGGGGACTTTTGCTGGAGATCGTGCAAAAGGAACAAAAAAACATGATTGTGAGTTTTTTGCATGGATTTGCATATGCTCATGCTGTAGGAAATCAGGAGTGGGTGTGCTCTCTTGGAGACAGTGGGGATGGCTTGTTAAAAAAATCATACCTCTTAGCCAATGGTTATAAAGAGGAAGGCAGATGTCATTTGGCTGAGCTGTAACACCTCCCAGATCCAGCACATCCCCTTCAGTGTGTCGGTGCACTGTATGAAAGCACCGCTATCACTGCTCCCGCCACTCAGTGTGCGATCCTCTCTCGTTGTCCATGGGCTCTTTCTTGCCTTCTCTCAGATTTTTCTCACCTCATCTTTTTGCAGTCCACCTCCACCCCTTCTGCTCCTCTTTTCTCCTCCTGTGTGATTCTGCCCCACAGGGAGAGATAGGATCTGTTACACACCGCAGCTGTTACACACCACAAGCGCAGGTAAGTCCCTTTTCTGTTATTAATTCACTTCAAATTGGGGGTCTATAACACTGAGAAAAAAACAAAAAGAAATAACCTTGGTTGTTTGCTTTACAGTGTGCAGAAATTGATTTCTCCATATTTGTAGTTTCTCCTCGCTCAGTTTTTGCCGTGATGAATTTGAAGTGCAGCTCTAAGGTAGCTAAGTTATTTCATACCTTTCTGGCGCTTAAATCAGATTTTAGAAGTGCTCTAATTGCTGCAAAGTTGGAGCACTGGCAACTTGAAAGAATTAGGCAAGATTGTTACCAAAACAGGTTTTGGAGGCTAATTTCCTAACTGAAAAGAAAGGGGACATTCTAAAATAATGTCAATTTGCAAAGATTAAGAGAGGCTGAGAAGAAGGTGTGTTTTCCTTCAATGGTCAAGGGTGATGGGAAAAAGTAAGTGAAGAGTGACAGCCTGAGCTCAAATGTTCACACATCAGAAGGGGACAAGCGGACTCACTATTGATCCGAAGATGGCAAGCTCCCAAAAGTAAGCTGAGGGGAAATCCAGAGAGACTGATGGAAAAGATTTATCTTTGCTCTCTCTTTCTCTCTCTCTTTCTCTCTCTCTCTGTATATATATAGTTGAGGAAAATATACATTTTATTGTATTTAACAATCTATGAATCACATCTTTCCTAAATTTCAATAAAATAACTGACATTTTGAGAATTATGTTATAGAAAAATGCCAATATTTAGACTAAAAACCAACTGTTGTCATGATGTCCATGGAACTTTTTTTCCTTGTTCTCTTGCCGTTCTGTTTTGTTACTCCATGCTTAGAATTTGTTTTAGTTTCTGCTCTTTTTTTCATTTAATCCCATGTCCATTTTGCTCACTTTTATCCACTGCTTCTTTTTTGTGCTTACATATAGTTTCTGTGTCATTTCAATCCATTTTCATTCACTTCATCCTCCTACCTCAGCTGTGGCAGATTCACCTAATTGGACTCATCCATTTATTGTTCCACTCATCCATCCTCCCAGTATATCTGAAGTCTCTTGTCATTTACTCCTTGCTGGATTATACTCTTGTTATCTTCATGTCTCTGTGCTCCTGGACCCTCACATGCTCCTTGAACACCTCTGTTGGCCTATGCTGAATATTCCTTTAATAAAATACTTTTTAAATGATTCTGCCTACCTCCTGCCAAAATAAGGTACCACAAAATATGACAATTCTGTTTTTAAACCTTAAATAACACAAAGAAAACAGGTCCTTATTTTATTTTCGAAAAAAGCTGTTGTTTTAACATTGGAGTTCAGAAATCAATATTTTAATAAGTAGTCCTTTTTCTTCAGTCAGCGCTCTCATGTGGCTTGGCATATTCGCCACCAGTCTTCGACTTAGCTGTTGTGTTCACATGCAGAGAATCTTACAAGTTTTTTTTTAATTTTCTCCCTTATTGGTTACATCTTCAAATATGTTCTGATGCATAAGGTAAACATTTTGAGGTTTTTGATAAGTTAGCATTACCAATATTTATTAAACATTTCAAAATACAATCTTTTTTTTTAATTCTTTCATTTCTAAAATTAGAAATGAGTAAGGGGTTTCTTATTTATTTTAAACTTTGAATAAACAAAAGAGACAATGTAAATTCTTGTTTGCAATTCAACAGCAAGCACATTACTGTCACTTGGATCATGTCTCTTTTTGACTGAGGCTTTGCACGATGACTTTTACTACAGTGATTGATGTTTAATTATTCCACAGTTGAAAGGTGGTCCATGCTGATAAGTAATCTCTGGAGTTCATCTTTGGCTAATATTTTTCTCAAGGACCAATGCCCCACCGGCCCGTCTGTGCTGTGGTGTAAGAATAATCATCACACTGATGAATTTAAATGAAATCTGAAAATAGCTCTGAGCAAAAGTTGCGTTAGGTCTCATAAGTAATACAGCGGTGTGCTTATATTTCATTCATGACATAGTTTGCTACACTCTCTTGGGCTGCGGAGAGAAATGAGAGAAATAGCTTTGTGATGTGAAAAGACACTGGTTGTTGAGATGGGAGAACATCCAGATTCACTGCAGTGGAAACACTAACAGCAGGAGCTGAAACAGCACTTTAATGGTGAGGATCCACACAGAAAACTTTCTCATTTTGCTAGACAGGCAACAGTCCACAGAGTTGTGGGATTTATGTCACTTGGTGGGCATTGCAACCCAATCAGCACACAGCTCAGAGGAAAAAGGAACAGTCACTGGGCATTGCAATGTCTATTACTGAAACTTTCTCTACTTTGAGCTACAAAAGAGCATTGGTGAAGATAGGTTTTGCATTTTTCATGCGGTGTGACATATGTGTCGTCAGAAATTTAGATGTCTTTATATAAAACAAATTCTGATCTTATCCATTGCAAAAAATAAATAAATAAAATGAAGCTGCTTTAGCAAATTGCCTGACAGCCTCTGTCATTAACCCACCACTCAGTCGGAGACCTGCAAATATATCCGCAATTTGAGGAAATTAGAGCTGGAAAAATGGGAGACCCGGTGCCTTTTCAGTCCACAGAGGCTTCTGTGCTGACAGCTACACTCCGTCTTTTTTTCTCTCACTTCTCTCTGCCCGGCTGTGAGCTGCCCCAGGTGTGACAGGCAGCCGGAGTAATGGGGGGCGTTTGACAGATGCATATTTCCAGCCTTGAAAGGTTCGTATAAAGAAGATAGACGGCACGGATTTAGACCGAGGGAGGGACAAACTGTTGGGCTGTAAATCACCTCAATGAGTGTGCCACCTTCTCCTTCGATTGATCCGTCACGTGACTCTCGCGACCCTTCCAACTTGCTAATTGCAACCCAACCTGATTATTGATTGAAATATGAAGGCAGGATATTGGCAACCATGCTCCATTTGGTAGGTGGTCGAGCTCTAGCCAGCTTGACCCTGGGAGTATGAGTAATCAGTAGTTTGATTTGAGAAAATTTATATTTTTAATGAAAACCCATGGCTTATATATATATATATATCTTATTGTGTTTTTGTTAAGAAATATTAGACACTTACTGGGGTAATTAATCTTTAAAAAGGTTATCTGGGAATGTAACCTCAAGCCAAGGCAAAAAGATTAAATTACAGTTTGTACAGTAGGGTGCAGTATTTCTTGGCAAATAGACTCTCTGGCAAACTGCTCAGAAAAAAGTCAGTAGACAGATGAACTGATTTTACAATTTTGCTCAGATCTTTATATGTGAGTCAAATGGAGTTACTTCTTTAGCAAGTTTAGCTAATATTCACAATCTCATTTAAGTTAAATGTAGTAAAGGTGATCACTCTTCTTGTTTTCCTTAGAATACAAGGCTGTCGCAGACAGCATATCCCTTTGCAACCTCTAAAAATGGGAAAGTACATAAGAACATGGCTATTCCAGGAAGATTGATGTGTTTTAATCATCATCAGTACAGGAAAATAGTTTTTTATCTAAACCTATTTGGCCATATCTGCATTTACAACTGTAAATGAAGTCTAAAACAGCTGTTTGCCATAAAAAAGGTTGAATGGAAATACATGTTTCTTGTGTTTGTCCACAGTGGAAAGATTAGTAATCTCAAAAGGAATGGGCATTCAATATACTAATATATATAATTCAAAGTATTAAATATAGTACATTTTATTTATATAGTGTCAGCATACAAACAGCGCTGTACAAAAAAGTAAATTCATTTCAATCAAACATGCATCCTAATGAATCCTACTTATCAAACAAAATTCAGTTTATTATTCAAATTGGTTTAAAAAAATGTCTATCAAAGGAAGCCCAGTAGATTGCATCGACTCATTGTCTTGCAGCATTCACTTAGACTGAGCATGCATGTAGTTACCGTAGGGAGGAAAAACTCTCTCCAAGCAAACAACAGTTGTAGCATCTACTAAGAGTACATTTTGATAAACTTAACAAGTTATTCATAAAATCACAATCATTTTCAAATTAAACCATGAATAATAAGCAGATAAATATGAATATTCAATATGATAAGAAATTAATTTAAAAAAACGTTTTTAAAAATGTATGAAAATGTATTTTAAACTTCACAGCACTTTGAAAAATTATTTTCGAGCTTACAGTGATTTTAAATTGCCTTTGCCATTCAGCAGCAGTACCACAATATTTTTACTCTAATTCATCCAGGATTACTTAATCAATCCTAAACACAGCATCTAAATAAAAAAACCCTTGCATTGCTGAATTAAAATAGTTTTTATATTTCTTTCAAGAAACCCTGGGCCTTTAAATGTAAGTGACTGGTTTTTGTTTGTTTTAAAAGCAGTTGCTGAATATTTTGTCATACACTTATAGGCAAGTGTTCTTTGCTTTTTTATATAACAAACCTTTAATGCTAAATAAAAGAAAAACATGTTTCATAAGGGACAAATGCTGATTCATTATGTGTTTAATAGTTGTAGCTGTCTGTACTTTATATTTTTATTCTGAATCCAGTGAAAAGACAGAACAAATAGGAAGCTATTTGTCAATGACATTTCTCTTGCAAAAGGATGAGACAGAAATGATAAGCTACTCTCACATAGTGAATGTTTATAAAAACATAATAAATAGCTCACAAAATCATCTTGACAAATGAAATGTCAAACAATTTCACGTAAGAGGAAGCCCTATAATTGCCCATATGTCAACCAATTTTTCTGATTAAGTATTGTTTGCTAAGGTAGGTGGAAAAGACAGATTAAGTTGATACACTTTCTGCATTTTTCGGAAGCTAAACAGTTTAAAGGGGAAGTACAATTTTTTTCCACCTGGACTTTATTTATAGCATGCATTATATTCACTTACTCAACCAGACAAGTTTAGCCACTTGGAGTCTTTTGGGAGATGTTTAGATACATTTACAATCAGTGTATATTAATTGAATGGGAGTTAATGGGCAACCAAAGTGAAACCTCTAAATAAGGCATTATCTGCCACAAAACTCCTTCATTTCACTAATGTTTTGTTATGAATCACTAACACTCTTCCCCTGTGAGTTTGAAGCATCTCAGAAGTCCTTTTTTGTTGTCATCTGGTGTTTTTAATCCAACTGATTCCAATTTACTCTCATCTGAAATTTCAATGACGTCACAGCCAACCATTTATTGCAGCTGTAGTCAGCGTAGGCTGCGGAAAGGGAGCCTGTGCAAGCAGAATTTTGTCCACTTAATTATTTTGTTTGTGCAATTTGGAAACATGGAAACATGAACCAAGTTAATGTTTGCGGTTGCAAGTTATGTCTGACTGACCACCGTCAAGCACAGAATGAAAGCCCTGCTCAGACTACAACTGGCCACACAGGTTGTTCTTTGTTCCATAGTAGTGATGTCTTTGAAATTGCGTGTTAGTATAGTTAGATTAAAATCCTGTAAACACTCTTGAAAACAAAAACAAAGCAGCTCTGAGACGCTTCGTACTGACAGGGAAATAGCGCTGCCAGTTCATTACAAAACATTGGTAAAATGAAGGAGTTTTGTGGCAGACAATGCCTTATTTAGAGGTTGCATTGTAGTTGCCCCATTAAATCCCATTTTATGCATATACACTGATCGCGAGTCGATCTAAACATTTTCAGAGGGACTCCAAGTGGCTCCAAACTTGTCTTTGTGAGTAAATTAATGTAAAGCATTCTATAAATAAGATCCAGGCTGCAAAGAATGGTACTTCCCCTTTAACAAAGCTCCAAACCTTCCGGTTCTTATACATTTTAAGTCACTAAGGTTAAAAATATCAGCCAGCTGATGGAATTTTTATAGCCATGAAAAAAAATCTTTGTCAAACACTTGGGAAAAAAATATGTTGTCATTTGACAATATTCCTCTTATCACCACCTGTTAAATCTCAACATGAATCCTCATAGCATTCTGAAAAATAATCCCTGTAGGGATGTGAGTTTAGTTAGTTTACTTAGTTAGCAGTCTGTGAAATACTCAGACCAGTCTTTCTGGCACCAACAATAATGGCATGTTCAAAGTTACTTTTCCTCCCTATTCTGTTGCTAAATTTAGATCACAAAATATGTCTTAACCATGTCTAAGAAGCTAAATGGAGCAATTTCTTGTAGGGGATTCGAAGATTTACTTTTAAATCATTGCGCCTCAAAAAGCGACTGGTTATGTATTTATTCTACAAAGTTGCATGGTGGCAGGACCAAGAGAAAACACGAGTATATTCATTCCGATAGAAAATACATTTCTAACAAAAACTTGTATCTTTTTAAACATGCCAGTCTTGTAGAATAAAGGCTTTAATGGGGACAGGCAGATATTAAACCAGCACAAAATACTATAATGGGGGGAGTTACCTTACATACAGTATATGCTCTTTTTGTCTTTTTAGAGTGCAGCTTAACCCACTTCCAAAACAGCATCACCTCAGAATTAGAACTCGCATGTTTGATATACCTGAATCTTATTCTCCTCCAGTAAGATTTTCCTGGTGATTTCTTTGAAAATAGCTTTGGAAAGAATAAAAGGTTATACCTGGAACTGAACCAAATAATGTTTTCATGTTTCAGTTCCACTGAGGAAAGATCCTGTCATCACATGGGAATCACACTTTGTAAATACGCTGCCTGGAAAGAGTCTGAATTACAATCACAGCTTTAATATTCTGCACAGCCATCCGGTCTAACATGGTTTAGGATTAGTGAAGTGTTCAGTATAATAATGGTGAAATAAATCTGTTAATTTTATTAGCTACAGCTCTTTTGATTTTCACATCCATTTGCCCTTGCGGTTTTAAAATTTGAATGAACATCAAGTCCCACCACACAAATCTTAATGACTGGGGAGCTTAGCACACTAATAATAATCATCAATGAAAATGTGGTTTTGTTTTAGGCTGAACTCTGCTTTAAGAGTGAGCTCACCAAGTGATTAACAACGATACCAGCAACCTGGGAATTCTTGATCTCATTACCCCCACTTGACACAGGGCAGTAAAACATTCATCTGACAGCTAAAGAAGGTCAATGCTCTCTGGATGCAGCTTCAGTCATGGACATTTTAAAGAACTTTAGTTATACTGTTAATTTATCAAAAGTCGGTTTGTCAAAATAATAATTCATGAGTGGCTCAAACATTTCTAAATATGACTTTAAAGCAGCTGGTAGACTAGTAGGGTAATTACAAAGATTTTCTGCAGAACACACACACACACACACACACGCACGCACACATGTATATATATAAATATATAGACTACAAGGTGAAAATGCAGCACCATATTGTCAATACGTATCAATATCTATATATTGATAATATGGTGTAGAACTACAGAGGTAGTGGAGAATAGTTTAAGCCATTCTAATCATAAGCTTTATCAAAACGGAAGCTTTAAGCCTAGTCTTAAAAATAGACAGGGTGTCTGCCTCACTGAATAAATCTGAGAGCTGGAGAGGAGCCTGATAACTAAGTTCAGTCTCCGTTTTTGTGTATCACTACCTGTCTTCTAGGGCTGGGGTAATTAAACAAAAGCTTGAGGAATGAGTTTGTGACGGTCACTGAACAGCAAATATGTACATGTGTATGTGGAATAATGACGAAAAAAAACGACTTTCCAAAATGTAAGAGTTTATCAACAGAAGAAGAATTTTTTTAAAGTCTAACACTTTAATCAACAACAAACCAAGCTATTAACACACCCTACTAATTCCAAGAAGAATGAACAAAACTAACTTAAAAAAAAGGAAACAGTACGTAGATAACTATGCAAACAAATAGGAATGATAATAAACTGATCGTAATGTCACAGTTTAGTATGAATATTTTTTCTTCCATGGAAATGTTTGGATATGAAACTAAACTACTTTTAAATTAATTGTGATTAGTTTCAAACTAAGCCCGAAAGTACTCCGGCTTCCTACCACAGTCCAAAAACATGACTGTTAGGTGGTCTTACTAAATTGTCTTTAGGTGTGCATGGTTGTTTGTGCCGTCTGTCTCTATGTTGCCCTGTGATAGACTGGCGACTTTTCCAGGGTATACCCTGCGTCTCACCCATTTACTGCTGGAGATAGGCACCAGCCCACCTGTCACCCCACGAGGATAAGTGGAAAATGGATGGATGGACGGATAGTTTCAAACTAATTAGCACCTTCTGTTTTATGTGCAAACCAGTTCACAATGCACAGCAAATACAGACAATTCTTTGGTGGAAGCAAGGTTTCGTTTAATAATTTGCTGAATAATAAATCAAAAACCTTTAGAGAATTGACAAATTTAGAGAATTTTGTCTTGTCATGTGGTGAATGATCTAATTTAGTATTTTTACGTACTAAGACAGCGGTTTCAAAAATAAAGTATAAGATTATAAGATTCTGTGTCTAATTTAACAATCTAATTTAAAAACAGCCAATCTCAGTTTGTTAATGAATAACAGACCAGACCTACATCTAGCTTGCGTTGCTAACCTACTTTATGTAGTGCAGCTTAAAGCGGCTCGGATAACTCCTGTCAGACGGAGTAACTCAGGTTGCAGGATTTAAATGACTCTATCAGTCCAAAACCTTTTAAAACCATTTTTATGCTACAGGCTTGTACTCAAGTAATCTGAATGAAATTTACAATTGCAGCACAGTGGAACAGTCAAAACAATCTTCAAAGTTGTTTATCCTAAAACTAATTCAACTCAAAGAAATACCTTATTGAACGATAAAAGTTCTTCAGATTGCTAGGTCAATAATGAGGAAAGTTATGCATAGGAGGGAACCAGCTGTTAGCATTTTGGCTAACAGCTAAAGGTGGCTGCGATCGGCTAGCAGCATCATGGGATGCTTACAGCAGGCAGGGAGGCCTCGGGGTTTCCGTGTCTTGTGGAACCACACGTAGTCACTTTAAGCTCTCCCAGAAACAGTACTTTTAGCAACTTTCGGCTCAACTTAAACTTCAGAGTCCACTTCATCAGCTCCTGTCGCTCACAGGTTTCGACTCTATTACTATTGTAAAAGATTTGTTCTGCATAGCTTTGGACAGATCAGTTGGGCTTGTTTTATCAGCGGATTACAGTTCACGTGATCGATTAGTAGTGAGTTCCTTCCAGAAACGCGAGCCATCCCTTGCCAGAAAAGGGTGTTTAAGGCCCAAAAAAGGACAAAGAGGAAGCAGATCCAGGCCACAGCTATTTTTGTTTCAGTCCAGACTTCTCCTCCCGTTGAAGCTAGAATGTGGATTGGCACCTCTCACTGGTAGGAAGGTCCATGTGTTTTGGTTTATGGATATGTGTGGCACTACGCTAGTAAACCTTCAGTCTGAGAGTGAAGTGCTCTGTTAGAAATATATAGAACAATCAGATCTCTACTGTATGATGAAGTTTGATTGTTAAGGGCTTTATATGGAAGAATGAGGATCTTAAATTCTATTCTGGATTTAACAGGGAGCCAATGAAGAGAAGCTAAAAAAAGGAGAAATGTGATCTCTCTTTTTAATATCTATTAGAACTCTTTTTGGATCAATTAAAGGCTTTTAATTTCAATTTTTGGACTTCCAGATGGTAAAGAGTTGCAGTATTCAGGCATTGAGGTAACAAAGGCATGGACTAGTTTTTCAGCATCACTCGTGGAGAGGATCTTCTAATTATAGCAATAATCCTAAGGAGAATAAGGGAAATTGTAGACAGCTCTTTAACATTGAATTTGAATCTTATGACCATGTCTTGGTATAAATCAATGTCTAGGTATGTATAGAGAACAATGCATATTCTGCAAGAACAGAGAAAATTCCTCTCCCTTTCAATGCTGCAGTTTTTGAAGTTTGGGAGATTTGGTGCCTTCTTCTTGGTATATTCTGTCCGACATTGTGATTGGTTAGAAATATGAACTGTGGTTACTACACTAATGTGCTGCAGGGGGTGGGACCTTTGAGGACTGGCCTGCAGTTTTGCACTTCATGTCTGGTTAAGTAAATCTTCATGTCAGAAATACATTTGTTTTTGGTCTTGCCACCTTAAGTTAAAAACAAAATTCTCTGTATGGTAGAGTAATCGTTTTCATGAATGCTTTAACCTTTAAAATCTGTGTCTATGTTATACGTTCTTCTTCTCCTACTGCTGTGTTTTGCCGGCCAGCTGGCCGGAACTCCATTTGTCCCTGGCTAACACTGAAAAGCACAATATTTGAAAGAGAAAACAGAAAATATTTCTGGCTATGAGTCACAGAATTCAGTAAGGAGTCATTCATGTTGAAACCCTGAAGCAATTTAAAATGCTGCTCCAGTCTAAACTGTTAATTAAAACCCCAGTTATGAAGATGAATACTGTAATTTTGAGTTCTATGTTTAAGACTCTTATTTTGAAATAATAAAGGATGTAGTTTGTGATTTTCCATTTGTGTGAATAGACTTAATTAATAAATACGGTTTGTTGGGAAAGCGGACTACAACTGGTTGCTTAAACACTAAAGAAGTGATGTGACAGAATTCTGGTTATCTGGTAAAGAAGGATAAAAATGATTTGTTAGCAGTGTAAGAATAACGTGGCTTGCTTAACAAATTTCTGTCAACATCTATTTCAGAAAAAGGGCCTTTTCAGTTTTCAACTATCCGGACAAATTTAAATACTAAAGATTGATCTATCTTGAAGTATGCAGTTCTGCTCTGAATAAAAAAGAATACTGTTTATAAAAATAGTTTGAGATTTATGAATCATCTATTCTATTTGTGAAAACACACACACACACCTTATAGGTTAAAAACCTGAAACACTAAAAATTGGTCTTCAGTCTGAATTCTAGAGAGGAGCACACACACGCACACCACCACACACATAAGCACCAACTTTTTTGAAATCTTATTCTGGAAACAAGGCTAGCTTAGAGTGAGCCAAGTCTGAAAGCCAGAAAATATAGACTGATTGGATTGTTCTACACTAATAAAAGCTTTGTTGAAATACAGATTGTGATGTGGCAAATCAGTACTGTATCTGCCTAAACAAGAAAAATGGGTATCCTAGGTTTCTAAATATATTTTTTTCTTTTTTACTTGAGGATTATCACAAATGTATGTTTTTCTAGCATCAGGATTACTTATACTCTTTGTTCGATTTCAAATTAAATCATAAATGAGATTTGATTTAATTAAGAAACAACAAAATAAATTCTAAAGAATATTGAATAAGTTTCCACCTTCATCCCCTACAGCTTCCACTAAGCTGAAACTTCTTTTAGAAGGGCATTATCATTAATATGGTTCATGGCCATGATTTCACAGTCCAGTATCCCACTTTGCGTTGGTCTAATGGAAGACAGGGTGGAAACAGTTATTTGGGCAGGAGAATCATTGTGCTGAGCTGGGCTATTGCTGCTCCACATTGCAACCCAGAACACAAAACACTTTTTTTCTAAAGTCTATTAAATTTGCTGACCCCAACAACCCACCAGTTTTCAATTACATTAGCCCATACCCCAAACCCCTACTTGGAATACAAATGCAGGAGCTCAAGAAAGCCTTATCTTAAGGGTCTCTGTCAAGTAGCCAGCTTATTTGGCCATTGCTTTTTCCGACTCGCCACACAGGTTGTTCTTTGAGTGTTATCCAGCTGTCAGGCAGCTGAAGGAGGCTGTCACAGAACCTGGTCAGACTCTTGATCGCCCACTGGCCTTTTAGCTTGGATCCCCTGCTTCTATCACCCCTATTAACTTCGGATCACTGGCTGTATTCTCCAAATCATCCTTGCGCATAATAGAATTAGTGCAGCAATACAATTCCCTCCTAATGGCCAAATGTGTGTTTTTGTTCACCTGCTGTACAGACCTGTCTCAACTGGCATTTCTTTGGTATTCTACTGGTGTGTTTGAAGTGTCAGCAGTAATTACATCTAATGAGAGAAAGGGAAAGGAGTTGTTCACCTGAAGCGAACAACATTATCTATAGTGAAAACATGTTCCTGCCATCACAAGGATGGAAATGTGCAGCTGCAGTCAGTAAAATCTGATGCACTGCCACTTTGATTTTTAAAGGTTAGCAGCAGTGTTGCAATTCACGCTGTTTGTTCTGTCTATTGGATTTAGAAACAGAATAAATTACACATAAATGGATGTCACAAGTATTGACTGCCAAGTATGGAATGTGACTCTAGACTTAGCGATGTGTACCTGGAAAGTGAGAGGTCAGATTTACTTTCCTAGAACTGCTTAAGAGCAATGCTACTTTGTTCCTTTAATACTGCTGATATATCTGCTCTGATTTTGGATGGAAATTAGCTGTTTTAAAGGATGAACATACAAGCTAGATACGAAAATGTCAAAATAAATCTTAATTTATTGATTCTAAATGTCGTTAATATTGCAGCTCAGAAATTATATATAATGGCTTTCACATTATGTGTTGAGCCAGAAGTGGTCAGTGAAAGGTATAGCGGAGGATTTTTTGGAAAGAACCACCCTCTCCACTTTTTTGGGAAAAAAAGAGCATGCACAACAACACATTTTCCCTGGAAAGTAAGAATATAGACACACATAATTACTTCTAGCTGTAATCTGAAATGCATTTCTCCAAATAACATACCAAACTTTAGTCTATCTGTTGAGTAGAAACTTGGCGACAAAGGCAATAAGTCAGGAGCTTAACCCATGTTTTCAGTGCATGCCATCGTTGGAAAGAATCTCCTAAAAACACTATGGTCTTGTATCTCTCTTCTGAGGTCTTTCTCTTCTTCTTATACACTTTTTCTCTTGTGACTCACAGCCACTACAAGGGACCCGATGAAACTGCGAGGTTGAATTAATGAAAGGTGTAGCGCTCTACACATAAACACCTTGCGCCACTACACTCTCAGGATGATTGACAATTAGGAGGACCAATAGTCTAGATGATCCACCCGGAAGAAAAAGATCCACCGCCATACCTATAATAATTTGTTACTCAATTGGACTATATGCTGCTTTTGTTATGCTGCCCACCAACTATGAAGTCAATGGAGTGTCCAATTCAGTCATGCGACTACTGTAAATATGTGGAACTACTGGTAGGACTATCTTTTAGTGGTTTGGACGGCTGGCTGGCAGCAACATGTTCCTGGGTTTAAATTCCAGCTGGACACAGTACGTCCAGCAAATGAGGGTACATCCAGCACTTATGCGACTCTGTACATAATCACACCTCCATGCTAAATCAATAAGTCCATAAACAAGCTTTTGTAATTTGAATAACTAATAGAGGAATTCCCTATTCTTCATCCAAAATACGAATCCCGAAACAGTTGTTTTTAGTTAACAGAAGTCCTTTTTAGGAAGTGTACCTGTCCTTGACTTGGTCCAGGGAAAACACTATAGGGTAATCGGGCCAAACTACATATGTAAATGTTTAGTTAGAGGTCTAACAAGTGATGCAGCAATGGAACCCATATTTACCGCTGCTTTCAATGTGAGAAAAAAATTGTTCACAACATTGCCAGTTGAGGACCTTAAAAGAAACACAACGGAAAGTGTTGCTTGTCAAGAAGCTAGTCATCAGTTTTGTGGCTTTTTTTCCAATCTATGGTCTTATAAAGCTATAAACCCTAACCTACTATATTAAGTTTAACCTGATTCTGAATTCAGTATAGAAGCTATAATTAGCAGCACTAAACACATTTTTCCTATCCCTCTCTATTTGTGATCTCTTTTTTTTTTCAAAGAAATGGCATTATACTGTGTATGAGATAAGTTTTGGGGTAGCTCTCACCTGAAAAAAACAACAAATAAGACAATATAAACAGAGTTAACAATAATTTTCAATGAAAAATGAAAAATTACACAAGTCGCTTCAATGAAAACAACAAAATGTGCAAACTCTACAGAATTCCATCGGTTTGCACCCCTTTCAAGGCAAACAAGAGACGTCTTTGGTAGCAAGCGATTAGAAGAAGCTATTGGAATAAGCCCATAATTAAAAATATAACAATATGCAGCGATACCTTCACATCAGGTAAGCCTTGGCAAGAAGTTTGAGAGCTTCAAAATAAATTGGTCGAGATCTGTTTTTTTTTCTGTCAATCTTTAAAAGGATAATGACTACATATTAAGTAGTAATTTGCTGTCATTCATTTTCAATCTAATATTTATTCCGAACAAACTGAACAGAGGAATCAACATCATTATATCACAGAACAAACTGAACAGAGGAATCCACATCATAATTTCACCTTCTGTGGCCTGAACACTTGGCATAGAGTGCTTAACTGCACTCCAACTTATAGAGGCAGAATCCATGCTCTCTTGCCAGATTTCTGTTGAATATTTCTCTGGTTGAAGAGATCAGAATTTTTTAGCATTATCTGAATGGCAGCTTTTTTTACGCTTCAGCAGTGGGGAATCCCCAAATTCCTACATTCTTCCTCTGTGGTTAAGCTTTAACGATCTTTGATATCCGGTCTGTATCCTCTGAAGTCTCAGATGTGTTCCTTGCCTCTGTAAATCAGCAAAACGGTGTTAGCTCACAGATAGTGAGATGCATTGGGTTCGGTGTCCAAGTCTAAGATGATAGTCAGATGCTCTCATGGCAATCTTTTTCGATTGGTTGGTTAATGTCTGTGAGTCTCCAAAAAGTGGTAAAGGGTGATATTTTGAATCTACCAATATGGCTGGTTGCCAGATTTTCTTTCAGTATTTGAAAAAAAATATATCAGTCAAGGAAAATATTAATATAAATGCAAATAATAATAATGGGAACCTGAGCTTTTTTAAGGGCCGATATCTATTTCTGCAACTAGGTTGCATGCACATCCACTGTTGAGAAACAATCCCTCTATTTGAAATAGGACTGCAGACAGAGTGAAAAACAACATTTTTTCTTTAATACACTCATTTGTGTTTTGTTTGCTGCTCAGATAAAGATAGAATCGTTAGTTTCGGTCTACCCCTTAACAAATTAAAGTCAGACAGGCAAGAAAAATGAACCTCAGATTACTAGATAATTTGTTGGTGTATCTTTAAGAAGCAGACTGAAGAGATTACATTTTAAGCAGTCTTTTCCGTCTTGTTTTACGGGAGTTTCACTGTGGATTCTCATAAAAAGTATAAATTCTTGCCTTGATGTTTCATGACAGACAAAGAAAAAATAAACAGATAAAAAACAAAATGAAAAAATAAAACAGAGCATTTTTGTTGTCTACCTTTTATATTTCATGTAATCTGCTGAGGTTTTGCTCTCAGTTTAAAAGTAGTTGTTTGGATGAATAGCAGAACGTTTACTTTTAATACCTTCTTACACATTTCCTGTGTCATCTGCTTCATTGCTAAAACTTTAGTAGTACTGAACAAAGTTAATGCTATTTCTTCTTCCCCCAGTAACAATCTTATCACCAAACGTGTGCAAGCATTTACTGTTCAGTAACCATGGTCGGTAAAGATGAAAATTGTCTAACTCTGGTCAACATCCCATTAAATGCTGCATCTCTTGTGAACACCACAGTTTTGTTATATTTCAGGGAGAGTTTCCACCCAAATCCGATTCTCTAGAGTTTTTCCCTCTAGAATAGTCAGACAAATCAAGGAATTTCATTATGGAATAACTATGGAATTTTGAAATGAAAGATATGCAGGAACCCTGCATGTCTATATTTTACTCTGAAAGGAAAAAAAAAACATTATTAAGATGGATGGTTTAATTTTTTGTTCATTTCAAACTACTAAGCACTGCATGTTTTCTTTATTAGTACACTTTGTAATGTTTTTGTTGTATTGAATCATTTGTAGTCAAGTTTTTGGTAATGCATAACTTAGGATAATGACAGTCATACATATACATACACTTAATCCAATTTACAACCCTCACATTTTCTGATTTTGGAAACAGCATTTTACATAATGCAACAGTATTAACCATGAGATGTTTCTGGACAAATGTAAAGTTTGGTAGCTGGAGGCTCTGATTTTTAGAATCTGGTAATCTATTTGTGGTAATCCACGTCCACAAAATACCACTATAACTCCATTAATCCTACCTGTGTCTTTGAACATGAAAACAAAAAAATAAAAATTGAATGATTTCTAAGAATCATTCATTTTATATAAAGTGCTGGCTACAAACTTTATTGTTAATTTGAACTTCAAATATGAATTGATTTATTGTCATTGTACCAGAGGGATGAAATTCAGTTCACAGTACAACCTGTCCAAGATCATAAACAAACAAACAAACAAACAATACAAATAGATCCAGGTCACTGAAAGGCTTGCAGCCATGAGCGGCGCTCCGATGTATGTATGCAAATAGCAAACAGATACACATCAGGATGGGTAGGGTGGGGGGTGGGTCCTCAGTGAAAAAAAATGCGCTCAACTGTATTTTGATTCCTTATGCGAGAGTCAAAAGACAGGTAATAGAAGAAAAAAACCACACTGTAAATCCAGATAAGTTGAATCTACTTAAAAAAAACAAGATAACTCATTGCCTTAAATGTTTTAAGTAATGAAGCATTAGTTGAATAAGTGCAGTGCAGTACGTTCAATGTACTTGAGCCCCTAATAGATTTTATTGCATATATTAATATTTAATAATATTTTCTTCCAACATTATATCCACTCAGGATGTATTATGGTGAAGGGACTGCATGCATGGATAAATGTTTTCCTGTTGATGGCAGATGAGCTGCACTGGAGCATTGCTATACATATTTTCCTCACCATCAGTGTTCTGAAAGGCATCACACAGCTGTTCAATGTCCACCCACTGGCTAGTGGAGTGAACGCTGCAGAACATCATGTTTAATACTCAATTAAAATAATAGTAAAAAAGTAAATTGAAACATAAACAACTTAAAATAACATGGGTGGTAGGTAGAGAGGAAGGAAGCTAAGGAGTGAGGTAGAGAAAACAGAAGTAAAATTGCAGGAAATGAGGGAAGATGTAAAAAGGTTGAACTATGGAATGGGAGGAGAAGTGAGAATAGGTAAAAAAGAATAAACGTCCCTTACAGTACAAACCTGGCAATGGAACGGATGGTAAGGTATTACTGTTAAAAAATATTTTAACAAATTTAACTCCATTGAACATGAGCTAAAAAAAGATCAGGAAAGCATCTACAAACAGCATACCTTACATTCTTATACAATATGGGATTTTTCAACCTGGATCAATTAACCGACTGCATTCTTAGACATATATATAGAAATGAAAATCAACTAACCTTTGTTTGTTGCATCTGGTCACCCAACACCTGCCTTGTGAAACCCTTCTTTGCCATAAGATTTCCATAAGCATGTCTGAGACTATGGCTGTCAAGCACCTCATTGAACTCCTGTCTAAGGGGTCTACTAAGCAGTCTGCTGCACTGTAGAAACACCTAAGACATATAAATAGAAAACATGTTCATGTTAAAAATGCATGCATTAATCTTGACCACAATTTTACTGAGCTAGCTGTTTAGCTACCTTGCTACCTTATTAAAATAATGTTATGTCAGTCGATTTGCTACCAGTGTTGGTTTTGTGGCTGAACTCTGGTCATTAAACTTCAAATGTTGGTTGGACAGTTTGCTTGCTGGTTTCAACGTTCACTCTGCTCTGCCTCACTCAGTTCTGCTCTCATAAGTGCCACTCTGTAAAACTGGTTTGAACCTGATTTTTCCAAACCAAGACCCCAGTCTACAAGTTGACGTGCTGCAACAGATGCACACAGTCTACCTTCTTTCTGAAGTGGGGAGGAGATTGGGGTACAGCAAGAGCAGTGATAACAAGGACATTGTGTGCATGTGTAAGAGTGTGATCCGTGTGTGCATGTGTGTGCGTCAGTAGTCTGTAGCCCATTAACTTCACTCAGCTCAATCCCACAGTCTGTTCGCCTATGTAATTTGCATCCTTGGAAAGCTGAGCCAGCTCATAGTTGAACGTGAGGGGGTAGGGTGGGGGAATGGAGTGCCGGAAGTAGTATACAGTATATTTACAATGGTGAAATTATCACAGAATTTCTCATTTCAATGATTTGGGACTGTGTTCTCTAATTGAATCCACAGTGAAGAGATTAATCATCAATGTAGATTGAGAAGGTGTAAACCTACAAAGGAAAACGTCAAAAAATGTTTTTGGGAGGAATGTTTTATGATCAGATGAGACAGATATTGAGCTAGCGCCACTCTAGTGTAGGTGGGAAGTCAATATGGAACTGGAAAAGCACTTGGAGAGCACAGACTTCTGTCAAGGTAGTTCAGTATCCCCCATTGCTGTGATTTAATTTTAATTTTGATTCACACTGATATCATTACAAGTTGAGTAGTTATTCACAAAAATCCCTTTTTTCAGTAATGGGAATTTTCCGATCATCCCCACATTCTAATCATGTGTTCGGGGTCCCATTGCAGATATTCCCTAGAACTATAATCAAAATCCACCAACACTGACATATCAGAAGCAGATTTGCATAGTGAAAAAAGCTTTTCTGCCTGATTTGCGCGACCAAGTAGCTCGACTGATGCGTTTGAAGTGCGACCTAAAATATGCGCTGCATTTCATGTGGTGCATTTTGTTCATTCGCATTTATCGTGTCTGTCACTAAAACGAGGGACCTCTGTACATCAAGGCTGTTTCACACTCCTTTCGCTTCGCTTTTATTTTCTGTTCAGCTTCATCTTTTAAGCTTATGTGCACAGCATCGCACACAAAGAGGAGCACTATGAGGAGTTCTCCTATTTCATTTACACCCATCAGTGTATGTCGTATCCCCCCCAATCCTCCAACACCCACCTAGAGTGTTCATCAGAATCCTTTGGTACATTTCTTGCTGTCTGAAATCATCCGGAAAGCAATGTTCTGGTAAAAACTGATATATTTGAAATGACAACTCCGGTTAAAACTCCTGATGAAATTGTCTGTGAATATTCCGGAACGTCTATCTGAAAACGGCTTATGAGATCAATGTCAATCATCAGCATATATGTAAACTTCTGCCAGAGCTGCTTGTAATGGTTGTTGTAGCTGAGAGGTAAATATTGTGGCAATATTTATTTTAAAAGCCCTAAGGTCCAGTAAAATCCTCATATCCTCTGGCTTAGCAATTCAACAAACTTTTGATTTTTAAACAATATAAATCCTCTTTAATCTGCTGGCGAGACTGATGAGAAAATACAGATTTTTTGAAAAGTAAAAACTCCACAACAGTGAAGACTTAAGATTTTATAGTTCTTAAGCAAAGTCTTTGCTACCTGACTGATAAACTAAATTAAAACACAAAGAATCTGGTGGTTGACTTGATTGTTTGGTGAGCTGTGAAATACTCAGGCACATATAAAATGCAAATGAATCGACTGTTGTCTTGTATATTGTGACTTGCTGTCAAAGTAAAAATCAGTACTTGCTATGAAGACATAAATCGTATGTAGAGAGGCCACTAAAATTTCCATAAATATCTTCCTAGTCTGTTTGAAGAGCATGGTTCTTTTATTTACTACCGATTTCAGTTTATTGTTGTTTTGGCCCTGTACGGATGTATGGATGAGCTGCCGTAAGGATCAATGTTTATCGATCATTTTCACCCTCGTGCCTTGACACCCAGAGCGCAAGAATCAGTCTTTTTTCTGATGGCCTTTTGCTCTCCACAGTGGGTGCCAGTTTTAAAAGGCTCCCTGCTGATGTGCCTCACGTTTTACAAGAGTAGAGCCTGTGATACTTCATTATTTTATTACCCTAAAACTAGCCACAGCAGCCTATGAGATTGATTTCTCTATCCTCGTCTTCAGAGCCAGTATATACAGTTTTCCTTCTCTTCTGCACTTAATTAGGACAGGCAATGTGCTTCTAAACAAACAATGGGATAATGAGTTGCGCTGGCGGGTTTTGTTATGATGGCTGCCTCCTGGCCATGCACCAGATCCTTGAAGTAGGAATCACTCCTTAAACAAAATGTGGAAAAGATAGGAGTACCAGGTCCCGTTTCAGCAAAACTGTTATACACATTAGCTTATAGATGTGTAGGTACTTTGCATTGCCTGTTGGTTCAACTGTTAAACACTTAACTCTGCTGTTTTCATAAGGTATTCCTGGGTGTTTCCCAAGAGTAATTTTCAGTTTTTATAAAATAGTTTTGTTCATTTCCATCTTAAAATTTGCTAAGTTAATTTAATCACACTGAATCACTGACGAAAACTGACAAAAACATACTGTATCTCCACATAGTTGTTTAGGAGCATACAGTAATTTCTTCAAAAGCCATCTCAGCTACTGTCCCTAGTGTACAATGATGTAGTATTGTATAGTATATGATATTTAGTGTATGATCAGTCAGCGGTGCTTATAAAAACAAAAAACAGGTCATATCAAATATATTTTTTGACTTCATATGAAACCGAGTCCTAAGCTATTGTGTCAGTAAGCCACAGAGTGTCATAGCCAACCTCTGTAAATCATATGGAGATGGGAGGATTAGACTCTCTATCAAATATGGAGCCCTGTGGATTCTTCCTCAAATAGCTGTGTACTCCCTGGAGCAAATCTTTTCAAAGGTTTATAAATCCTTCAGTTTTTGATGCAATATTTAAATAACTGACATAAATTTGAAAACGAAACTGTTCTGGTGTCAGGAAAATTCAGTGTGTTTGATTCTGTTTGTAGCCCACAGACGGATACCTTTTCAAGCATGGTTCAGCTCTGTCCTTTTAGATACATTCCCTATGTTAAAATGCATATTATTTAGACTTTTTGTGAGAGACAGAAAAAGCACTGCATACTTAGGAAATGAAAAGATTGAAAGGGATTTATAGTGTTCAAAGACTGGCAAATGAAAATCTAAGAAGTGTACCAGGTATTTGTATAAAGCCTCCCTGTTTCAACATTTGAAACCCATTTTGTGCTACTATTGCAACTCCATGTATATTGGAGTATATCTACATCAGCTCTGTAAATAGAATATAGATATTGACATTTTTGCCCATTCTTCTGTGCAAAGCATGTCAATGTCCATCAGGCTGTGACAATACATTTTTAATTAAATTACATTTTTCCTGAAGGTCTGGACATTTTTTCTGACTGGACTTCTCTAACAGATCTAACGCCAATGTTTGAGAACATTTGTGCTAAATGTTTTAAATGTGTGCCTATTGAATTAATGGTTGAAATACCTAATCATTGTATTTCCATGCTCTTTACAAGGCCTGATAATGAACCATTAATTTGATGCAAGTGTGTTTAATAAGGTGAAAATCTAAACCATAAAAACATCTGACTGTCAAGACTGGAGTTAGCAACCCTGATCTAAACACTCTCGTTAGTGCTCTGGCTGTATGTTTAGGGTGATTACCCTCCTAAAACAAATCAAACAGATGAGCGTTTTGTCTCTGATGAAAAGTTGGTCTGCAAAACATGATGCTACCGCCACCATGTTTTACATTGCTGATGGATGTATTCAAGGTGACATGTTAGTTTTCTATCATTTTGCATGTTGTCAACTTCACAGTCTTCTAATACTAGTTGTTTACATAGAAGAGCTTGTGTTTACCCAATCTAATTACCAAGCTTCCCTGTAAACTGGATTGACTTCACATTTGAGCATGTGTGTGCCTGTTTGCTCACCAGTTTAGGTCAGAAAGGAGGGCTTTTCAGGATTTAATTTGCTGATAAAAACAGCTGGCCAGACAGGATTTTGTTCTTGACTGCAAACCCTGTACCCAAATTTCACAAATAATAATATACCATAAAATACGATAAGCTGTCAGGAGTGGTTGAAATTGGGCTTGTATCCCAGGGAATATATTTATTCTATCAGTAAACCGTTTTGGGAGATGAATATACCGTTTGCTGTTATAAGAGAGATTTTCAAGCTTTACTCATTGGGCTCATCTTATCCAGCTCTACCACAGAGCCACTGAACCTGTGATGTTGTGAGAACAGTCAAAGACCTGATGACTCATTTGTTTTATTCTTCCCGCTGCAACCAACATTAAACTGAACCAAACCATATTTAGGTTGCTGCTGATTTCATCATCTATTTAAGCAACAGTAAGATAAAATTTAGTCAAGTTATTACGAACTATAGGCTGACAATCATTTCCAATGCATAAGCACCAGGGATCCCAGCTGCTGGAAGAGTGACCCTTTTCTTTGATGTGAATGTGTTCCCTCCGTCTCAGAAGAATTTTTTATTTTCATTGGGTATGCAATTGCTCATTCCGCACTGCAATACTCTAGATACTAGACTGAAGTTGTCATGGTTATGTGTCACCCTGCTCTCCACTCTAGTCACACCCACCTCCACTGCTGCAATCAGTGTGATTTCACTCACCTGTGATCCGCTCTATTGAAGTGCTCTCCACTCACTTTGTCTCAGATTATTGAAACCTTTCACCTGTAGTAGATGTCCAGCAGTTCTTCCTTGTTCTTGTTTGAGCTCCATGTTATGACCAGATTTCTGTGCTCTAAATTCTCTTATGTTGCACTCACCTTGCCCTCCCCTGACTTCAACCAACCTTTGGCTATCTGGACATGCGCTTTGTCTCCAAATTTCAACCACAGAGCCTTGCCAAACCCTTGGATAAGTAATCCGAACTCTCCTAAAGAACCCACTTTTGTCTATCAAACTTATCCTGCCCTAGACTCAATTTCTCTGTTACTTATTGTGATGTCATGTCCCTTGTCTGCCACTTCCAGGATTTCATTGAGGAAAGCATGAGCAACACCACATCCAGTACATACAGAAGAGGAACTGCTCAGATAAAGAGGAAATAACCTTTATTTGGATCTTCACAGGGAACAAAAACTTAAGCCTCATTTCCACTCAGTATAACAGTTCGGTCTAGTCCACTTCTTTGTCGGTTTCCATTGTAGAAGCTACCTATACAACGGGCCTGCACCAGTCCATTAATGCACCCTTTCAGTTGTAGGTCCATAAGACAATTGTCCGTTACTGTTAGAGCAGAGCTACTGCTGTAAAACACAGTCCTCTTATTGAGGGAATGAAAATCACTGTTTTTAACAAGCAGAATATATAAACCGGTTGTTTACACCAGTGCTGCTGTTTCTTCTCATCTCATTGTACACAAAATATGTTTTTCTATGCCGTTCGGAGCCCACTTAAAACTACTGCAGTAAGGTTTGTGTAAAGAAGGAACAAAAAAAACCCCCCAAAAACATGAGCATGAGCGGCTATTTTGACTTATTTGTTGTTTTATTGTGTTATTATAAAACAAGGTTTTAGAGGAGTATCATTCGAGGATTGCTGCTCTCATACTGATACTAAAAAGTTTAGCAGTATTATTTATTAAGTCTGCAAATACTCTGACTCCTTTGCAGTCACTGACCTTTACTCTCTTTACGGTGTAATCATGCAAAGGTTTCCTGACTCCCACTAGTAGATCTAAAACAAATCTCGTCAAACATTTGTTGTGTCTTACTGAATTTTCGGGGCCTTTCGGAAAATACCACTCGTATTTAGCATGTGTTGCAAAAAAAAAGGCATTCATTTTAGACTGTAGTATCAGCTAATTATAAACATTCAGAAACAGTATACATTTTTAACACTGCACCACATCAATCTTGAAATGTTTTACTACATCTAAAACACCAGACACAACAATTTATTTGACACTTGATTGCATAGAATAGTTTATATTAATAATTGTACTGTAATATTTCAGGTTTTCCTTTCATATATTCCAGGTCATGTGACCAGGTGATAAAAAATCAATCTTAATTAAAAGTGTGTGATTATGTATTTCCAATGTTTACTTTTTGTGTATTTTTGTATTTCTGGATACAGATTCAATCTTATTGAGTCAAGTTAAAATACCACGTGTTCTAAAAACTTTCAGTTCTAAAAATATTTGACCTTATACTGTATATATTATAGAATGTAACAGTGTTATAGAAATAATGTCACAGTTACTTTGCTGAGTAACTAATTACTTTTACAGTGACATAACTAAGTTACTAACTAAATTACTTTTTTCCAAAAAGTAATTTGTAACAATAAATAATTACTTTTTTAATGTAAGATGCCCAACACTGGTCATGGTGACTGATGGGTGAGTTCTCTTTGGTACTGGAGCAAAAAGCAGGATGGATTCCACAACAATGGAACCTTCTCTTAGATTAGGCTAAGGTTTAAGAGGTGCTGTAGAACCCCACAGAGCTGGTCTGCACAGGCCTTCAGGACTCTGGGGCTAACACCATTTGGACCATCTGCTTTATTACAGTTCAGTCTCTCAAGCTGCCTCTTCATCTTACTTCTAGAGACAGAGAAGTGGGAGAGGGAAGCAAAGGGAGCAGCGGCATCTCCTGATTTGGTTGAAGACAAACTTATGGAAGCAGAAGAGTGCATGGCTGGGGTGACGAATAAAACATCTGAGGTGTGGCAGGAACACTGCAGGTTAGACGAGAGTGGGATCTCTATCTCCCTCCATTAAGGCTCCTTTTTCTTGTTTAACAGTTCTTTCAGGTCACTGGTTATCCAGGGTTTGTCATTAGGGAAGGAACTCACTGTTCTGAATGGGATGATGTTCAGAAGTTTATGAAGTCAGTAACACACTCAGTCATGGCATTGATGTCCCCTCCATGTGGCTGGCAAAGAGTCGTCCACTTGTGGTCTCAAACAACTCTGCATGACTTCTTTAGCTTCCTGTGACCATTTTCTCTGTTTACTTTGTCACAGGTTCCCTCTGAACAAGTGGTTTACATTCTGAACAAAGAAAAACTACATTGTGGATTGTTCCAGAAGAGGTCTTGGTTTGGAGATGTATGCATTCTTTACATTTGTATAAAACAAATCCGAGCCCTTGTCTTCCCTCGTGGAGCAGCTGACAACTGTTGCAGTATTGGAAGTGTAGACAAGAGCGAGGCAGGATTAAAATCTAGGTCTGGGTCTGTAGCTTTGAGAGAACAGAAATGATTACATCATCTATGCATTGTCAGTAAAGTCTGAAGGTGAAATGTAAACAACTGCCAAAATAACACTGGTGAACTCTCTTGGTAAATGATAGGAATGAAAACTTACTGGCAAGAATTCAATATTTGGGCTGCAGAGACAACATTTCACAGTAGCATATCCACTTAACATTCCTGTAATTTCCACCCAAAATACTTTAAAAATGCATACCCAAATTAAAATTAGAGATGTTCTTGAACCATCTGGAGTGTAGATATGGCAGGGGTCTCTTTGGAAAGAAAACACTGAAATATGTCATAGAACGGTGAAAATATGTCTAAGTGCTATTGTTGCCCACTTATATGATTTTGAATACAGTGGAAAAGATACAATTTTGTGTTTGCTTATTAAAATTGTATGTCCTTTTGTTTTCTTACAGGTTGAGTTGTTTTTGCCCATAACTCGCTAGCATTTAGCTAATGACCGCAGATCAGTTAGTGAAGGACTGATTACAAACTAGGGTTGCCAACCATCCCTTTAAATACGGAATTGCCCCTTATTTGACAATTAAATCTGGCGTTCCGTTTTGAACTAATAAGGACACTATTTGTTCCGTATTTTCATAAATGTCCAATATGTGTGTCGGTCATAGGCATCATATTGCTTTATTCTAACTACGTAGCCTATCTGAAAATAAAATACAAATCACCCAACTACAGTCAGCAAAAGTGGTCTGGCGGCGGGATCTAAAGGTACCACAAATTGTTTGTGTTTGCGGCTCCCATGTGTTGCACGCTCAAGATTGATCAGGAGGACACACAAAAATTACACTAGCGCTTCACACGCATCACCTTTAAAAATGTCTCAAAACCACTTACAGGGATATAGATGAGTGGGAAGAGGCCCATCCTTGGCTGGACAAGATCAGTATAGACGAAAACAAGGCAAACTGTAAACAATGCAGTGAGTTATCTCAGTCGCACACTGAGAACACACACTGCACAGCACGGCAGGTACACAAGAACGCAGAAAACACACGTCTGTGAGGCTTATGCAACATGTTGGCTAAATGTTCAGAATAGATTAAATTTATTGTCCATTCTCCAAGATGTGTCATATATGTGCAATTTTATTTTTGTTGGATTCATTGTGGAGGATTTTGTTGTTGTTGTTTTTTTAAAGCCAGTACCTTTAGACATATTCTATTATCCAATCATTATAAATAACAACTTCAAGAACAAATTGTGGTAACTAATTAATTGTTATGCTAACAAATAGATTAAAATGAAAAATGTCTGGATAGGTTTCTGGCTGTTGAAATTTTATATTTTAGAGAAATAGACAATACATTTTAAGTTAACATTGCATTCAATTTCTTAGTGTGGTTTGATTGTTGTTCAGACAAGCCATATAAGCCAATTTAATTAACTATTTGTCATCCCACTCCTACCTTTGTATTTAAATGAGCAGATAAACAAGTTTAAAGGTGTTTGGGGTTAATCTGCAATATCTCCATAAAGTCAGTTTAGAAAGAAAACACATCGTTGGAAGCTCAACAAACGACCTCATGTTGTTCTCAGTATCGTCATGTGTTAGATCACACTGCATGTTAACACAAGTTTTATACACTTTATTTCCTTTTTTATGTGGATGCATTTCATTGCAAGTTTTTGTAGCCTAACTTACAGAACTGGTGCATTAATGTTTTTTTTTTTTTGTGAATAAAGCATTTTAAGCCTAATGTATGACCATTCTGGATGACCCCTAAGCACCACACCTCCCCACGAGTCGGACATCTCAGCCCGTGCTTAATAACACCCTGTAGCCCAAGTGTCCCTTAATTTATTTTATGAAAGTTGGCAACCCTATTACAAACAGATGTACCGCTTCCCGTTATTGTGGCATCCGAAGTGGTACATCTTTTTGTAAAGGCGGGTTTTTTTTGTTTTGTTTTTTAACCTCACAACTTTTTTTGGTTGCTAGCACTGTAATCTGCCTATGATTATGTATGTACTGTTAAATTTAAACTGAAAAATAAGGATTGCCATAAAGCAGTGTCTCTGGTAGTACGATGTGTATGATGTCATTGACATCTTAAAGAACTTTTTAAAGCAAATAAGTGACTAAAAAATCTAACACTCAGCAATTTGTAATTTATTTGCATCTTCTTTAAAAAAAAGTTCAAATTACTATACAAAAAAATTATATCCTGAGAAAAGTGTATTTTGAGGGGTATTGCTCCATATATATGCTCAGAATGATACCAGCTTAAGACGAAACTGAACGGTAACGATTACTCATCTAAAAGTTATATAAAATTAATCATTACACAAAATTATAGCAGAGGATTTTGCTATAATGCGTGGACAGTTTGGAAATAAAGACATATAAAAGAACTACAGGTGACTTTAACTTTCTGGGTTAGAGAACAGTTATAAAACAGCTGGACTCACTGACAGCTGAAATCAAGTACATGCGGCTCTCAAGCCTTGCCCCCCATGCGTGTCCATAATGTAAAAATGTGTATCAGCTCAATGAACCTGAAAAGCAGCAGCACTGAAAAAAGATTGGCATTGAAAAATATAATTGTAACTGAAAAAAAAAGTATGTGAAAACTTGATTGTGAGTTAATTGTTTTAATGCATATATTTTGAGTTTCATTAAACTTTTTTCACTTTCAATTTTTGTTTTAATTTCAATACAGAAATTTTCACTACATTTATTTCAGATTCAAAATTAAGATTTTCAGTTACAATTATATTTTTCAATGCCAATTTTTATTTTCGGTCCCAATATTTCTTTTCAGTTTCATCTTAAGCAGGTATCATTCTGAGCCCATACATAGACCTCCATTCATTCTGCACTCATCATGAGAGCATTCTCATATGGAACCAGAGTGGAACTGCAACCCGTTCAGAACCCATAAGTACCATGAGAGTGGGAGTTCTCTCTCTATCAGAATTTCTCTGGTGTAACGGTGTGTAATCCTTTCCTTTCTTTGTTTGGCTAAGCTTCTATATGCTGGCCACTAAATGTTCTCAAGTAATATAAAAATATACACAATAAAATAAATAAATAACAGTTTTAATGTTTTCCTTTTAAAGGAATAGTTTGCATTTTTACACATGAAGTATCCCATCCTTACCAGCAGCATAGCGCATACACATTGACCCAACTCTCTGATCACCTCCTAATCAGAGCTGTGGCTGTTCGAAGTTTTTCAAGAAAGTAATCCTGGCTAGTCAAGCTGTGCTTCAGAAAATGATATGCGTTTGAAAGCGTGATTCATTTGGATCACAAAATAAACACAGGCAAAAATGAACTCTTCACTATTCCCCGTCACTATTTTCTTTAAAGACAGAAAAAAATATTATGAATGAAAATTATTTTAGCACAATGCTTTGAACCGGAGTATAAAAATGCCAAACTTCAGCAGATGGAGATGGAGTACAGGTAGACAGAGAGGGAGAGCAAGAGGAAAGATAACTGTTCCAAGCTGCAGTTCAAGAGGGTTGCAGAAGTCCATACCTTTGTAAAAATGAGATCAAATGTGTTTGATTACAAGACAAGAGCTCAATTGTGTATGCCTATATACTGTTTTCATATAATTTCACGTGATGAGTTTTGCCGATTTTCTGAACACATCACTACCCAATTGTTGATAGTTAACTCCAGACTAACTTCCCCCCGGTTAGCATGTTCTCAGTGTAAACACGTTGGCTTCAAGATAATGTGGTAGTAGACTGCATTAAATTAGTTGGTAGATAGAACTTACTCAGGGTACTGGTACAGCAGCACTCTTCAAAATAAGTTGGCTTATTGCCGATGGCAATAAGCCAAAGTTGCCTAATACAAAGTGAAAGGAAAGCCATTGAACATGACAGGTGATCCCTGCATTTTCTTGTTGTTACAACCTGGAATCTGCAAGTGTGCACCATTATTTTATATAGTTTACTTGCTTTTGCATTAGCTGTCTTTCATCATTGTCAATTGAGTGTGTAAGCTCAATAGCTGATCGGTTCGCACCAATTTTGGGAAGACTTCATGCACTGATTTTTCATTCAAAACTGTTCTTTATCTCTCAAGGGGCCAGCTCAAAGAATGCCTCATACCAACTTATTTTACAATCTTCAACATAATTTATTGATTTAGAAATGCAATTTTGATTTGTTTCTTCCATCACATGTTGTTTGTAAAGTTTTGAGAAATGCCCCATCAGGTTAGCACCTGGAGTTAAATTATAGATAAGAAACTAACATTAACAAGTAAAACAATTTTTCTTACATATTTTTATATATATATATATATATATATACATCATGCAGTCTGTTTGGCAAATTTAGAAAGAAGCATGGCAAAGAATCGGTGCAAAATGTTAGTAAAAAATGGATGTGATTCTCTTGTTTATGAAATCCCTGTTATGTTTTTGGTTGAGTCTGTGTGGCTTTTAAAAACTAAGATTATGAAAAACAATGACATAGCTCCCTCCTAGGTGCATGCCCGCTATTGCAAGATTTGAACTACACACATGCGTGTTAAAGGTGGGGCTAAATCTCCCAGCTTCTTACTTTAAACATAACATCTCTGCCAGTCAAAACTGACATTTTGCAAGAAAAAAAATGTATTTAGCTTACCACTAAGGGGATAAAAGTGAGAACTTTTCTGCAAGGAGTCTGACTTGCAGGAATGATGAAAATATTTTGACATATAATGCATTAAACAAGTAAAGTGACAGAGAATGGAGAAGCATTACTCAATTTGATGCTACTTTGATCACAGCTGCTCTTTATTTTTTCCCCACCAGCTCAGTAGTTCCTCAGGAACCACTTTAACTGTAAGCTCACTTTCTAAATTGAAGGTGAGTGGTAACTAGACGATGACTGATTGAAGCTGTCACCTTCCAAAATATTTGATTGGATTTCGCCACTGTGAGGTCTCTGCTTCTTAGCCTTCCCAGCATTTTCCACAGAGACAAAATGTTCAATAAAGTCCCCTTTCGGCCTTTCCTTTCTTCTCCCTCTCATATCTGGGAAGCGCAACCAAATAAGTGCCTCATCCAGCAGAGAAGATAGAGTACTCACACTGTGAGTCAATTTGTCATACTGTGTCTTTTCAACCAGGAGTTGATTGAACAACAATTAGACTAAAATGTGGGATGTTTAATATAATTTTAATCGTTATCAATGGGTAATACAGTCCTGAGGGCTTTCTATCAAAGTGCCTCAATGTCCACTTGTGGCTAAGTCTTTTCAGTAATCTGATAGCTTTTCTTTTTCCGGATGCATTAATTGAGTCAAATTTTTCCTGCATTATCAGCATAATTCTGAATAGAATTTTCTTTGAAGCTGAGAGAAAGATTTAATATTTTATACATCTTAACTGAAATATTAAACAGCATGCTTAAGAGGACCCTTCAATGGGACAGCAAGGCAATTCTGTTCACGAAAATGAATTGGGAACAATGAGCCTCAATAGGTATTCTTGCAGACTGCAACAGTTGAATATGTATAGGCTGGGTCACTGAGTCTGATATTATGTTAACTTTTCAGATCAGTTCACAAATAACATCAAAGAGTGTAGACATTTTTAAACTCTTTGATCTTCATGTCTCATTTCTTTTTATAAAAGCTGCTCAAAGACATCACTCACAAAGAGGTAAACAGCTAATCTAGGCACAGTGCAGAATTATTCTCAGAGAGGCTCATATTTAATGAATGTCTGCAGCGCTCACTATAATTGCATGTTTATATGGGAATGCCATTTCTGCCACACCAAACCAAAATGGCTTGATATTTTGCAACTTTTTTAGTGAAATTGTGACAAAGCAAATTGCTTTAGGTACCTTTCCTAGTTCATAAAAATCATTTCAGATTAATAAATGAGTATTTTCAGGTAAAACCCTTTTCACGACAAAATAAGACAGCATCCCAGTGATGAAAAGTAGCCAGAACAAGTATGGTGTGTCCAAAGTTAATGTGTCTTCTGGGTTGCATCAGGTGTGGAGAGTGGAGAGTGACACAGATTAACAGACTAAGGAGAAAAAAGTCTTACTTTAACGTTAGAGCTAACACCTCGCCTAACCTGACATCTGCTCACATCACGTCGCTGCCGCCTAACCTGGCGTTGCCTCACATCACGTTGCCTCACATCACGTCGGTGCCAGTGAAATGTTCACTTCATAATGGTGCAATCTTCTTGTGTTTTTTAATGACCAGTGGCATGTAACTCCTAGGTGCATTTCCACCACCTACTATGCTGGAGTGTGGGTGGGAATATAAGAGGAACCCAAAACAAAATCTCTAACAATCCACTTTGTTGTAAAATTTCTATTACAATTTTAAACTTTTTTTCTCCACTTAAATTGTTTATACTTAAAACCAGGTGCGATTTGTGATAAAAGCAGAGCGGGGGATTTTTTTTCTTTTAAACTTTTTCTTCATAAAAATAATATCAGCTCTGTGTATGCTGGCTGCTTACAAAAAAAAAAGAAAATAAGATAACAATTCACTTGACTTGTCTAGTCATAGCAGGTGAGATTATTTTTTCACCGCGGCACCACGAGCAGCATCTTGTCTGCCCTCACACAACCACAACCCTGCATATTTTTCTGTTAGGGAAAAAAGTCCATCTCTGGACCAGAGGAACCCAGACGGGGTCAGGTTCAGAAATAATTTTCAGGTTTAAAAATCCGTACCCTTGGCTCTTTAAACCGTGCGTACGGATTTTGGGTCCTGCAGGAATGAGTAATGAATGAGTCATTAGCTGGGAACATGTCCCAGGCATTTTTTTCATAAATTACTGTTTTGTCCCCACCAATTAGGTTAAAAAAACTTATGTGAGTTTTTTTAACAGTTCATCTACTGGCACAATTTTTCATACAATCACTATCAGAACTGACTACTATTCCATGATCTTATACACTTTCTTTATGTGCAAATCCTCCTTGGAGAGATTGATGTTACATTCAATAAAGACTCACATTAAAAAGTGGATACAGTATGAACAGGTAGCTGAGTAACTCATATCTATGTTATGCAAAGTGTTGTAATTATGCTGCACCACCAGCTCCATGCATCCCAGAGGTAAGACATAGCCTATATAAGCTGTGATTTTTGGACCGCTCAAATTGGAGAGGCTTGTCTTCAAAGCCGCATGACAATAATGATTGCATTTGTTGCACACAGAGTTGAAACAAACCAGGGGCCGTATTCACAAAGACTTTTATCTTACCGCTAGGTGTTACTCCCAATTCCCGCTAAAAGGCTTACGTAGGAGTTGTCGTCTAAAACCTATTCACACATTCACACGTAGGATAAATTCCTAAACGTAAGATAAGAGTGACGTCCTGTTGCTATGGAAAACGTAATTTCCTATGTATGAGTAAATAGACGGACAGCAGTGTGATTGGTTGTTGAATGACACGTGTGAAACAAGGAAATGGAAAACTTCGATGTCGATAAAAGCGTGATCATGAACAGCGCTAATAGCAGAAATAATGCACGATGACATATTTGTGTTGGCCACGAGACTGACACTTCATACAACTTACACACAATAGCCTACTTAAAGAGAGGGTGAAGTTTAAAAACGAAAAAACGTGAAATGCATCTTATTATCTGACAGATTCCCATCCTAACTGGGATAAGCTCCAACACCCCTCCCCCCACCCGACCCTGAATTGGATGAAAGCGGTATAGATAATGGATGGATGGCTGCATCATATTAAGGGAGTGATTGCAAGTAGGCTGTAAACAATTGTGAAGATGAGCACATCAGCCACATCTTAAAGAGACCCCCCCACTACCGTGAAAAGCACCTCGTGAACTGAAAACGAGTGGTGAGAAAAGAACAAGGAAACTTAATTTGAAGGGCGATTCGGAGCAGAGATTACGAATAAGAAGAAAAGGGAGGCATGGGTGGAAATGAGCAGAAACATAAATGCATCTTATCCAGCGGTGTTTCGAACGGCAGAAGACTGTGAGAAGAGATGGTATTCTCTACAGTCCCAGTGTCTGCTCGAGATCGCCGCTTATAAAAAGGATGCCTTGCAACAGGTAGGCAATGTCCGTCATATAGGCATCCATAAATTGGAAGACTTGCACTTTTCTTCTTTGTGCACGGGGAACAACACGTAGCTGGGTATCTCACAAAACTGAGATATTTTTCTACGGTTTAGCCTGTCACCCACACGTAACCGAAAATTTTCGGCACTAAAAACGAATCTTTTGAAAAACTACGGCCAAAGTGGAGATTTGCGTTTTCTCCGTTTTCAGTATCTGTGTGTGGACGGTTGAAAACGGAGTTTTAAGTACCGTAAAGTCACTATCCGCAACAAAATATGCTCCAACATCACTTGTGCGAACTTTGTGTAGGCTACTCTAAAAAAAAATTATAAAAAAAGCATCTATGCCCTCAAAGCTGTGTTGGTATCATCCATTGTTAAAGCACGTTTTGTTTGTTTGCTTTAATAAGCTCTATCACTGCTGCGTATAAGATGGAGGAAAGAAAGTTATTCTTAGCGGATAGGATTTGGGAGAACTACTGCCCTATACTGCTTTGTCACGTCTATGAATGTGCTGAAAAACGCATTTCTCCGGTTACGTGTGGATGGAGATTTTTTTTTTTTCAACGAGAGGAGGAAAATCTTCGTTTAAAAAAACCCCCGGCTACTTGTGGACATTGTCGGTATTGTTTGGTCAATTCAGAATCATCCAGAGTGTCTAACACATTGCGTCTGGCTGCAGCAATTTTGGGAGTCTTTGTGAATAGGTCTTTGTGAGTTAGGAGTCCTCTTGACTTCTTTTAAGGACTCCCAGACTTAGGACCTACTTTTAGGCCTAAAAGTGGTTGTGAATTACTTTTATCTTAAGAAACTAGGAGTCCTAAATTTAAGAGTGACACACCCACATTTTTTAGGAGTTACTCCTAAATTCGGCAGTTAGAACCTACTTTTAGCCCTAAGATTCTTTGTGAATACGGCCCCTGGTCACTAGTGTGTTTAAGTAGGCCATAACTTAGTTGTCTTTTCTACAAGTTAAACGAATTAAGCATTTTTGTCAGTTTAAATCTCTGAAAAGATTCAGCACGATGCCCAAATCAGCACGCAGTTTAAAAAACTCATCAGATTCTCATACCTCCAAATTATTTCTGCACCTGACCGCTGTCGAGCTCCATTCAGAGATAGTAGTATTTTATCATTCTATTCCTCTTGTCTGACAATATAGCGTTAAGTGTGCTACAACGCCTCCCGCACTCTGCTGTGGAGACTGGGAATGTGTGAACTGCAGCCATCAATTTTTGAAAGTGTTCGCCTACAGTGTCTTCGTGCTTGTACCGTCTAAAGAGAATTACAGTGGTTGCAGAATTCATATAAAGGGAAATATTACTCTGTTGGACAAGCAGGAGGAACCAAAAAACAACAACATATCCCCCCAGAGATAAGAAATTAATGACCAGAGGGGGGCATTACAAGAAGTTTTGGTTTCCTTCAGTCAGTTTTCTTCCACTCTCTGAATGCTTTATAAAACAAGTTAGCCTACATGTTCCACTGTTTCTTTTTCTGCTCCATACACAAACGTCATGCATGCTTCCTGGTTAAACGTAGTACGCTACAAAATATACAAAAGAAGAAGGTGAGGCGACGTAAGGTGAGGCAACGTGAGGTGAGGCGACGTGAGGTGAGGTGACGTAAGGTGAGGTGACGTATTTATGATGATTTTGCTATAGTATACCACCACTTTGCCGCTGGTTTTTGGTCATCAGGCCATAATAACCTCATTCAAAAATTAAGTCAGTTTTCACTCTCCATACATCAGGAACTCTGTGAACTCCCTATGTTTGAATGTGAACTCACTGTTCTGGTGCGTTAAGACCGTAGGCTTTGTCAGCGTCAAGCAACAATCATAAAGCGACTAGTTCAACGTATATACACAGAAGATACATTTTTAAGATGAAGCTTGCAAAGCTTGCCTTTCTCTGCTGGATGTTTTAAACACTAGCGGATCGTGGTTGGCTAGGTAGCGTCGACGTTGGGCAACGTCACTACAGAGAGACGCTCTGATTGGTTGTCGTGCTGCGTCAAGAGCATTAGGACCGTCAAAAGTTCAACTAGCTGAACCTCTGCATTGCCAGCGTTATGAGCTTTGAAGCTTGAAACGGAGGAAAACCTTGAAAAGTTGACGGAGCCAAAGCACCGCAGTGACTGCGGCGCTCCTCCAACTGCATCAACCATAGACTTAACATGTAATCTTGACGCAGCTGACACTGACAAAGCCTGCGGTCTGAGTGAGTGAGTTTGAATGCATTTGAGAATCCACAACACAGATGTGGTGAGACTATCTGAATGTTTATTATACTGGCAGTATGACAGGGTCCTGGATTCCGTCTAGATGAGGCTTACATTAATAATGGTAGTTTATTCACGTCATGTGACATGAATTTTACCTGCACATCCCAACATGTATGCCAGGGTTAATATCCTAGATGAACCCCAATTTGATCACAACCCTGCTCAATATATAATTACAAAAGGAAAACATTACATTTTCAGCTGAAAATGTTTGTGTTTTATTAAAAGAAAAAACATGGAAAAAACCACTTTGATGAACTCAGATAAAAACCTAATTTTGCCAAGAAGTACAACCAAAGAACGCCTGCCGGCTAGGAATAAGCCAGGACCGCCAATTTGATATGAGGAGCAGCCAGGGTTTTATAAACTGGAAAGATTTGGCCAAGGTGTTCCCAGTCAGCAGCCGACACAGACCATGCCCCATTCACCTGAGAGAAGGATTAACAATATCAAACAGAGATTCGACAAAAAGCTATTCCTGTGTGAAATTTGTGCGAAATGCCATACTCTGCAGAGCTCCGTTTTGCACAGAAAACCTCCTCATCTGCATCCTCTTGCGCAGCTAAGAATGTAAAAGTCCTGATATTGCTTTCTCCAGAAGAGAGCTCAAATTGGTGGTGGATGCATATAAATATTCATAAAAAATTAAATCAGGTTATTTTTGAGGAAAAATATGTTTGAAAATGTAGGATAGTAAGGAAAACCTGTGATAGTTGTGCCATCCTGCTTCTCACACTTAATTGGGGTTTGATCGGTCTGAAATTCTATGGTCTGCTTTGTGAATTACAGCCTAAATAAACAGGAACTTTAGGTTGCAGTAACGTTGACATTTATTCAAAACTGTGATACAAATTGTTATTGTTGTAAAAGATTTTAATTAAAATTTTTCAACATTATATCTTTCATGCATGTTACAATGTCACAATCTATAACTCTTTTACTGTTTTGCTTGTAATTAGTTTAAAGCTGCACGGTTAGCTGACAGTCCTGTCATGAGTGCACCATGTGGCTTTTAGAGGAATTGCAGTCACCAAAATGAGCTCTCCTGTGACTTTCAAGGAGATGGTCTTTAGTCTGAGCTCTACAATGGTCAGAGGCCATATTTGCTCTTTTTGTGTCTCTGGATAACGTCATCTTCTTCTTTGTTCTACGTGGAGTTTGTGTGGTGGTATAGATTGGCTAGCTTAGTTTATCTAGGGGCTAAATGACGGAGAACACTGCATCCTCGTGAATATGCATAGGTGTGAATGCACAGTATGTGCATCATTACATCATGGCACACTCTCTCTCAGGCACCCCTGGGTGCTTGGACTCCAACCACCTCAAACTAAATGGAACTGCAACCTCTATGCAACCGCAGTAAAAACTACCAGTGTCAATCGTATCACCAGGATATAAAAAAAAAACTGACTATGGATTAAGAATATGCTTTTATAAAAAATAAAAACAAATCATATAATGCACCTTCAATTTGATTTTACTCAAAAGTTTACTTTAGGTTTCGTTGTAAAAAGTGTAGGAAGAAAATTATTTATTAACGTTTACTATTTTTTATTTTGTCACGACATTCAATTTATCATAATAAAGAAAATACAGCAACATTTTAAATTGCAGTATAAACCATTTAACGTGCTAAATTTTAGACCTGTCTGCTCTGTGTTGATAGCCATGTTACTTGTCAAGTTTTCAATTACTACCTAGCTCACAACAGGCACTGCCCTCCTCTACTCTGTTCCACATGTCTAAGCCATATTATTTGTATGAGGTATGCATTATTCAGTGCACAGTCAACTGTCTGCTGTGTGTTGATCCAAGACTCCATTTCCTGTTTCAGATGTGATTATTTAAATTTGACAGTTGTTAAGAAGTCATCTCGACGATCTGCTACTGAAGGTCATGAATACATTACAGTTCTTGAAGAGACAAAGATGTATCTTTCCCTGCGTGGCAGAATGACGAGGCAGAGACAAGTTTCATGCTGTCAACTTCCCACAAACCCTGCTTTGTCTGAGCTTTTATTTTTCAGGCTAAATCATGTATCTTTTCTGGAATTAATTTATTTGAAGTTCATTTAAAATTGTTTTGCTTATTCAATATTTGTGATTGGTAGACATGTAACATGTATTCGTATTCAGGTTTTCGGTACAGCCCTGTGGGTTAGGTATGCATTTGTACCAAATGATACAGGTGTTTTCTATCTGAACACATGCAGAATGTTTACGTGCCGAATTTAGAGAGCAGTGCAAATTTAAAAAGTGACAAAGACGATTCCCAGCTATCACTAAGCTTGTTATTCAGCAACATTGATGGTTTCTCATGCAGCTACAGTAGAAAAAGCAAGATGGATTAAACCAAACTTTGTTAGCAAAAACATCTTTTAAAAGCAGTAAGCTCCATAACACCCTCTGGACTGAACTGAATTACTCACCTGAAACAATTTCAAGCTGCATTTTAATCTCACTGATACTAGAGGAAAATCAGCTAAGATCCACATGGCTACCAGTAGCATCCAATCAGCCCAAACTCCTTATTGTAACCAAACCATGACTTAAAACCCCAAATGCTTATCAAACCATGATTTTTTTGTACTGTTATCCTACTAATTGATTATGTTCATTGTCTTTAAATTATGTGGACTAGGAAGTTTTCCATACTTGGAGGATCGGGAAACATTGTCATTGGGAAGTAAAGTAATGATGCACATATCACAGCTTTTTAGGACACTTTTGAAGGGTGACAGTTTATGACAGCTTATATAAAAGGTCTTTCAAGAAATAAGCAAAAAAAAGAAATTTTCTTATAAAAGATTGGGGTGTAAGTTAAGTTGTAAGATTTACTTTGTGTCAGCTTTGCACAGGTCCTGTTCTGAGCAGCTCTTAGTCACACAGGCAGATGTTATGTTAAACTTCAACATAGGACATTTAAATATGAAGCAAAAAAAGGTGACAAGTTCACAAACAGAAAATCAACTTCAAATAAACAATAATATTCTCCATATCATGTTTTCATGAACAGCTTTTTAAGGGAACATCAGCATAATCAGATTAGAAGTTTCTGCTGAGAAACACAATTTGTGTATAAGTGAGATAGATTACAATATAACCGGGAAAAAACACATACGAAAAATAACTACGTTTCTTTTTTTTCTCTTTTTATCCACTCTCTGAACAACTTCTGCAAAGTCTGTATTCAAAGGAAATTGTTCATTAAGAACTTAACCGCTACTGCTTTGTAGAATACAGCACTACATCTTTACCAACAGTAAAACTGCCCACCCAGATTGGGGAGTTATTTTCAGCACTAATGGGATCTGGACAGTTTTATCAGCCGCTTTTATCAGTTGATTAACTAATGCATTGTTCTTGGTAGCTATGTAGGGAGTTGTTAGCGTCACCCCAGGTTGAAGAGGTCAAGTCAAGGTGAGATCCAATCAGGCCAGTAGCGCTGTGCCAGGCTGAAGGATGCTGGTGTAATTACACTTTCCAAGCATCCTTGAGAAGCTACAGATAAGGTGTGGGCATTGTTGGGGGATTGGGAAAGCCTTGTCTATACAAACATACTGTTTCACATTTTTCATGTTAATTACATTGTCAGGATTTGGTGTAGCTTTGCATCAATGAGCATGTGGTTTCAAGGTGACCTTCTGGCTTACAAAATACAGGCCTTAAAAGCGTGATAAATCTTCATATCTTTTGTTTAATACCTAGGTGAGTCTAGGTATTTTGATAATGACATGACCGACATAAAAAACTAATAACATGCATTGATAAAATATCATACCTCATAACATCAACTTTCACTTGACTTTCATGGCAGGCAATGTTAAGGGCAGTGTTGGGGAGTAACGGAAAAGATTCACCGGCGGTACATATTTAGAATACTAATTATGAGTAACTGTATTCAATTACTATTACTATTTTTAAACATGGTATTTAGAATAAAGTTACTTTCATAATACCATTGATGAACATATACATTTTGGTAAATGTGTGTCTCTGCGTTGTGTAGACTATCCTATAATACATCTAAACAACAAGGTGCTGAAACCATAGAGATCCTATGGCTGAAACACTCCCAACAATCAAACGAAAACGTAAATGTGAATGGCCAGGTATGGTTTCAGACCCGAAGCTGGGAGGTTGGATCCACAACCGCAGCCAAATAAAGCTACTAGCAGTGAAGGAAATGATGCATTCAATGGCACTCTCTCGCAGTTCATTGTTTTTTCAAGTGATGCCAGATTTCATTGTAGCATTCCTGACAAAAGCCCGACTAAAGCCATGGTGGTTAAAATGAGGGAAAAGATAAAATCCGGCAACACTAGTCATAGAGTCGCACCGCTAATGCTTCTGGTGTCAAACTGCGAAATATACAGGCAAACTCCAGTGATTGTTCGAGCAGCTGTAATTCAGCATCAGTGAATGAAGCAACATATTCCTATCACCACCTAAAAGATTTTTTGCAAAGGTTAGTGACGATCCAGGTGGGAAAATTCGTGTGCCTGCAAAACAGCTAAACTTAATTTCAAATGACTAAATACAAAATCTAATAAAAGGTAAAGAGATATTACTGTTAAAAGCCAGTTTGTTTGGTTGGTTGGTTTATGGTCACTGAGGTAGCAGTGTTGTGCCAAAAATAATTACATATTTTTTCCCAGTCATTACCAAATGTTTAGCATTAATAAATGCCCTCTGTTTTTTGCAGGATTAGCTACCAGCACATTTTGTGACATTTAATAGACTTAAATGCTGTTTTTAAAGGGAAGTATTCTAAGTATTTATAATAGAGTTCCAGGATTCAGCAACGTAATGGAATACGTTACAAAATATGTTTTAAAGCAGGTATTCAGTATTCTGTAACTAAATACATGCATACTCCAAAATGGACATTCTATTGCAGCTACTGTTCAATCATTGCCTATAGCACTTATCCTTGCAGGCTTGGGGGCTGTTACTTATGTCTAGCGATCATTAGGAAAAAGGCAGGGTTCACCCTAAACGGGTCACCAGTACATCGCAGGGCAACAAACACAGAGAGACACACTTATAATTAAGTACATTTAGAGAAAGCAAGTACACTAACAATCATGTTCTTGGACTGTGGTTCAAAGCCAGAATACCCATAGAGAACAAAGACATTCACAGACAGAACTTGTGAACTCCATGTAGAACGACTCCAGGCTGGGATTCAAATTCTCGTCTTAAAAGGCGACAATGCTACCAGCTGCACCTCTTTGCAGCCCTGCTATAATAATCAATTTAATTAATTAAATAAAAATACCCATTTAGTCTATTTTTACCTACTATCCAGTATTTGCATCTGCATGCAAACATACTGGATGAATCTTCTTCATTCTTCATTTTGCATACTCTCTCTGTCCCATTTCATTCCATAATTTCCAGACTTAATAAATCATGTTGTTGTGGTAAAAGCAAATGGATAAAAGTGCGTGAAGAAATTAGATTCTAGTCAGCAATTCCTGCATTGATGATAGAGAATCCCTGTGAAGTTAACATGAAGTGTTAGGATCCATTAGGTAAGCACATATCCACTTATCAGTTTTTTTTTTCTTTATTTTTGTGGCATGAGAAATTGAATTACTTATATGGCGTAGCTCAGCATTATATCTGATGTGATCTTGTGCACTGTTAGCATCTTATGGTTTGTGCCATACTTTTCACCCCTCCTTATAAAAGCTCAGTGCACTGGAGTAAATTTCTTTCCCCTTGTGTGTAGGTGTGTCTGATTGGTAGATCAAGTTTTATGTCCCCCTGTCTGTAGTTCTCATTGAATTACCACCATGTTGGTTGCACAGCTGTTCCTTCTGGTCGCAGCAGGATGCTGTCTTTAATTGAAGTGTAATGGGCACAACAGCAGGGAAGGTCAGATGGAGCACTCTGTTGATGCACAGCCATGTGTTTCTATATACATTATACTTGGACGTTTTTCAGCTCCCCTCTGCGGTTAGGCTCCAAGACTGAAACTGATTTCATAGTGCAGTTCTGCAAAAAGATTTCACATCTCAGAGCTTTTTTTGAAGTGGTTTGATTTAAAACAGGATGTTCCATTTCTAAATTATAAGAATTTACATTAGAAATTTAATGCAGAAAAAAGTTTTATGGTGGCTTGCTGGATATGGTGGTTCATTAAAAATAATTCCTGACAGAGCTACTGTACATATACATTTTATGTCAGCTTTATTACTATTTAATGCAATTGGGGCCTTGTGCCTTCATGTTTTGTTTTGTTTTTAATAGAGATCACAATTCATGGTTTCATGTAGGGCAAGTACCATGTGACTTACCCAATGACTGCTGGAGCTCCTCTATGACCCTGGAAGTATTAATGGGAGCGATCAGTGAATGGTTAAATGGGTTGAGAGCAAATCCTTTAGGTCCAAAAGAAGCAAAGCAGACAATGACACTACCACCAACACAATATATGTCGAGTCAGAATTAATTATTTATTTAATAAGTAGGTATTTATATGTTTACAATAATTCAAGTTTGCTTAAATTGTTTTTTTCACCTTTTTAGTGGACTCATTGAATCCACCTTCGACAATGGATTTTCTTTTACTTGGTAAAGATACTTTTGATAGTAAAACCTTGTCTGATGTTTTGAAACATTTAGATTTTACCTCCAAATGCTAAATCAGACTCAAATTTTCAGTACTGGTTTGGCAATGCTCTCTCACCCTGCAAACATGCAAAACTAATTATATGGCTGAAAACTATTTTTTGTTACCCAGGAGATCTCATATTTCTAAGTGAACATACATGAGTTGGGAATAAATAGGTTTTTGTTAATGTACATTTTAAATCACCAGACACTCACAAACCATGAGGAGAATATCATGCTTTCAAAAAATTCCAAGATCCACAACTGTGCAGTTTCTGTGCAGCTGCTTTGGCAGTGTGTTCTACTGGTTTCACTTTATTAGAAAACTCTTTTATGAATTGTGTGATCAGTATTTTAATTTCCTATAAGGCATCTGGACCATTGCAGATTTTATTGTTTACATCTGTCGCTTCACACCTCTTATTGGATATGCTGCTGTGAAGCACATACTTTGGCCATGCTATTAAAGCAGAATATAAAAATTCCTGTTAAGCTCAAGTGTGCTTGATTTTAATTCCTGTTTGAGCAAAACTGAAACAGCAGTCTTGTTGTCTTGGAATAAAGCAGTAATGTATTTAATGATGCTACCAAAATGACATGCTTATTAACCTTTAACCTAAAAGTAACGTCATTCATCAGAAATGCAGTCTGAGGTCAGCATTGTTCTGTATGTATACTTGGAAAGGCTTGAGGCTGCATTAAACAAATGACTGCATTCCCAGTAATATTTTCTAATCTTGAGACACCTCGAGGAAACTCTTTCCTTGTCTTTCTTTGTCAATGCAGTAATGGTTTGTTCACCTTCTGTGAAAGGTAGCTGTCAAGTTTCAGTCCAGTCTGGCTAGTTTGGCAGAGTAAATCTGCCCAACTGTGCAGACTGCTGCAGGGAGGCAAGGATGTTTTTACCTTCTGTGATAAATTACAGACTGCAGGGACAGACTAGAGAACAGCCATACTGAGAGCCATTGAGTCCAAGCATTCATCTAGCTGTCTGTCAGAGTAATGGAATAAGAGACACATTCAAAGGATCACCAAAGTCTTCAGCCACATCAATGCTTATGCTATCGTTGTTTTACTTCAACTTCAGGAAGGGCTATACGTATGGTCTCTAATTCAGAAATAATAGTCACTAGTTGAATTGTTACATGATAAACGTTTCCAAAACTCGATAGAAGGGTTTGAGTAAGATGAGTTAGAGTGGTCTGGGTGTGTCACTTGCCATTTTAAATACCAGGAAGGTCCTGATGCTTTGTTAACTGTTGCACAATCAATGCCTGTGCTTGTAACTGTAGTAGCTTTGAAGTGTAAAGTGCTACAACAGCTAGTGCAGTCTCTCTTGTCCTTTCTCTTCTGAGTAAAAAACAAACTACAGATTGAGAAGGAACACCCATTTTCATCTGACTGAGAAAAACAAAACAACAAACAGTTTTGCCAGTTCAATCAATCAATCAGTCCATAAACCGCATTACATACCGTAATGCAACTCAAAGTGCTTTACACATTAGAAGAAAAGGGACCCCACATAACTGTCCTTCCCATCCCTCCCCGACATATTTAAAAGCATTAGCACAATTATACCCCCTTCCCCTAAACCCAACTCCTATATACATACACATTGAGAACATCAGTTAAAAGACATTGGGGTGAGTTCAGATGAGCCAGGTAAAGTATGGAACGTACTTTTAATCAGATGGGCTAGCCTCATCAGAACATACATCTAACTTATTGCACATAAGTGTATTCAAGGACTCTGATGCCAATAATTTAAATATGGCTTGATTGGGACCCAATACTCGGTATCTTACCAGGATATCTTCATAAAGTACATAGCATTGTGCAGCATCGCCCTCAGTTTTGATCTATTAAAGCAACAGGCACGATTGGTTCTTTTAGAGTTAAGACACATGTTGGTCTATTGGATAAATTATATGTTTTACAGCAACACTACACCAAGCAGCACCATAAACAGTAAAACAAATCAGCTCCATGATGTCTTTGGAAAGTATATTTTTGTAGATATTTCAGAGAATAAGAGCCAAGCTGAGGCTGGTGAAAGGCTCAGAGTAAAAGATGGCACAACAAGAAACTCTGCTGGATCAGCACCGTGGACAGCACTATAGATTTATCAGCGTACAACTCAGTGAGGCAACTGATATTGCAGAACCATGTTCGGAGCCATAGATTCTGCTATGGCATGCACAAACACCGTCCAGATACAGAATCAATTAGTCAAATTGCACAACCTGTTTGCCCCCTGAACCTTTGCTTGAGCTTCTACAGTATATGGGATTGAGAGGTTAGTAAAAGGAACTGCATCTTTATCTCTCTCCTTTGTATATGGAGTTCCAGCAAAGATTGAATGCCAAAAGCTTGTAAATGTATGAAGAACCACACTGAATGCATCAGTGAATATATGATGCAACCCATCATTCATTTTTTTACTTCAAACATACAAGCAAATAAATACAAAACAATACATCAACAACAAAGTGGAGCTATGATCCATGTGATTATATAATACATAAAAACAATAAAACAAAATGATTTATATGCTTGTTTAATGTGCTATAAGAGGAAGTAAATGCTCATTACCTCCTGATTTAACTCATGTTTTATACTCAGAGGTATGAAGTTAATGCTTTCTTAAAATGTGAACTCCATAGCTAACTCCTGATACTTATCATGGGGTTACAGCTACAAACTTGTCTTAGTAAATGAATGTAATGAATGATAAAAATAAGATTTAGGTTGCAAAAAACTGTGCTTCTCCTTTCAACAAATATGTCTTTAGTTAACAACAATGCAAAACATTTACCAATATATTTTACACAACTAAGAACGATACATTTGTAAAGGCAAATGAAAACACTTTCTGAATCATTTTAATAATTTGCTTAGCATGTAATTTTTTTTCATAGTGCAAACATCTACCTCGCAAAACAAAGAAAAAAAAAAAAAAAAAAAGTCGGTAACATAAAAGACCCTAAATATTTTTTCCCCCATAATTTTCAGGAAACAAAACAGATTCCATCATGCTTGTTTTATTGTTTCAGTTTAACTGTATTCATTTTTTAATCTTGTTCAAACCTTCCCTTCATCATCAACAATGTAAAATCATTGTCCCCTTCATTGTAGCGCCTACCTGCAGCTCTGCAGATCTGGTTCTCCCTGTCTCAACTTCAGCAGTTTCTGACTGAACTTCGTCTTGTTCACCTGATGTAAAATTGCCTCAGGTTTCAAATCACATAAGGTTAGTTAATAGAAAAAACATGTTCTTTAGCAACCATATTTGTCTGTTACTGGAAAATTATCAATGGATTATCAATAAGGTATAGAAAAACACTGGGCTAATGCAATAATGCAATATTAAAATTGTGTTTTCATATTATCTAAATTTGGCTGTGTTTACTTCTTCTGGTGTTTAAATCGTCCTATCATAATCAACAATCTAAAACAGCGGTGCCCAACCTTTCTGGAAGCAAAAAACTATTTTTTTTTGGCATCAAATAAAAATATATTTTATTTTATATGTAAAATATACATCAGGTGTGTAAGAACATTTTAAAGGGACTATACATCTAAACATAAGCTTAAGCACCGAATAAAGTATATATATATATAATATAATATAGGAGGAGGAAGCATCATGGGAGCACAAGCCCCTACATGGGATGTACCACTGGAACATAACTGCAGTGGCTGATATCGAGACATGCTACCAATGGCTAGAGAGAGCTGGCCTACAAGACACCACAGAGGACCTCCTCCTGGTGGCACAGGAGCAGGCTCTGAGCACCAGCGTGATAGAGGCCCAGATCTACCAGACCAGACAAGACCCAACGTGTAGGCTGTGCAAAGACTCATCTGAGACAATCCAGCACATAACAGCAGGGTGTAAAATGCTGGCAGGGAAAGCATACATGGAACGTCATAACCAATTGGCTGGCATAGTATACAGAAACATCTGTATGGGCTGAAAATCCCAAGGTCAAAGTGGTAAACACCTCCAAAGGTGGTGGAGAATGACCGAGCAAAGATCCTGTGAGACTTCCAGATCCAGATCTAGAAAGACAGGATGGTAATGGCGAACTAACCGGACATTGTGGTGGCTAATAAAGAACAGAGGAAAGCCGTTGTGCTGCATCTGGAAATACCAATTGATGGTAACATCTAGAAGAAGGTACAGGAGAAACATGAGAAATACCAAGGGCTCAGAGAGAAGCTAGAGAAGGCTTGGAAGATGAAGATGACAGTAGTACCCGTGGTAATCGTAGCACTGGGGGAGTGACCCCCAAACTGGAGGAATGGCTCCAGCATATCTCTGGAAGAACCTCAGACATCTCAGTCCAGAAAAGTGCAGTACTTGGAACAGCAAAGATACTGCACAGGACCCTCAAGCTCCCAGGCCTCTGGTAGAGGACCCGAACTTGGAATGAAAAACAAACAAACAAATAAATAAATAAATAAATAAATATAAACAAGCACGATATTGTGCATAATTTGATAGAAACTATAATTGTTGGATCATAAATCTGAACATGTTTATTGATATCATTTTTGTCTTTGATAAAGTTGTAACTTTATGAAACTCTGTGGATATTTCTCATCCATGCATCAAACAATACGAACTGCCTGTCTCAGCCTCCCTTCAGCCTTTAGTTTCTCCTGAAGACGCTACAGCCGCAATCATCCTGAGATCTACTGTCGGGATCACCTGATCTAAAAGTGCCTCAGAATTCAAGTCCCAATCAGAATCAGAATCAGCTTTAATGGCCAAGTATGACACATACAAGGAATTTGACTCCGGCAACTTTTCTCTCCAGTACAGAACTTAAATAAGTGAAATTAAAAAACGGAAAAAAATAAATAAATACAAATAAAAATAAAGGATAATATATACACCAAACCGGGGTTATTGTACAGTAAGTATATACAGCAGTGCAGAGTTTTAGTTTATTGTTCATGTGAATGGACTCACAATGTTCATGTGAATGGACTCACAATGTGACTCAATAATGTGACTATTCAGAGTTCATCAGAGCGACAGCCTGGGGGAAGAAACTGTTCTTGTGTCGGGTGGTTTTGGCGTACAGCGCTCTGTAACGCCGGCTCGAGGGGAGGAGCCTAAACAGATTGTGGCCAGGGTGTGAGGGGTCAGTGGTGATTTTTCTGGCCCGCTTCCTGACCCTGGCCCGGAATAGGTCCTCAATGGAGGGAAGATCAGTACATATGATTCTCTCTGAGGACCTGACTGTTCTCTGCAGTCTGTCCCTGTCTTGCCTGGTGGCGGATCCGAACCAGACAGAGATGGAGGAGATCAGGACAGACTGGACTATTGCTGTGTAGAATATGGTCAGCAGTTCCTGAGGCAGGTTGAACTTTCTGAGCTGACGCAGAAAGTACAGCCTTTGCTGGGCCTTCTTCCTTATAGAGTCAATGTGGGAGGTCCACTTCAGGTCCCGTGTGATTTTGGATCCTAGGAACCTGAAAGACTCTACTGTGGGGTACTGGCCTGTTGGTGATTATGAGAGGAGATGTTGCAGGGGGTCTCTTCCTGAAGTCGACTGTCATCTCCACAGTTTTGAGCGGGTTTAGCTCCAGGTGGTTCTGACTGCACCAGAGGACCAGCTGTTCCACCTCCCTTCTGTATGCAGACTCGTCGCCGTCACGGATGAGTCCAATGACGGTGGTGTCATCTGCAAACTTCAGGAGTTTCACAGAAGGGTTATTTAAAGGTTATTTAATAGAAAAAAATATGTTTAGTTAACACAATATTTAGTGTCAGGTCACTTTTGTCTGTTACTGGAAAGTCCACCATTATAAGACACAAAATACCATAATCCTCCCAGACAAAATGTACAATTCTATTCTTTCTTTTCTTTCTTATGAGAAAGACCCAAGCTGATGCTGTCTTTTCCTCCAAAACTCTCGAGACTGACTGTCAGTATGTTTACATAAACATCTAAATCAAGCTTTTGGCAGTAATTTGACCAATGGCTTTCCCGAAGTTGAGAGTCCTAACCCAGTTTGAATGTCACTTAGTAAATCGAATTATTCAATGAAGTGCAGTTGACTCAGCTATGCTAGGTCATGTGCCCTTTCATTTTGTCATTCTTCGGTTGGGCTATAGTCCCACAGATAGTAAACAAATGACAGTCAGTGAAACAGATGGCATAAAAGCACAAAAATCAAATTGTTGTTGTTTCCGCTTCCGTGGCCTCGTTATTTCCAGAAGGGGGAGTTTTTAGGCTGACAAAGGTTTGGCTTCCCCAAATGGATGTTTACATACAGATAAATAAAAATGTTTAATTGCATTATCTTGGTACCTTAGTCCGATTTCTCAAACTCCTGTTTGGTTTGAACTTATCAGAGCTAAAGTGTACACATGCATTTTAAAAGTCTGATTTCAGTAGGACTATGGCAAAAATTTGACTTTCTCTTATTGCATGCATTTAGACTTCAGCCTCTCAGTCTGCGCTGTTGAGGGGCAAAGCTGTGGTTGCGACATGATCGCTCTGTCTTTCATAAATAAAAGAATGCAAGTAAAATATCTCATCATCAAATCTTTCTCTCCTCCACGGTTCTCAAGTACCCTCCACCCGCTGTTCCAACGCCAGATTTATTATTGTTTCTCTTTACCTTATTTGTATTTTTTCTACATTTTTAAATTCCCATCCATATGGTTTCAAATGTTTAACTAACAGACTGCAATGCACATTTCTGAAGGTATTTAAACTTTTTTTTTTCTGAAATCAATATATAGCTTGCTCTGTACAATATTTGATACATTTTGATCTTTTGAATTGAATTGAATAATCCTTTATTGTCCCACGAGAGGAAATTTAGTTTTCCAGTACAACCTGTCCAATCCAGGTCACTGTTGGGCAATGCAGCCGCTTGTAGGCGGCGCTCCCATCTTCACATGTTTCCTGCTCTAGTAGTGGCATAATTTTCCATTTTAATGCAAAAGTGCTGTGAATTAGCCTCCAATCTTCACTTCCAATTGGAGGATCCAAGACGATTTCACTGGCAGGGGTTCAGAAACTTAATCTCATCAGAGGAACACGCTGCTTCTGAACACAATGAACTCAATGCTGGCATTGTTTGGCTTGCTGAAACAATTTCTGTGTGCTCTAATCTGTATTATGACCATTTCTTTATACTAAGACTTGCTTTCGTGAAAAAAGATCAGTTGAGAATCTGGTTTATACCGAGAGCCATTGTTAGAGAATTATGATGTTATTGAGCACCCCGATGAGTGCTGAATTAGAGATGTAGATGCGTACTTGTTCCATATTTTGCTGTAATCCATGCTGTTGGATTACTATGATGTCAAATCCAAGTCTGATGCAGAACTCCTACTTTCCCCATCACCCATGAATACTTTGCATGATTCTAGATGCATGATCAACATGACCCAGCTCCCAAATACAGTATATGTCAGAAGTAATTTATATGTATATCTTCTATCAATTTTCTTCCGGCTCTTTGTAATAAGAAAATAAAAATAAGTTTCCTTAACATATAAAGTTCAATGCTTAAAATAAATAAATTAATTAATTAAAACAACTTACAAAGATTGAAATGTCAGCCAATTCTTAAGGTCAGTCATTTTGGATGTACTTCTAGAGCATTCATAAACATCAAATTGCAAATCTTGACCTTGACTCGCAGTTGGGTTAAGAGTTGGACTTCTGGTTAGTCACTCAAATAAAGGCTCATGCTTAATATAAACCCTTCAATTATGGCTCTTGCAGTCATTGTCTTACTATTAGGCAAGGCAAGGCAATTTTATTTATATAGCACACTTTCAACAGAAGGCAATTCAAGATGATTTACATGATTCAGTGATAATGATACCAAATACATGGTTACAGAAGCATGATTAGAGAAAAACAGAAACATATAGGTTTAACAGATAGACACAATCAAAAAATAAGAAAAGATGATATAAGGAACAAATTTATGCAGTATAGATTAAAAACAGATAGAACACACATTTATGCAATATAGAACAAAAAGAGATAAAACACAATAGATTAAAAATGAAACGCAATACAATAAGAATAAAAATTAAACCTCTGCCTCAGTCTCGAGGCATTTTGTGGTCTATTTTCTTTTTCTAACTGATGCAGGGAATTGAGTTTGGAGAAAATTTTAATATGCAGCATGTTTATACAACTTAGTGACAGACTGTTGAAAAAAACAACTGTTTTTTTATGAATTTCAGTGAAGGTGACTTAGATTTAAGAAGATGTAGATATTCTTTTTTTATTTGTTTTACATTATACAGTGTCTCAGTATAACCTCCACCAATATGCTAATATTACTACACAACATTTTCTGAAGTAGTAACAATTATTATTTGGATTTAAATTATGCTTTGTTGATGTGCCATTGTTGCATACTGCCCAACTGCTTGATTTCCAGTCGAGTCTGTTTCGGTTCCTAATGCTCTCAGTACACAGCATATTGGATTAACATTTTTGGAAACAAAATCCATCTTTGTCTTTTCTTCTCCCTTTGTAAAACACGGAACTACAGCACTTACAATGTGCTTTTTTGGTAGCATACACCACAAATAGAAACTAGAAAAGCACTCAGAAAGCGCAGACCTCCACAACAGTATCTCGTTCCTCCCCCCAAACAGTGATTTGGATCACCCCCAAAATCTAATCACTTGTTACTGGTCCCACTGCGGAAATTTTCTAAAAATCTAATCAAAATCCACCTACAACTTTTTGAATTATGCTGCTGACTAAAAGACAGACAAACAAACAAACCCTGGTGAAAACATTTACCTTAGGTAAATAATTACCTGTTTTTAACAGAGGTAACCTAATATATATGCATATACAGTAGTTATGTATATACTGTAGAACATGTAGGATTTAAATATGCACCCTAGGTCAGGTGATATTTTTGCATGTAAAAAAATCTTATAATAGCTCTTAAGATTCTGTTGACATCGTCTTATCCACTTATGAACTTCTCAATCACAAGGCCCTACAAGTTTCATTGACATTTTTATCAAAGTGGTTATTGACATTTCTATAAAAGCAGTACTACATAAATACATCCAAATGTAGGTTTATATTATTTTAAAGGTTTAATCTCAACTCAACTCAACTCAACTCAGTTTATTTATATAGCGCCATTTCACAACAGATGTCATCTCAAGGCACTTTACAAAAAGAGTTATTACAATAAAATGTTTAGTGTAGAAATTACAGAACCATCTCAAGACTCCTTAAGGACAACCAGGCCAAGGGATGGATGGATGGATGGAAACTCAATAGAAAAAAATATTATTCTCTGTCATACAAAAAGCACTTTACATTGTACATCATAACCTTTAATTGCTTGAGTTTCAACTGCTCTCTATACACCTCTGTCTCCTACATCCAGTATCCTAGGATAAGACCTTATGTGTTTTGTTTTCTTATTATGTCCAAATACGACACATTTTTAAAAGATGTTTGTACAAACCACATCAATTTAGTTTACTCTTGTTTTACGGAATAAACATGCATGGAACCTTCACATAGAATATTTTAATAAATAAAATGTCATTTTTCATAACTGCATTTCCTCTTCCATCAGAGTATGTTTTCTTGTTATCCTTCACCAACCCCACAAAGGCTTCCTACTGCCAGCAGTGTAATCCCATATCTGAAGTGACTCTGTGAGCCAAATTAATTATTTCCAGTTGCTACCTAAAAAACAGCATGCAGAGCCAATGTTTACATAAATAAGTATAGGGAAACCAGTGTTTGCTGTTTTTTCCACATCCCCATCTATTTTTATTGTACCTGTATTTCATGTAGCATACAGATAATTATGCATTAATCCAATATCCACCTGTTGCCATTTTAAGTATCAGTGAAAATTGCTCATACTTAAACTGCAATCAGGTCTGTTATACACTCAACAAAAATATAAACGTGATTTGTTTCAGATTATTGAAGCTTAAACAACTGATTGTGGCATCTTAATGTTTGGATATGATTCTGGGAGTCCAAAGTAGACTTGAACCAGAAGACCTTTGTGGTCTGAAATTTTGGTACAATGACCATGGATCCTTAATGTGATTAAATGCTAAGCCATTTAATGATTTATGAACTAAAAAAAGTATTTTAAAGTCGATTCTCTGAGCTACAGGGAGACAGGGTGAAGACTTTAGAAATGAGGCTGTGTGCCAAATGTTGTCAGCGATCCTGTCTCACCTCTTTGCAAGGCGCAATGAACCAGCTTACCGCAGGTTTTGCAGAGAATCCCTCCAAACTGATGTTGAGAAAGATTCGCCCAGCCTTTAACTTCCTTCTTCCGAGCGTCTCACCCTGCTACCTCAGACAGTTTGGCCCGATTGAGTAGCCTAGCACCCAGCTATAGACCCCCAGCCATGCCTCTTTACGGCAGCTCTTTCTCTTTGACAACTCGCACTTGGTAACCGGGCTGGATTTGTTTTAGTAGCTTGGAGTGTAAGCTTGAGGATAGTTGTTTTAAAATTTGGCTATAAGCAGACAATAAAAAACCTATTTGGTTAAAACCAAGCACCAAGACCTTTTACTACTATTGAAAAACCCCTTGAAGGTGACGAAACACAATAATTTGAAGGTCCACAAATTCCAATGGAACTTTGATTGCTTGTTTAACGGCAAAGCTTAGCAAGGGCACAGGCAAAGTTGAGAAAGAGTAGATTACATTAAAAACGTCAAATTAAATGCATTTGAATAATTCCCTAAAATAGTGACTGAGAAGATTTTTGATGAAATACATTTAAATTGAGGAAGAGAGAGAGGCTCGTACCCATCTTGGCAGTCCTCCCTGTTAAATTTTCCATTTCAGCATTGGATGGACACCCAGTTGAAATTCAGCAGTCTCCAACTGGTCATTGTCAGTCCGATAAATCCAAAAAAAAAGGAACACTAATGATGGAAATCCTCAAATTGAACAGAAATCTTAAAAAGGAGTCCAAAAAGTAAATTCGTCAAATATTGAAACCACAGGATGAGCAGCAATTTTAGAGTCCAAATCTCGAAGGCTTAACCCCTTTTTGCCTGTGGATCATCCCCTAATTATTGCAGAAACTCCAGTCTGGAGTCGAGGCATTTTTTTCTCCCAAAACTCTTTGCATAACGTCTGCACAATATTGACTCAAAGCTCTGTTGGCGAACAAGCACCAAGTTGTTCCATAGCTCGTTCTTATATATTAGGGGTGGAGCCAAACCCGAATGTGTGATTTGGGAAGGCACATATATTGTGTTTCCTACAAATATTTAATTCAAACAAATACTTTATGAGATGTTTATATTCAGGAGCAAATAAAACAGTTAGTGCAACACCATCCAAGAAATTAGTTTCTGGAGAAAAAAAGGTCACCAGAATCCTTTGTTTCTTGCACTGCACATTCATGAAGGTCAAGGTGGACACCAAATTCCGATGCATCACCGACTCTATGATGGTGCACAGAAAATACCTACCAAACTCTGACAACAACACAGGATATTTAGCATCCATGATTTAAAAAAAATAAAAAATCATGGATGTGATGAAGAAAGTGAGGTTGGGAAATGTCTGGTACCCACCTGACATGCCCCAGGCCTCAGATCAATAGATTACATTTCAAGACAGTGTTGGAGATTTTCTTTTTGTCTCAGAAAAATCTAATGAGACTGGCCTTGTTTTTTTTTTGTTTTTTTTTTTCTCACTGAAGTTTTCCCTCTTCATTTAAAATGAGGATGACATTAAAGAACTGACAAAACAGTGAACCTCAATCGATGTAATACATTCAACATTACACTGAATTGGGGAACATCAGTCTAAGTTTGTTATGTTTATGTAATATGTTTAATTTTTCTCTAATTGTTGCTGATATTGCCACTCACACAACGTTGATTATCCTGTAGTTTATTTTTGTCTGTTATTCTTTGAGACTTGCTGAAATGCAAGAACAGATTTGTCTTTTCTTCTGATAAGTTTGAAAATTGAATATTGCTCAGTGGAATTTGCTCATAAAGAAAAGAGCCTAACTGTCACTGCCAAAACAGAGCACTTCTACTCTTTCTTGCCACCCCACTACATAAACACTCATATGGTGAGTGATAAATTGGTTTGTATCCTCTCCATTTCCTGCTCATCAGCGTTGGATGACACTGACACTGGTGACTGATGAGGAACTTGCAGTGATGCCTTTTTTTATTTTACAGCGCATATCAACAATCTGTCTGTTACATCTTGGTCAGGCACTGCTTTTAAAAAGATGCATATTTAAATTCACTGCAGTACCAGACCAAAGCATTTGTGCTATTACACAATTTCTCATTATTTTAAAGAAGTCGTGTCATTTTACATACATTTAAATGGCAAAATCATTCTGCCTTTTTTAGTCAGCTCTTACCTTACACATATTGAAAAAAAGAAGTACTTATTCTCTTAAAAGTGAACTGGATCAATAATGTTGAAGTGTGAGCCCTTGGGCATTCAACATTCAATACAGGAAGCTGATCTTCCTTTTATTTTTTTCTTTCAGAAACCATAGTTCCCAGTAAAAGGAGATTAAGCAGCCTTTTCCAACACATTCACAAATCCACTTTGATGATCTGTGACACAAAAAACTCAGCATTCAGTCTCTTCTTATATCTCAGCACAAATATATATCAAGGCATATTTAAAACAGTTTCACTGTGCTTCCTGTTAGTCTCTCAAAATGTGAAACATAGACCTTAGACTCATCCCATCTTTTAAGATGGAAACCATAAACACTATGTGTCTCTATTAATTAACCTTATCTTCTGTCTGTTGTGTTATTCTTCATGGTTTCCTTGAACTATTCTCTAATTTAGACAAAGTGTTTTGTGTGTGCGTGTGTGTGTGTGTGTGTGTGTGTGTGTGTTGGGTAGTGCTAAAAGGTTGTTTCTATTTTCTAATTAACAAAACAAATTAAAAATGTCTATGAAGAGGGATCCTCTGATAATTTGTATTTTCATTTAAGAGAGAAAGATGTGTCCTTTTCCTGACCCATCTCAAAGCTTTATTCATCCATGACATGTACTTAAGTGGTCCACTGGAGTTGTCCTCCATATTAACTTGCCCCTGTGTACTCCTAGTTAGTTTGCCATTGAACTCTATGTACTTAAATGATTGTCTCTTCATGTTGTTATATATGTCAAGTGTTTTTTTAATACAGTATAAGGAAAACATTTCTAAATATCACACATAATTTAATTTTGGTACATATAGGCTAGGCCCTTGAAGGCAACACTAATCTTAATACGTGTGTTGTTTTCAGCTACAGGCTTCAGCCACTGTCAAATCCTCAACTTCTAGCCAATAATAAGCAAATGTATACTTTCCCATTTTCAGTCATATCAATCATTTGCTACATTTTACTAAATTAACTGGATATGTCACGCAGGCAATACAAGGTCTTTAGCAATAGTACATTAAGTTACGTGTTACGCAAATCCAAGGAAACAGCTGGCATAAAAGAAACAAAAAGATACTTTATGATTTCATGTGCGTCTGTTTTCGATAGACCAAAACATTTTTGAAACAAGTCAATGCTAACCAAATTAAAAAATTAAAAAAATAATTTTAAGAGTTTTAAATACGTAAGTGTCTTAATTATCATGAAATCAATTTATCAACTTTTAACACATTTCAACACCCTTGGGATACCATGACATGCAATTTTTCTGAAGACGTTCTGTTCACCTGATTTTTATCAATTATGATTTTACTTTTTTTTAGGAACTCGACTCAAAATCCTCATGAGATATGAGCAATTACGACTGGTCAAGCATATTATATGATAGGAACCATGCATTTTGGACTCGAATGACAACTTAGACAGGGTTCTTGAAGCCAAAAAAACATTTTATTCTCAATCAAAAGGTCGGTACACAGGCACTCAATCAGGAATGACAGAGGTATCCAAATCAATGGGCAGAAGCAGTGTCAAAAAGCACAAAATGGATCAATTAATAAATGAATGGATGAATGAATACTTTATTTCGAACATTTTTCGAACATAAACATAAAACAAGTAACAAAAGAAGTAAACTGAGAGAAAATAAAAAAAGAAAAGACAAACAAACCAAACAATTAATAAAAAGAATATGAAACCAACCTGTCCGAAAAGGAGTAGGATGAAGCATAAGCTTATTAAAACCTACCCCTTCTCCACTAATAAATAATCAGTTTTCCGTAATATACATATTTACATAATATCTATTTACAAAAAATGGTAAATAAATAAATTAAGAAAACAAATACAAAAATTATTTACAAAAAACACCCGATTGCTAAGTCCCTTCCTCCTCCTTGTATCTTGTGAAAACCATGTGTTTGTACTGCTTCTTAAACTGGGTCATGCTTGGACATTGCTTGAGCCCCGCTTCCAAACTGTTCCACAACCTCACTCCACAAGCAGAAACACAAAAAACTTTTATTGTTCTACGTGCCCGCTGATGTTTTGAATTGAAATCCCCTCTCAGGTTATAACCCCCCTTTCTGTTAAATAAATATTTTTGAATGTTTCCAGGAAGTTTATTGTGTATTGTGTTGTACATGATTTTAGCTGTTTGAAAATGAACCAGGTCAATGAATTTTAATGTTTTTGATTTTAAGAAAAGTAAATTTGTGTGATCTCTGTAACCAGTATTATGAATTATTCTAATGGCTCTTTTCTGCAATATGAATAGTAATTGTATTGAACATTTATAAGTATTGCCCCAAACCTCTGAACAATAATGTAAATATGGTAAAATCAATGAACAGTAGAGAATGTGGAGTGATTTGTGGTTCAGAATGTGTCTCTCTTTACTAAGAACAGAAATAATCATTGACAATCAAAAATCACTACAGACTGGATTCACAGGAAAAACTGGCTGGTACGTTTGCTGGTTGCAACAACAACGAACTGGAAGGGAAGAAATTAACTCTTAAATGACTTCCTGTGGGTAGATACTGGGATTTATAACGGTATGCAAAAATCATAGTTTGCTACATACTAAGGTTTTTAAAGTCAATGTACTTCAATAAATCAATCAATCTTAAATCAAGAAAATTGCCTAATATAAACCAGTTTATGACTTTTTTTATTTGATCTGTAAGAATAGTAAACAAAGACATGGTATTGGAACTTCAGGGTAATGTGACCTAGTATGTAATGTCTCCACTACACCAGGGTGGGCTGATATGGTCCTCTTCGGGGACCAATGGAGTACCTGTATTTGGGTATGTACTCGGAATGGCCCTTAACATGCTCAGCGGGAACTCTGGTTAAGCTGCACATTGATTGGATTGGTTGGAACTCAGAGGGAAATGAGCAGTCGTCAAACAACAGCAAACAGAAACGCAGCAACAAGCCCTGCTTATTCCATGTTGATCTCTTGTTTATTTCTGCTGCTGTAGTGGCTTTTTGAGCTTATCAGTGATGGTACACGCAGCTGAAACAGTCATGATTTGCGGATGCCCTCAGCTGATTCCTTAAAGGGCAGATTGTGTATGGAGACATGTTGGCTGAGAGGAGCAGGCCAGCAGATTACCCCATTAGAAAAAGATCTGGTTAGATTACCCTGAGGTCCCGATAGTGGCAACGTGCCTATTGAGAGTGAGAAGTCACGTGCCTATTTGGGCGGGGTCTGAGTTGGTCGGCCATGATGGTAGGAGACTCTATCAGTTGCCAGGGGAGAAATCTTCAAAATTTAACAGTATTGACACAACTAACATTCCGGAGCTCTTTAATTTTTGGTGTGAATTACTACACAATGCAGGAGTTTATAAGCCACAAGTCTTTGGAAAGTTACAAGGCTTTCTGCTGTGGCTGGGTGCAGGACTTGGTCATCTACAAGCCTACAGGTGGAGAAAACAGTGTTGTACTGGCAAATGTATTTTTTCTTAACATGCGTTATAGTGTCGTAATTGCATTGCATTTAGCAGACACTTCTTGACCAAAATGACAAAGTAATTTGTTGTGACTGCTTCGTAAACACTGGATTGTGACATGTTCAATGTACACAAACATTTCCAACATGTTTTGATGTAGGCTATAGCTGTGTAATGTATGTTTAGCTATTTAGTTGTAATTTGATTTTAGCCCAATGACACATACTTTACCAGGCATAGACTCTATGGCACCAGGTTTTTGTGTGTGAGGTAGTAGAGCAGTTTTTAATGCCACAGAGTGTTCCAGGCATGGAAAAACAGTGCGGTATTGCGAGAACCTCCTCTACTAATGAGTTAACACACTAAACAATCACGGTTTGCCGCTGGAATCAAGCCAATATGACGGAGACTGTGAGGATCCCGCGAGATACCGCGACATGGCTGGTTGGATGCTACCTCTGTGGACGTCAGAATATTTTTCTCCAGTATCAGTGATGTTTATATTCATCTTGACATTGCTCCAGGTGAGTAATTTAGTTCAGTGCAGAGTGAGTGATGTACAGTACCTACCTTGCTGTGCCTTAAAATTATATTTGTCTTCTCTTATCTAGAGGGTTTTGACAAAGTCAAACCTTTGTTTAGACATAAGAAATCCAACGTCTCTTTTACATTTTTTCTTGTCAAAGCAGAAACAAGACTCTTCAAAGAAACTCAGTCAGCAAAAACATCCATCCACAACTCCACATTCAGCAACATGCTAATTATTGTACTAGAACTGGCATGCAGTGCCTTATTTATGAAGGCCTTTCTTTAGTATTTTTTTACTTTAAAGCTTTTTCCTCTTCTTTTATATGTCCTTATCAAAAACATGCTATGATGCACCACAAACATATTTTTCTATGCATAATCTAAAGTAAACAATTTCTTTTCTATTTGCAAAAGCAACCTTCCTATACAGTGTTTGTTCATGTGAAAGTATTAATGCATATTGAGCATTGTACAGTTTAGTTAAGTACATGCAAATATAAAATTATAGAAGCCTTGATGTAACATTTTAAATGTCGTGAAGAAAACAGAAGTTACAGAACACTCTTTTATCAAACAATAAAACCAGGGCTTCAGTTCCCTCATGCGCTGCACACATTTTGTCCTGCCCCATAATGGAACCTTTTGGACTTTTAAAATCAGCTGTCTCCTATCGAATAAATAAAGACACTTCACATTGTAACTACTTATCACTTGTTGAAGGGATTTAATTTTTCCCATGATTCCCTTCTTGCTTGCATTTTTTCCCCTTCTACATATCGACTTTTTCCAGTTTTCAGCCGACTCTGGATATCGTCTTCAGGCTAAGCAAGCATCAGCTCCACCTCCAGACCACCCACACACATAGAAATTCACACGAATTTGCACACACACACACACACACATAGACACACACACATAAATACACCCCCCACCCACCCATGGTGCATTAACTGTTTTTTTCCAGAGGGACAACCGTTGCTTCAGGGTCCAGGTGTCTCTGTGACTGCTGACCCATGTTATCTGCCAGCCTCAGCAACCAGACTTCCTCAAAAATTAATCCTGACACTGTCACGCTGCTCCTCTTTGCTCACACTGATGACTCCCTTTCTGGGCAACAATCCCCTCTGGATCTAAGGCAGTCTGGACTTAGATACGGTTACCTGCTTACTCTAGTCCCATGAGAGGAGCCTATCAGTTGGAAAAATGGGGACAGGGTAACCAGAATTACACCCAGTTCTGTGTTAATTATAAGCATTTTTTTAATGAGATGGAAGGCTGGAGCAGTGAAGCCAGGTGGACCAGCTGCACAACAAAAGTCTGACTATTCGAGACTTTATCAATACCATCTATCCTATACAGGATTGGAGGGGGCTGGTGCCTATCTCCGGCAATCATTGGGTGAGAGGCGGGGTTCAACCTGGATAGAACACAGATTTCAGTGTATTCTATATCATAGACCAACATAAAGTAGAGCATAATTATAAAGTGGATATGTTTTTTTATTTATTTTTTTTACCATTAAAAGTCCTAAAACCATGGCTTGCATTTGTATTCAAATACCGGCTTTGTACTTTGGAATTGTTCCACACTGGTTTAACCTCCCAGAACTTTTTGTATGCGTTTGATTAAAAATTTATGGTGGGAAAAAATATTCAGTGAGAATTACGTAGCTAACGAGATGGTGCTCTTTGCCTTTGTTTTAGGCATTGCATCAATTAGTGTCAGATTTCTCCAAAGGCCATTGAATCATTTACCTGCATTGACTGGGGAAAGTGTGTACAAGAGTAAATGGTGCATGACTAGATGTGTAATTTCACACTTTTTATATGCCGAAGCTGCTTTGCTGCATCAAGGTACTTACTTCTCTTTAAACATCCATGTCTGTTAGCATTAAAGAACATCCACATATCTTTAAAATGCATGACTGCTTCTAACTCTCCAAGTTTTTTTTTTTGAAGATATGAGGCTGAGTTGGGATCAGTCACTCTTGGAAGTTATTCCTTTTTTTCACGTCTGGATTTGAACAGTGTAGCAGAAGGGATACAATTTTAATCCACTTTTGCTTGATTTATATAATCTCAACTCTAACACTAAGCAAGACTGACCAAGATTTTGTAAGACTTATTAAAACATGTATTAAGCCATCATAGCATAACAATTTCCTACATGTTATTATATTTGATGTGACTAACATGATCAGTTTCAGTGTTCATTTTTAGAAGATATGGGCCAATATATTCATATAATATGTTAACAGTGAGGAAATGCATTATGGGAATGACAACAAATTATGTTTAAATATGCCGCTCATGAGCTAATTGATTTAATTCAAAACAATTGAATTAATTAATGCTGCTGATAAATAGTAAACGTACTGATTATTCCTGCTATATTGATGCCATTTTTAAATTGACTTACTGTTACGTTTATTCATACATTTAGTAAACAATTTAGAATTAGCAGTTTTTGTCATTCTTCTCTTTATAGTGTAAGGGAGTATAACAAAAATATTATGTAAACAGTCAGACTATCTGCACAGGCAGCCACTCTGCATTTGGCTAGTTATTAGACGTACTGCTTGTATCTTAAAGAAATCTTTACCTTACAGGACATCTCCCCCTTTTAAACACATCTAAAAGCCTTTATGTCACTGCTATATATTATATACATATTAGATATTGCAAACTGGGCTCATTGGGATTGATTAAAATCAAGCACTGTATATAAACAAACACTCTAAAAATAACTACAAAATGCTTGAGAACTAAATTAAAATATAAAAAAATATGTATACTTGTTTACAATTAAAATTATTCAAAAATATCTCAACATAAACTAAGTGCTGTTGTGGACAGTGAGAAATAGTTTGCAACATACTGTGTGGTAATGATGTGAGAAAAATAATTAGAGAAGGTATAAATGGGTCTACAAATGCTATAAAGAAGCATATTACGCTTGAAAATGATAAAAAATTATAAAAGTTATGTTTTTCTGAAATAACGAGATACATTATATACATTATATACATTAGATACATACCATATTATTACATAGCTGTTATTGGTGGATGCATATCTTTGCCAGGGGCATCATTTAATAGTGGACTTTTCATGAGATATGGTAATTTTAAATTGCAAAGTCATTTATCTTACCAGTGATCATTCTGGCTATCATTATCTAGTCATATTAGTCTCAGCTCATGATATGGGCCTCTTATATTAAGAGGAGTGCTTTATACTGGACACAACATGTCCAAGTTTGATACTCTTGTTTTCAAGTATAATAGAAACATCTGACTAGAAGAAAAAGAAAGCTTCCCACCTAGCCCTGATTATAAAGTTTCAAACCCATGAATGAATCGTTCTTTTAGTATGAACTGAAATTCCTGACAAAAATTGATATCACTCCAGGTTGCACATCATCCTTAAAACAGCACACTTTGGTAGAACAGGGGGAATGGCTATCAAAGTCATCATGAAGTAAAACAGAATACAATCGCAATAATTGTTTTCATTGACTGTTTTGAATAACATGCCTCGCAAAACTTTCCAGACCAGCCAGGGCTACCTGTAAGATTTTTTGGTGTAACCAAGTCTGTGATTGTAGCTTTTAAACAAATAGGATCCCTTGCTAAATGTTACAGAATAATCCATTAAAGTAAAGTTCCATGCATTAAAAACAATCAAACATAGTCTCTATGGACTATGGGCAATATGATTTATTTGGCGTTGTTCTAAACTGTTTTTGTTCAAAACTGATTTATAAAGACACATCCGTTGAACCAACTATGTAACTTAGAAATTGACATAATTTTAATAACATTATATGGCCCACCAATTTTTTTGTTATGCCCACCTGAAAAATTATCTCCAGCTGCTGTAGCGTAGTTGGATGTTTATGGGGGATACAAAAGATGGTACTTATAAACTAAGGCAGTTTAACCCAATATATAAAAATATTTAGGATATTTTCTATTTTCTTTTATCTAACTCATTTTTTGTGCAGTGACTCTGCATGTGTGCAGCTAATTGAATTTTCTTTTCTGTCAGTATCAGTCCTGTTCTTCCGTCTGCTTTCCTAACTTGCCCGACCCCTGCACCTGCAACGTAGAGAGGCAGGGTGAAAGAAGCTTAGTATGGTCAAAACACTGATAAACATTCAGCTGATTGAGTTGATAACCCCGGCTTCAGGAGCATTTGCTTTTGGAATATGGACTGTTTGAGGAATTGGTATGGTTGAGATACCTTCCTCTTTCAGATAGTGACTCATGCAACATCTCAACAGCCTGGAAATATGATTTTCAGTGTCTGAAGAACTACAAAAACGGCCTGCAGTAGCTATATGTGGTTTTTGGAAAAGCATGCAGCTGAGTCTCATGTGTGCCTTAGTAAAAATATTTAATGAAAATTTCAGAAATTAAAATTTTGTTTTAATAATACTCCAAACTCTAAAACATTTAAGCATTTTTTTCTCAAATTAAAACTCAGTATTATGGAATTGGGAACCTTGATATCTGCTCAAATCAACATAATATTTCACTTGTGCTTTTTGAGTTATGCTAATAGTGTGCTCTCAATTCAGCATGATATGTAGGTCTTCATTTCCCAGAGTGATGCAGGTTACAGAAATATCAGCTTTCCTTTACTGTGTGTCTTTGCAGCTTGTCATATTTGAAAATACAGATCTTAGCTTGGCATTGGGAATATTTTGTCAGCTTCTTGTTTACTAAGTTGGATGCTGAAACAAAAACAAAATTAATATTTTGCAACTCCTTCACACATGCACTGAAAGACACCTTCAGAAACTGACTGGCAAAGCTTAAAACACACACACTCAAACACAGTGTTGACAGTGAAAACAGCCAAGACACTGCAAAGCAAAAGCTCCATTATTAAGTAAAGCCAGCTTTTCTTTCTCAGACTTCACACTACAGGGTGAATCCACAGTAGTTAAACAGAACCCACACATTAAATTAAAGTAGAGATGCTTCAGTCCAGTTTTTTTTTTTTTTTTTTTTTATCTGATTATAATTGCTGCTGGTACAGAACTGTTAAGATCCAGAAACGTTGACCTAAATGTCTTGTTACTTTTGGCCAAGATTTATATGCTAAAATATATAAACCAAACTGGGAGTGTGTGCTACACTGCTGAAGCTATTGTCTACATCTTCAGCTTCATTTACTGTATAATTACAAAATTTATAATTAAAACAAAGTGTCATAAATATCCTTTGAGGCTTATATTCACATTATTTTCAGTTGGATAGCTACTAAATCCGAAGAAAGACTGTTGACATTGATTGGTAAAGAGCTGGATTGATTTTGACTTATTTTGTGGGTAGAAGGACAATAGAGGTAAAAGGACCAGAAAAACAGCTACATTCAGCAAGTAGGTTAATTACTAATAATTGTATTAAACTTGTACATGCTTCCATTGGGTCGGCTAATAAACAGCAATAATGTGCCTTACTGTACCATAACTCCGCAGATGACACTCAAATCTACGTGTCACTGACGGCAGGTGAACATGGGCCTATAGATACACTCTGTCACTGTATTGAACAGATCAGTGTGTGGATACAAAACAACTTTCTCCAGTTAAACTCAGACAAAACTGAAATAATTGTTTTTGGCCCACAGACACAAAGAGAAAGTGTTATCAGTCATCTTGAGTCTCTCTGTCTTCAACCAAAAAATCAGGTTAGAAATCTAGGGGTAATCATGGACTCGGACCTGAACTTAAACAGCCACATCAAAGCAATAACATCAACAGCTTTTTACCGTCTCAAAAACATTGCTAAGATCAGAGGAATAGTGTCGAAACCAGACTTAGAGAGACTTATCCATGCATATGTCTATATATGTTTTGTCTATGTTTATATAATAAATGTTAATTAATCCATAACTGTGTTTGGAAAATATTTTTTCAAGGGTACATTTATCCATTTCGGTCTGATCAGTCTAAATGGATTTAGGGTCAGAACAACAGATGATCAGATGCAGTCAAGATTTAAAATTTAGCATCAGTGAGAAGCTACAAATCAGATCAGTGGTGGTATGGTTCATATCCTTGAAAATCTAACAGGGTCATGTTTTTTAATATTAGCTTAGACTTACTTCACTAGATGAAGTCACATTTTGACAGCAATTGGAGTTAGGTTAGACTATTTTGTTATTTTAACATAACATCTTCTTACAGCCCAATAATATCCACTTTTGTGAAATTGTCCAGTTATGAAGCAAAGCTGAATAACAGTACTATATGACTTAACAAATAAAAAAATCACCCTTTTCATAGGGATAAAAGTAAATGACTGCAGTATTTGTATGTGAATCCAGTAAATAAAAATTGTCTAGGTAGCAGACAGAAAACCGATCTTTATCTTGTTTTCAATTTTCTAAAATGCATATGTCTTAAAATACCCAGGAAACATAAATATAACTTGAAAAGTGGCTATCTATGAGGTAGAGTATGCCTTCAGTCTTATCAAAATTCAATGCAGTTTAATCATAATACACAGAGTAAAAAAAAAAAAAAACTATATGTCCACACCTGAAGTGAATATGTTTGCACCTGTTTGTTCCATCGTAGCTTTCATTAATCCAGTTTGTTAGCCAGCTGGAAGCAGAGAAGTGCAGCTGCAGAAACAAGCTGATTTGAACAACAATGGAATTGCAAGGAAACAGCCCTTAAAAGGCAGGAATAATAAGTTCTGGGTCAATGGGATCTGGGGATCTAAGGGCCAGGAGGTTAATTGGAGAGAGGACTACTGAGCTGTTGAAAGTAAGGGGGTGGATGAGACCCATCCAGACTCAAAACGAATGCATAGGCAAATCAATTGATGTATCTTTAATAATTTTCTCTAGGTGAATAGAAGAAAACTGGAGTAATTATTTTGGACCTGAGGAGGATCGATCAAAGTCAGTACACAGCTTCAGCTAATACAGCAACAAACTTCTGATCAGGCTTGAAATTTAGGTGTAGTGATGGACTCAGACCTGAACCTCCAGGGTCACTTAAAGGTAATAACAATGTCAGCCTTCCATCACCTGAAGAACATTTCTAGGATTAAAGGACTAATGTTGCAACAGGACCTTTAAAAACTCATCTATGCATTTATCTTTAGTCAGCTTGACAGTCAGACAGCTGCAGCGGATCTAGAACGCTGCGGTTTACGTCCTCACTAGAACAAGGAAAGCACCCAAACTCTAAAGTCCTTTTACTATCGCCCTGTAGCTCAAAGAATAGACTTCAAAATACATTTACTAGTTAATAAATCACTGAATGGCTTAGCACTAAAATACATTAAACATCGGTTTTCAGCAACACGCCTCCCACCCCCGGTCTCTAGTCTACTAATAATCCCTACAATTAGAATCAAACATGAAAAAGCAGCTTTCAGTTTCTACGCTCTGCTTCGAACAAACTTCCATACCACTACAAATCTGCCGAAACACTGTGTTCCGTTAAATCAAGCCTCAAAACAATTTGTTTAGAGCTGCGTTTGAATAAGTGAATAATAATATCTAATGAATGTTATACACTTTAATGAGTCATATGTAATTTGTCCCCAGGCATGCTTGGGTTCCTTCCGGGTACTCCGGCTTCCTCCTATTGTCCAAAAAGACGACTGTCAGGTTAATTGGTCTCTCTAAATTGTCCTTGGGTGTGAGTGTGAGTGTGTGTGTTTATGTTTGTTTGTCCTATCTGTCTGTGTGATGCCCTGCGATGGACTGGCAATCTGTCTAGGGTGTACCCTGCCCCTCTCGCCCTTGTAAGCTGCAGATAGGCACTACCCCCCCCATTAGCCCTTGAGGATAAAGCGGTTTAAAAATGGATGGGTGGATGTTATTTGTTTCTAATCTTCTTTTATGCTTTTACTATTGTTTTATTGCTGCTTTAACTTTATCCCCTAATCACCCAAAGCACCTTGAATTGCCTTGTCGTTGACAGTGTGCTATATAAATAAACTTGCCTTGCCTTGCCTAAAGGCAGAGTTTGTTAATAGAATCTGTTTCTTGTGGGTGAGCTCCAAGAACAGTCTTGGCTGCAGGGCTGACAGTTAATCACTGAATAGCAAACAGCAGAAAACCCACAGCTTCAGCTCCCGTCTTTGATATCAGAATGAGTTTTAAGGAATAAATAATAGACTTTTACTTATGCCATTTTAGAAGATTCACAAACACCAAGTGCTTCATTAAAATGAAGCACAAGTGACATGATTTTTCTCCTGTAGTGCTGCACCAAGTCTGAAACCTGAAAGCATAATATTAATACTTATTTTCATGCACACTCTCTCTGTGTGCAGAACAGTAACATGGAGAGTTATGTTCAATGAGGAAACAAGATGAGTGAATTGCAAATCATTTCATACTGTAGTCATACTTTTAGTCCAGTTTCTGCTGATGGCATGCAAAATAAACAACACTGAATTCAGCGTCACGAACATGTATGATAAATTTTTCATTCATCTTTTAATGCCTGTAGTTTGAAGCTATAATGAAACAAGTTCATGTCAAGAATTTTACTACTCTCTGGTCAGATGTTTATATCTGTTTTATTTTTCTCTGTTTTTATTCTCCAGACCCTTTACAGCTGTCCATGCTGGTTGGACCATCCCCAGTCGGTACTTGAGTGAGTGGGTGCTTGACAGAGTTAGCACCTCGAAGGTGATGCTGCAGGAGGTGTGACACAGTCCCAGCCCACCACACATTGATTCGTACCAGATTAAGCTATTGTATGATGCTGCAAGCAGAAGGCTTGGCACAGGCGATTTACCATCCCTGCCAGACTTAACATCTTCAGACGCCTCCTCTCTGCTCGGCTAAAATCTTCTCAAGAAGAAGTGTCTAGAGCTGCAGCTCTACTAACAATATCACCCAAAGGGATGACTGGAGGTCACCTTACACAGGTGTGTTTTCCATAGCATGTGTTGTTCCAGAACAGGGCTGGTGCTCTTCTCCAGTGCAAGATACATTAAGTACAGTAAAAATCAAAAATGTGTTGCACTGAATGTTTAAATTTAGGTTTATAGTTGTTTAAAAGGTTAGACTTTAATTGTGATATTGTAAACCTGTCAATATGGGAAAAAGAATGTATGCTAATTTTACATTTATTATCATCCAGTAACCAGTTAGATTGTTTTTGGTATTTTTTTCTTAATTTGCATAGTGAATAAAATAAAAGTTGCGATCAAGGGAGAGGTTGACATTATTGTGACAAATTTCTATTGTCTAGTCTATTGAAAATAGACCAGACAACCCAGTGACCAATACAGTCTTTGATTTAGCAATAGATGGTATTTATACACTGATTAAATATCTAATTCTCAATTAACCTTGAATATTTTGGGTTTTATGTTTTTATATAACAACATAATTTTATCATAAGTTAAACTAGGTACACAATCCAACACTGGGAATGTAAATATGTTATTGCACCAGTTGGGATTTTAGCACTGATGGATTTTAGTTTGAACACTTAACTTTTTTTTTCTCTCAGTTTTTTAAATTTAAGATGTTAGGATTTATGACGTCAGTGCATTGGATGAAGTCAATCTGTTGCACTGATATGTTTGACACAAGGATTAGCGTTGTACTGGCAGATAAAAATATAGAATAATTTGTATTGTTTGAAATATAAGCCTCTTTCTGAAAACACTTTCTTGATGGGATGAAAATGCCTTTTTTCGCCAGCTCCATTTATTCTATGAAAGGACTGTTGGACCAAGGGAGTAATGTAGTGATGACGTATGGTTTGTACGAGCAGCAGAAGGATTTAAGCATAAGAAAGATTTAGAGAATGGTAAAAAGGTGAGGGACATTATTTACATCGGAAGCATTAACTCAGCTCACAACATATTCACCACACTAGGTTTTTCCTCTGTAATTTTTTATTGAAAGGAACAATGTGGGGGTGACCTCAGACAGAGATTTTATGGGTAGTGCTGACGTCGATGGCACACGACACTTCTTGTCATCCCGCAGTGGGATGGGTTTAGAAAACTTATAGCTGTGTGGGATATTGACGACTTCTTTTGTGATTGGTGAATGGTCAGAGGAAACTCACAGGCAGCTCGTCTTTGTGGGTTGATGACAGAAATGATTTCTGAAGGAGGCTTTGTACCCTGTGAACGTTAGATGTCTAGTAAATTATCTTGCTTTTTCAGTTTTAGTCTGAATTTACTTTCAATTTATTTGAGACAGCAATAGGCATTTCAGATATCATTTACATCTCTGAAGCTATGAATTATAGCTAACCTTTACACTGATCTGACTCATTTACACCAAGTTTTAGGCTGATTTTTCATTGAAATAATCCTTCCAGAAATAGTAAAACAGCCCACAATGTCACATCAGCATTTAATGATCTACAGCAGTATGGTGATCGTTTTTAGATTCAGGTCACTTACCAATGACCTAGGACTCTGTGATGTAACACAGTCACATATTTTGTCCCAAATATAGTTTCAGCAGGTTAGTTGTGATATGCTGTTTTAACATGGGTTAACTAGGTCAAAAAAGTAGTTATGATGCTATAACAATGGATCCTTTGAAACATACTCAGCTTTATTTCTTGTTTCTAAAGATGTAGCTCAGTAGAAAAGAAAAGGCAACAGTCATCAGTAATTTCATATCTTTCTCTGATTATGATGGTTCCATGGGGAGTTTGTTAAAGCTCTAGACTGACGTGACTCTATGTTTTGATGCGAGTTACTGATGAGTCAGCTTGAAACACCTTTGAGGATGGTATCTGTTAACTGAGTTCATTAAAAGACTGTTAACCTGCTTTGTCAACTCAGAGCTGTCTGTTGAATATCTTAAATTGTCATTACATGTTTTTCAGCTGCTTTCTGTGTAGCTTAACCACAGTTTTGGTAGCCTGACACATGAATATGACGGATTTTCACATTTCACTTGTCCAAAATTATGTACATTACTTTGGCAAATCTTGGGTACAGCTCACTTTAACCCCCCCCCACACCCCCCCCAAAAAAAAAAAAAAAAAAAAACAACAACTACAAAGTAATGACCATAAATGCCCTGAGGGAAGTAGACTTGTAAGCGGGAACCTGGGCAGAGGAGAGCAAAACCAACTGAGCCAAACAAAACAAAAGCATGAAGCTTTTTTTTATCACAACATTATCAAAAATGCCCTTGCCGTTTCAAACACCACCACCACTACCCCCCACTCAAATAAAGGCAAAGCATTTTGCATCATAGCTCTCTGTGCTTCATGGTAATTTCTTTCGGTGAATTCATCTGTGAAGGAAAGATGAGGGATGGAGTGGGACAGGTTTGTTGTGTTTTTATTGTTAGCAATAAAAAACAATTACATGCACCAGAATGTGGAAAAGAAATATTTACAGCCTTGTTAGCCAGTCAGTACAGAATGCAGAGCACAAAGACAAGACGGGGATGGAAGCGTGAATATCAATGGGCAATGTAAAGACAGAAAGAGCTGTTTTTTTGGTAATCCAGTTAAGAGGGTTGCATCGCTCATGTACAGGCTGGAATAAAATGTATTTGTTTCAGTTTGAACAGAACGGAATGTTTGGTTTATTTGAAGAGAGGCTGGAGGGTCACATGTTGATTGTTTACAACCTTGGTAAAACTGATTAGCTTTTTTCTTTTATTTGGAAACATCTCATCAAACCTTAATTGTTGTGACCACCTGTGAAACGGAGGGTTGTAGAGTTCTGCGCATCTGTTCCCTAATGATAGCAGCAAGACTCTCCCTGACAGAGTCCAGTAAGTGGGCACCAAACCAGGACATCAGAAGACAAGGCGGCAGATTGCATTCCATCAGATCATGGCATTTCCAATAGGATGCATGGCATCATTTGAGCCATGCTGCTGATCTCCAGGTTTTTCCAATCCAATTGGAGCTTGTCCTGATCCCTTTGTGACCCAGCTATTTAGCAGCTTAGGAGCTGTTCTTTCCCACACACACAAAATGAATAAATATATGAATAAAATCTAGCCTGGGTTCCCCTTTATATAGTCTTGCAAAGTATTTCTAAACCTGTAACTTTCATTTTACATTTTGTCACATTAGAACCACACACTATGTTCCAGGGGCATTTTAGGTTGGACCAACAAAAAGTGGTCCGCAATTGGGAAAAAAGGAAAGGAGAAAAAAAGCAAGTTTTCAATTTCTTAGAAAAATGAAATTTGTTGAGTAGCTGTACTCAAATTCCTTCACTCTAATACCTCCTAAATAAAGTCCTGTGCAAGCAAGAAAGCATTAAATTGAGGAGCAGCCAAGTGATCCATTTTTACTCTGGAGAAGCTTTAGAGGTCCATAGCAAAGGTGGAAGAATCTGTTAATAAAACTATTAGTCGTGCATTCCAACAAGCTGAAATTTATCAAAAAGACGCAAACAGAAAGTAATTGTTAAAACAATCTTCTAATATTAGGTGAAATCCAATTCTAGGCATCCCAAATAACACATCATTCCCACTATGAAACGTGGTAGCAGCATTATTCTTTGAGGAGGCTTTTCATCACCAGGAACAGGGAAGCTGGTGGGAAGATTAGATTGAGCAAAATATTTGAAACTGGGGTGGAAGTTCACATTCCAGTGGGACAATGTACAAAAACATTTAAACAGAGCTAGAATGGAATGGTTTAGATCAAAGCACCTTTATGTGAAAAGTCTGGTAAAGACCAGGCCTAAACTCAATTAGGAATCAATAGCAAGACTTCACAAAGGCTTACAAAGGACACATCTAGCCTGACTGAGCTTGGGGCTATTAGTAGGATGCTTTGATTAAATAAATCTGAGCATCAGCTTTATGAAAACAATTTTACAACTAAATATTCCAAAAATATCTGATACTGGGGTAGCTTTAAATATCTACATGGACATCAACACTAGCATGTCTCCAGGACATGCATGTTTTCATTGCTTGTTTCTGTTCAAGATCATGCTTCGTAATGAGTTTTAATGTGCTCTGTTACCCTAAAAGACAGAGCTACTTGTCCTGTGAATAGTCAAATTAGACTGGCTGGAGGGAGGATGTAATCTAGGAGCAGTCAGGTATGCTTTCCAAACACTGCCTCGAGAGAGAAAGGGTAGTAATCAGTACTAAAGGTGTTTAATTGGCATATGGCCATGCAAGTGTCAGGGTGGGTTGTTCAGTCAACCGAACAGAGAACACACTCTTGCTATAGAAATGTGAGACAAACACAGCTTTAAGAAGGTAAAGACATGACTTTGATTTAATATACATGACATTTTAAAAATAAAGAGCTACAGAGTTTGTGGGATTATAAGGGCTGACTACTTCATATTGGTGTTAATAATTATGTTGGATTGCCATATGTTGAGTTTTGTGTTGCACTGAATTTATTTTACAAATGACTTTGGAGTAAACACTAAGGATTGAAGAAAATTGGGCAGTACATCAGTAACTATGCATATGGCTGCCCACTTCCAGGCACCAAGCCATCTTAATATATGGGTGTTTTTTCAATAAATAATTTCACCCCCATGAAAACACAGAAAAAGCAGCAACCCCAAAAATGTGATGTGATCTCTCCGAATAAAATTAAGCGACAGTAATTCAAAGTGTTGCATTGTCACAGACACATCAGGTTTACGAAAACAAAATATAATAAAATCTAACATATCTATATATATCTGTGTGTGTGTATATATATATATATATATATATATATATATATATTTTTTTTTTTTTTTTTAAGTAGTTAAACTACCACTAGATCATCTCCCTGATTTAATTCTAAGAAAAAATTGGCCACTGCCTACTAATGCATGGTGTTTGTGCAACACAATTATGAATCCCAAAACAGTCCAGAACACATTGATGATAAGAAGCTGGGGAAATATTTAATTGCAAGATAAACATGGAAATACCTTGTTATTGTGCAAACTTAGGTCTTTCTGCAGGTCTGTTAATCCATCCATCCATGACATCGCTGATTGGTTGATTTTGGTTTTCCATTTAGCAGAAGAAGCATGCATATTCCCCTACATGCTGCTGTATATATGAAACTGAAATATGTTTCCGGTGGATGGAAGAAAATGCCTCATTCTGAAGGGTGACACTGCATATTATGTTCCTAAGCTCAAGGTTTCAGTGTCTCAGTTTTATTTCCATACAGCAGATAGTCTCAGTGACATTCTCGTCTTTTTCCTTCCCTGCTCTGGTTACTCTGGCCCAGGTTTCTGGATGAATTTCTTATTAGGTTAATGATGAATTTCATTTTATTCTCACAGGAGTAAGAGAGGCAGCAATGGGCTGGACTATGACTCTGAAAGATGACTTTGGGGTCAGCGCCTGGACACAACACACTGGGAACTTCCTCAGGCTCTTCCTTCTCATCTCGTCTTTCTTTTCCATTCCAGCCTCCTCGGACATTGTACTCCCCAAACCCCATCATTTTTCATGGAAAGCAGGTAATATATGTATATATATATTTTTAAGTTATTGACCATTGTTCGAAACTTGTTAATATTTGTACAATATGGCTAGTTTAACATTCATAATCAGTCTTCTGTTCTGTAGAGGAAAATCACTTACAATAGTTCAGTCAATTAAAAGTCAGAGCATTATAAATTGTGCTATTCACCCTCAGTAATTGTTATCACATTTTCACATGTAAAACACATTGGGCCTGATTTATCAAGATTCCTGATAATGACCGCAAAATTGCGTGCACCGCTAAAAGTGTGCGCAAATGGGTTGTTCTTAATATGCGGGTGATTTACTAAGATTGCGTGAGCAATTCTCAACAGACGCAAGCAGAAGTATTTAAATGAGGAGTTTGCATCCGCTAATGCGAGCTGTACGACAGCTAGAGAGAGGAGGTATAATGCGCATGGATCCATCATGCGTCTTTGGCATAAAAATTAGCCTAAAATGCTGTGAATTCTGTTTTTCGTTTGTCAGTAATAAATGTAATTCATGTGATGTACATGCGCTGCTCTCTGCTCCATGCACACATTGTATTGCAGGGTTAGATTAATTAAAACTGCAGCATGTCTGAATTTCGTTTTTAAAACATCATATATAATGCCATTTATCATTGTGATATTGTATATGATTACTACATTTTATTAATTGGACTCCAGGAAGGTTAACCACTCCCTACGACACTACAGAGGATTCACTAGGATGATGTCCACTCAGCGTTTCTTTATTGTGTGTGAATGACATTTTGTTTTTCAATAATAAACTCATGTTGAATGTGGTAGCGCAAAATTAAGACATGCTTTTCAGAGGTGCTAAAAGTTGACGCTAAAATAGCTGGCGCAGACGTTTTTATTCGTAGTAAATCACAATGCACTCTGTGCGGTGTTGATAAATCAGCCAGTCTGTTTTTGTGATGCTGTGCGGTTTGCATGGGTTTTAACAAGCGCAAACCCTTGATAAATCAGCCCCATAGAATGTTATGTATTTCATTGGAAACAAAAGAAAGGTGGGTCAAAGTGGGTTGTGCAAATGCATTCAGCCTTTATAATTCAATACTAATATGTGATTACAGCTGCAAGAAAGTACCAGTTTTGCACTTCTAAAGACTGAATTTTTTTACCATTTATTTAGGGTTATTCTGTTAGAAGGTGAACTTCAGGCCCTGTCTCTAGTGTTTTGCAGTCTTAAACAGGTTTCATTTTAGGACTGTTGTATTTTAGTCGCACCTTCCCATCAACTCTTCAAGTAGCCTTCCTGCTACTGGTAAAGCAGAGCAGCTTAACTGCACAATGCTTCTACTAGGGTAGTGGGGATGTGGTATTCCGTATAATAAGCAGTGTCAAAATTCTGCTACCCAGAATTTGATTAGCTTGTAGTTTTTGTCTTATTTCACAAAAGCACAATTTTTTCCCCGAGGTGTTTGCTCTATTGTTGCTAAACCAGACATCACAATGTCATGGCAGTAATTATCTTCTATCTGTATAAGGATGAGACTGCAGCTCCTTGGTCATTTTTTTGTATTTTATTTATCAGATCAACCAGAATCATTATACAAAGCCCCAGTGTTTTCACTGAGCTCAAACCTCTCTGCACCTTCTCATTCCTAAAACCCAGGGTTTCTGGGTCCTTGGCCGGGCCTCACAGTCATTCTCCAAAGTCTCTTCAAAACTAATGTGCTGTCAGTACCCTGTTAGCGATATGTATTGAGTACAGGGTCCAGGCAGGTCTGAGATAATACTCAGATGCTCTAGTGGAAATTCTTTTTTTTTAATTGATATATTTAGTGACCTTTACTCCGTACTTAGTTAAAAATATTCGTATCTGTATCAAGTGACCAGGGATGTGATTTGTAATCGTACAAAATAATGGATGGCCTTCAATTTTAATTAGGGGTATCAGTTGTCTCAATATGAGCTCACACAAAACCTTTCAATCTTTTTCATAGAAAAAAACCCTAAATGTATTTTTTTTTCTCACTACTTTGTTTTGGTTTACTACGAAACATCCAAATGAAATACATAGAGCATGTGGCTGTAACATGTCAAAATTTTAAATTGTTTAAGAGGTACGTTAAGCTGCATATTTGAACATACCCCCCTACCTATTCAGACACTATTTACCCTTAAGAGTAAGAAAGTCAGTACCACTTCTATTAAACAAAGATACTGAGCACTAAGCCAACAGAAAAATTACCTTTTTTTCCAGAGTAACCTGGTCTATGTGGAGAGTCACCCTACTATTTCGAACTCACATGGGGAGCATACATTTTATTTTCCTTGACATCATCAAGCCTACAGGTCTATATGCTTCGGTTAGCATAATAATAAATTTTTTTGACTGGCTGTTCCCCGACACTCCCAAAAGTGACAAACTGGGTAGCAACAGCTGAAATAACAATGTACTGTATATGCAGCAGTTATGCTTCAGGCACATCTGTGCACACAAAGTTAATTTGCTAATAGGTGCTTAGAAGAGGCTTCATCCTGCTTTTACTTTATTTTTAAACTGTCAATACACCAAGTACATTTACACTATACTTTACTGCTTTATTACAAGTATGTAAGCAATAACTTATGCGTGTAGTGTTTTGTTCATCCATACATCCATTTTCTGAACCGCTTAATCCTCAAGGGGTCGCGGGGGGGCTGGTGCCTATTTCCAGCTGTCAACGGGCGAGAGGCGGGGTACACCATGGACAGGTCGCCAGTCAATCACAGTGTTTTTTTCATATTAAAATATTTTTTTGTAGAACCATATTCAAAGATGCTGTCATATTTCCATTTTCTTTCCAAAGAATTTTCGAATATGTTCTCAATTCAGTCTCACCTATCCTCAAAAAACTCAATTGAAAATAGGCAGTTGCAAGCCTGCCTGAGCTGGGAAAACTTGGCCTTCCAACACAAAGGCCCCACTTGCTGTGTGATTAGCACTTTCATTTCTCACTCTGTGGTTGGGTAATGACACTGATAAAGAGATTGATTAATTTCACTTGAAAGCGCTTATGTTCAAAAGGGATGTAACCGGAACACCAAGTGTGAGGATGTGACAACCTTGCAGAGCAAAGATGGCTTTTGAGTTGTTTCTTGACTGGAGAAAGAAAATCAATTTAGAATCGAGAAAGAAAAAGTTTGTATCCAATGTGTGTCTGCCTGCAGGGAAGCAGTGAGAATGGAACAAATGGTACCGAAATGTCTTGAAGTTACATCCGAAAACAAACTTCAGTCAAATGGTGCAATGTGGTTAGCTGTTGTTGCAAGAAGATGCAATATCAGTTTGAATAAAATTTCACAAAATGTGCTTTAAATTACACATTTTTAATGAATGAAGGATTTGAGCTTTACATTTTCTTAAACAAAATAACTTTACATCAGTATTAAATTTCACATGAAAACAAGCAATTGTTAGTTTAACTACACAATTACCTTGTTGAAAAAGTCATATTAGCTATGTGGGTTTTTTTCTGAAATTAACTAATTTAAAATGGTTGCATGTCTGAATGTTAGTGATGCTGAATTAATCTTTAATTAATTTATGCTGGATCACAATTTATTTTGAAATAAGTACTGAGTTCTTATCTTACTATCTTTTTTTCTTTTCTTCGTGTTATCTGATAAATTTCTGTTTCTCAAAAAGATTACAGGTTGATCCAAAACAGAATGATTTCCTTTTTTAAGCCAAAAGCCTACTTGTCTTTGCAGAATTGTTTCAGTTTGCTTACTGTTACACCGTAGGCATAAATGGCCTAATGAATGAAATGCTGAAACATCTCAATTGGTTTGTCATTTAGGCTATGAGTAGGCCACTCTGAAACCTTAATTTCCTTTCTTATTTTTAACAAGTAATTCGGTAACTTACTGATGAGCCCTGCTGCATAAGTAATCAGGATTTTCTGGTGGAGAACAATTGGTTCCATCAACTCAAGTCATCCAGGCCATGACCAAACAAAGCACCCCCAGATTATCACAGAACTACACTTATATCTTGTCGATGCACAGAATAATTCCAAGCAACCAAACACGAAATGTTTGCAATAAAAGCGATAATGGTGACATTAGATAACATACCTCACCAAAGGAACAGTAAACCCAGGCTCAAACAACAACAAGAAGACAATTTGATATATCTAGTATAACAAATGAAATTAAGTTACTGCCTCAAGCAAAGCAGCAAAAGCAATGTAACAAAGCAAAGTAGGTATAAAGCTAATTTAATTCCAAAAACAACATTGAAAACCAATATTACTATGGCAACTACCTTGTGTTTGGAACATTTGAATACTTAATTTAGCTCTCAAGCAGCCTTTTTTAATATGCAATAAGCCTAAAGTTTGATCTGTTTAAAATTAACCCAGCCACACAATTGTGTTTGGTGTGCCTATCTAGGCCAGCAGCATTATTGGCGGACTCTTTTATGTGAGCCGGTACCCACTGCTATAGCTAAGCTCTCAGTTTGTGGCTCAAACAGGGAGCAGGAGCCGTTTATACTTGACCTTGACCATTAAGAACAGAATAGAGCACTGAAACTCTGTGGGCCTCTTATTTAACTCTTTAAGAAAACTGCTCACATATAATTTATATAATTTAACTGTTTTCTCTTTCTGATTTAACTATTCTGCTGAGAGGATATTGTCAGACAAAGCAAAGTAACTTTATTTCCATAGAAGACTTTCATTGAGGTATTTCAGGGGGCTTTACATCATTAGGGTATAAATTAAAATAAAAGCGGCTATAACAGCATAAAACATTAAAAACAAATAACACATGACATTGACATATATGACATTAACCATTAACTCAAAGGCAGCTATAAACTAGGGGTGCAACGATACAACTCTTTCAGCTCAGATGGCACCGATGCCTGGGCTTTGTGTATCAGTCGATACGCAATACTGATCCGATATAAGTGTTGAATTAATTAACAGTATACCTTCCACCTTATACCCTTCCTGAAGAGACTAAATGCATCAGACTTTGCTAACTAAATATGACTAATACCAAACAACAGATGTAAAACATAAAATGACTACATAGCAAAAATTCCAAGTGAAAAGTTAAACCTTTTTGTGAATGTATTGCAGGTTTTCTACATTTTAAGTATCGGTTCATGGTACTGTTTAACTACCGATAGATGTACATTAGACGGTATTGGAGCCGATGCCAGATAACATTATTTGTATTGGTGCATCCCTACTGTAAACAGATGTTGTTGTTTTTTTGTTTTTTTACTTTTATTTAAAAGAACTCATTGTTTCAGCTACTTTGCAGTGGTCTGGGAGTTTGTTCCAGAAAAGTGGAGCATAGAAACTGAAAGGTGCTTCTCCAAGTTTGATTTTAATTTTAGGGATTTTTAATAGAGTAGAGTAAAGCCTAGTTTAAGCTTCTCCGACCGCAAGTTTTTACTCAGACGTAGACGTATCGACAGAGGTGTTTTTTGTTTATGGTTCTGGTTTATGGTTGCATTGTTTCAGTTTTTTTCTAGGCTTGTAAAAGCATTTCCCCCTCAAGGAGCAAAGGACAACAGAAAGTATGTTTTAATTAAGATTTAAAGCTTTTTACTAGAATTGCAGCTCATAAAATACTCTAGAAATTCAAGGAAACAAACACAGAAGCCTTTTGTTGTTGTTGTTGTTTTCCTACCCTCCTTGTGTTCAAAATCGCCAAAAGAACAAATTAGATAAATTATCCTTTCACTATAAAGCATGTAGTGGCCAAACGCTGCATTAACTACAGATTACAGTGACTACACAGCACCGTTCTGGTTAAGTGATCTCCAGCTGTTGTTGAACTGACCAATCAGATGCATACACTCTCAGATGACAGATAGTTAGAAAGTGGGGCTTTACTCTGTCCGTCATTGCATCAATCCGTCTCCATCAAAATGGAGAACCATAAACTGGCCTTTAGAAGAACTGACTGGGGTACTGGGTTGAAATAATGGCAATATTGGTGCTACGTATGAGAGCCATCACAAGCCCTTATCTGTGGTGTCACCTTAAATTGTACTGGGTTATCCATAACCATCTGCATGTTGTGTTATTAAATTATTACTCATGTAGTTTTATATGCTGTAATTGTTTGCTAAAATATGCTCAAACAAAAAGGCCAAATAAATTCCCATGCTTTCTTGATGCTGTTTTCAGAAATATGGATTTAATGCTGTGCCTTGCGCTGTATGCAGTCCCCCTCAGTATTTTTACTTAAAGGGGCATATTTATGAGGTGTACAACTGGTTGTTTCACATCTGAAGTTTAGTTTACTTCTCCGTTTTGATGGAGACAGATTGACGCAGTACCATTATCCATCGATGCAAGGGTTCTAAGGTACCCAATACAAGGACAGAGGGAGTAGAACCCCATTTTCTAATTATCCATATGTCTGATTATATGTGATTGGTCAGCTCAGCAACAGCAAGAGGTCGTTTCAACAGAACGGTGCTCTATAGTTGCTGTAATCAGTAGTTAATGGAGAGTTTGTTCACTACATGCTTTATATTGAAAGGACAATTTATCTAATCTGGTCTTTTTGTAATTTGAAGCAAGACCTAGAGAAACAACAAAAAAGGCAACTGTGTTTTTTTACAAGTGTTTTTAGAGAATTCTATGAGCTGCACTTCTAGTAAAAAGCTTTACAGGTTAATGAAAATTTACTATTTGTCGTCCATTGCTCCTTGAGGGGGGAAGGCGTTCACAAGCTGAGGGAAAAAAACTCTAATTAACCAGAAACAACACTGCGTAAGGCAGACCAGCCATGAAAAGTTAACACCCCCTGCTGTCAAGGTCAGTGATTGCTTTGCAACACAGAAAAATCAACTGATAACGGAGAGACAGAAACGGAGTACTATAAGTGCAAAACCTCTCACTCAATATGTCTGCATCTGGGCTCAAAGTTACTGTCGGAGAAGTATAAACTTGGCTTGAAGTCTGGTAGACAAGGTTTTATTTTTCTGTTGTCCAGTTGGCATTCAAATATGCAATTGAACTGCACCAGACTTCACTGCAACTAAGCTGAGACCAGAGTTTGCTTTTTAGGTTTGCATCAGGGTTTGATTGCACATTTACAACTCCCCAAACGAATCAGACGTCCTAGCCAAACAAATTAGTGTTCAATTGAAATGCACTGCTTAGGTTTGTCTCACATAATTTAGAGAATTCACACCTACAGACACAATAAGATATCTCAACAGAACCCATATTTCTGAACATTCATAGAATTCAATACTCAGAACTGAATTGTTATTTCAAAGTTCAGTTTAGAGACCAGAAAAATAATTGCTTTTATAGCTATATTTCACCCCCACCTTTTTTCTTCAAAGAGCTTTATTTATGGTTATTTTTTCCAGGAAAACATGAATTCAAAGTTTGCCGACTGTTCTTATGGCTTTAAAAATTCATCAAAATGGTGTAAAAAAGTGAGTACTAACATTAGGACTATGCTTTTTTTATTTTAGGTATTACATTATTTTACTGTTGGTTTACCGTTTACCATTTGTCCTTTTTTGAGCAATTTTATCTCTTCTGTCTAGAATTCCTGTGCTGAATAAATGAATAATTAAACTATGTGGGAACATTCAGCTGCAAGATTTAGCTGAGTGAAAATGATTTGCAAAAGATTGAGAAATCAATACAAGTTTTCCTTAATTAGAGGCCTCTCAGTATCTGGTGGATTACTTGTAGAGTTTCTGAGTCAACCACACTCAGTACCTTACTGTATGTAATTTAATATGTGTTCACTTACTGAAATCGTCCCTGCTGTCTTGAAAGGCGAACATAAATTGTATCAGATAAGATAATTTGTTCAGATTACTCTTGTTTTTCAGTAATAGTGCCACAGGTGTGGTGTTGAACATACAGGTCTTTCTGTGTGGATTTTGCATGTCCTCCTCATCCTCTTCTTACTTTCTAGCACCATGAGGTATTAAGGTATAACGTCAATATGTTCCACAAGGCTGCTTCGATGTTTAAGCTTATCCTCATAATGTGAAAACGGATTAGGACTGTTACAATAATAAAGAATATTATGAATTGCACAAAACTTGTTGTTTAAAGTAAATTTTAAGATTCATAAAACTTTCAGTTTATTGTGATGGTGGTATAAAAACAATCTCACATAGGTCTTTTCATATGGGTAGCCAACTTTAACAATGCGTCTCAGTGCCAGAGTCTATTTATTTGAAATACCGCCTCAGTGTTGCACCATCAAAGCTGAAATCAAACACGAGTGCTGCTTCAGCTTCTGTTGTTCCTTAAATAAGCTTGACGAAATGCAGTGTGCAAGGATCAAGCCTAGGAGGAATTCAATTTTAACCAAATACCACAGAATAATTTACAGAGGGACCTTTCTTATTTATAGTGACAAAGAAAAAAAATCACATTAGTCAACTATACTTTCAGGAGGTTAGCATCACAGAAGAAGCTGTTAGAGACAGACAATATCAATTCATAATCTTCTGTTGCAGAACCTTTTTAATTAATACTAGTTGTAACAGCTTCTAATAATATAATAATTTTCTAAAGTAAATTGAAATACATATCCTGACATGGCTGAGACATTTGGGAGGTTTCACTTTATGTTGGACAGTACAGATTAGGAAATCTATATTTCGTTAATTATTTTTCTCACGAATCTGGGCAATCCAACACAATCCAAATACATTTCAAAATCACTCAGTCACACAGTCAGAGAGAATATTTACAGTAACACTGCAACTGCATAGGGACGTACTTACCGTCGGTTTTGGCGTTCACTTACGTATTTAATAGCTTAAGTATGAAATTCATCTCGTGTTCATGTTTCATTGAAGATAAATGGATGTAACACATTCTACATACATGTTCACTTGGTTTTGTAAACGTTTTAGACATATTTTCCTCATGCGCGTGGCTTTCTCCATGTCATATGTCATCAGGTTGGTTAAACTCTGCCCCCGCATTGGTCCAATAGAGGTACGTAGCAGCCGTGTCACTTCTTTCTCTTTACAGTGAAAACAAACTAATCTTGAATTAAAAATTAAAAATCATTAAAAAAACTGCGCTGTTAAAGAAGGAGAACTTTTACTTTTCAACTTAGTGCGAACATATTTATTTTATGAAGTAAACATTTTGTAGATACCAGAGGTTGGAACGAGATTCATTTTCTAAAAACATTTTCGGGGGGTCACCTTATGGACTATTATTAGCTTGAGTGCTGCAAGCTACCTTTATTGTTTCTTTTTCAAGGCACATATCACAATGATTCTAAGTTTTATCATTTTTTTCAAGTTCGTAATTAGCAGATGTGCAATGTGACCTACAATGCAGAGATCCCGTTTGTGTAGAGCAGAGCTTCTTATCAATCCGTGATTGTGTCTCCCGCCTGCTACAGGTCCAGAAACAGCTGCTTACAGCAGACAAAGTGAAACTGTACGCACCAATGACACGCGGACTGGTCACACCTGATCTTTGCTCTAGTATTTCATGTTCACGTCAATCTCATTACTGGTATTTTAATCATCTTGTCTGAAGTGAGAGCAACTATCTACCCCATTTTTAGCCAAAGCAGAAACTCAGAAACATTAAACATTCCCGTGCTGGAAAAATTATGCCTAAACCTCTCACATTACAAATAGACAATTTCATGAAGTTATGTTTGGGTTATGTCATGATCCTCTTTCATATTAAATAAACAAGGGGCGCCTCACACACCACAGGGCTCCAAATTGTAGTCGATTAAAAAAAATAGTGCCTTAGTTTCAATATTACCCATGTTTTTCGGCTGCCCATTTTTGGAATGGATGTGCGTGCTGATCCCCATTTTATGATAGTCTGTCATTAAATAAGGTGCAAAATGTCAAACTCTAAAGTCTCCCACAAATTATTGATTTCTCAATAGCAGCAGCATACAGAAATATTGAAGAAAAAAAAAAACATTTCTCTCTCCCGTAATGTGCGGATCTGCCACGTTCATAAATCCCACGTTGGGTCTTGCGTATTTGGAATATACACCCAAAATATACACCGTTTTCTGCGCAAGTTTGATAAATGAGCCCCACTGACTCTCGATAACACCATCACTGAGCCTGATAACTACTTACTGAGCTGAGAGAGCACATAGCATATGACTCCGTCATCTTATGTCACATGTCAGGATTACAACACTTTTTCACTAACATTTGTGCCCTTATCCATCTGTTATCTATTCCACTTATTCTTGAAGGGTCATGGAGGGGTGAGCAAGAAAAAGGATACAGTGCTAATAGCTATGACACTGTAGAGCTTTAATCTCCATGTGTTTTTTCTGTGTTTTCTAGATGGGGAATAAGACTTCTAATTTTAGTTGATGTCTTCCAATAGGCTCCAAAAATTTCAAAATCTCATATGTTCTGTAGGTATAGAGGCTGAAAGCTGAAGATTATTCTGTTCAGGTAGCCCTCCTGTTTCTAACAATACTCCATGCTGCTCCTCCATAAAATTATCTCTTTATTTGTTTTTTTCTGTAATAGTCCAGTATAGCTTCCACTGTGTAAAGTTAGATTTTCTGCATTTTCTAACATGTGGTTATTTAATTTACAAAAATTATAAATGTTATACAATACAGGCCAAAAGGTTGGACGCACCTTCTCATTCAATACGTTTTCTTTATTTTCATGACTATTTACGTTGAAGATTCTCAATGAAGGCATCAGAACTATGAATGAACACATATGGAATTTTGTAGTACTTTTACAAAAAAAATGTGTAATAACCTGGCCTCCAAAGTCACCGGACCTGAATCCAATCGAGATGATTTGGGGTAAGCTGAACCGCAGAGTAAAAGAAAAAAGGGCCAACAAGTACTAAACATCTCTGGGAACTCCTTCAAGACTGTTGGAAAACCATTTGTGGTGACTACCTCTTGAAGCTCAAGAGAATGTAAAGCAGTAATCAGAGCAAAGGGTGGCTACTTTGAAGAATCTAAAATATACCCATGTATTCAGTTATTTCACTCTTCTTGTTTAAAGTGACAGTGTGTAGTTTTTGAAGTACATCTTTGAAAATAGCCGTTAAAGTAGTATGTAATAATAATTACGTAAAGCACATTAATTGCAACATTTTGGAGATAAAATATTACTTTAAAAATCAGTTTTAAAGTACATAGGCGCGGCTCCTCTTTTCAGGGGAAAGCCATATTAGATGACGTCTTTACTTCTACAAGAGCCCGGACGGACAGAGCGCAAGCTCGCTATTAAAACATTGATTTCCCCTCAAAATGCAAAAAAATTTCACCATAAATACATTTTCACCTCTTCGCTAGTTTCAAGCGATGAAAGAGAGATTGATGTGCTCGTCATGTTGCTGCAAATAGATAATTCTCGGGGAATTGAGCATTTGAAAACAGCACTAGTTGGACCTCCGTTGTTGAGTTTTTTACTCGAAGACACAGATACCGCATGCTTGTGATAATTTAGGTATGCACTACCACCTACTGGCCAAAAAATACACACTGTGCCTTTAAGTACATACAGTAATTCCATAGATTACGTGTTCATTCACAATCTTGATGCCCTTAATTGAGAATCTACAATGTAGTCATGAAATTAAAGAAAACACATTGAATGAGAAGGTGTGTCCAAACTTTTGGCCTGTATTGTATTTTATTATTATTATTATGATTATTGTTGTTGTTGTTATTATTATAGAAAACTATAGTTAAAGCGCCATTGGAGAGAATTCTAAGCTGTAAATAACAAAGGGAGGTACTGAAAAGAAACGCTGGATATTGTTAAAAATCAGAAAATCTGTTTACATGACCCTGGGTGACCTGATAACTTCCATAAGCCAAATTCAGACGGAGGGTGTCAAAATGCTTGCAAAGAAAATATAAAAAGGAATCTACAGTTTGACCTTGAACACCTGTTTATTCAGCTACATTTAAAATTATACTTTTATGTCTGTTTGATATTCTGTTCAAAAGTTCCTGATACAGATTTTTGCCTTACTTCACTAATGTGCCGATTTGATATTGTTCCTCTAATGAGCTATGTCATTTTAATTGTCACAAGTGTAACAATTTTCTCAATATTTCATCCTGCTTTATATTTCTGATTTTTTAAAACTCAAAACAGTTTGATTTTGAACATTAAGTAAGACAATAAAGACAACCACATGTAAAGGTCATATGCTAATAAAAGCAATGTGGTGCCTAATTAAGGCCCTAACAATCGGGTTGATGAAAAGTGGACAGCTTCCTTTGACAGCTTAAAAATGGAGTCTAGCTTGTGAGTATTGTGGTAAGGCTTTTAGTTCTGTCTTTTTCTCATAAAAATAATAAGATATATGACTAAAAAAAACTGCCTCTTCTTTCATAAATTTTCATGATCTAAATAAATTGCATCGACAAGTAGCTGAACCAAGTAGGTTGTAAAGATGTATGGACTAGTTATCAGTGAGAACAAAATGGATGTAGCCAATTAGCCAAGAATATCATAAAGATTGGCTTAACTGACCAAAATGAATAGGAATATTATTAAAGTTTGTGTAAACTTAAATTACTAATGAATAAACATCCAATACATACATCCTATTCCCTTTCATGTAAATTCATTGTTTACATATAGTTTTTTTTATAAACATACTGTCAAACTTTCAGCAGCTGATTCAGTATCCCCACAGAAATAACAGTATATAGCCAAACATTTGTATGGTTTTCAATCCATCCATTATTGATGCCGCTTACCCTTGAAGGGTCACGAGGGAGCTGGTCCCTATCTCCAGTGGTCAACAGGTAGGGGTTAAGTACATCCCAGAAAGGTCACCTATCCATCACAGGACAGCTAAGGCTGTATTCACACCTGATAATTCAGTAGACTTGGTTTGATTGGGGACCAAAATTGTTGCTATTTTTAACTGGTGCGGTATGTATTTACACTGGCTTTTTATTAGGGCTGGGTATCGATTCAAATTTCAAGAATCGATTCGATTCCGATTCTCAAGAGTATGAATCGATTCGATTCAATCTGATCCAATTCAATATTGATATTGTTCAGTGCTATTAAAAGCTTCATTTTTTTACTGTTATCTTAATTATATGCCAGAAATTAAATGACTCAACACTGGGTGAGTAACAGTTCACCATGGAAAACTGTATTAACCCTGTCAGACAAAAAACTTTAAATTGCCGTCTGGACTGTTCCTTCCCTTTTCAGCTTTAAAAAGGGCAAAGAATTCGAAAAAACAAAATCGATTTTTGAACTTGTGAATCGATTTGATTTCTATAAGAATCGATTCAGAATCGATTTTTCGATTATTTCAACACAGCTCTACTTTTTATTATCAGAAAGTCCAGAGCTTAGCACAACAATTTCACCTCTCCGCCTGTGGTGGCGCTGCTTTAGACCTGTGTTTCCTCCTCCTGCAGCAGACACTTACACTTCATTGGAATGTAAGCAAACCTGTTGTTGTGGCCAACTAAGCTACAGGTATCTGGGCCCCTCTAAACGCCCCGAGGAGGCATTATTTTATATATATAGCTTTTATGAAATTGTTCCATATTCAACCTTTAACTCAGCTGTAATGTTCCACCATGCTTCCACCATGGATGTAATTATAATATTGTGAGATAAGGTCAATTTATTAGGCCCTATTGGGACTGCTTTATCCAAGACACAGATAAACTCATTTAAGATTTGCCTTATACCCATTCAGAGTCGGAGTCCAATGTTTTACAAAAGTTCAATCTATCATGAGAGTGGCGGCCGGGCTTCATGAAAGCCATATATCATCAGACATTCCTTTCAAACAGTGGATGCCTTTCACATTACCCTTTTGCAAGATGTTTCAGTTCTGGACAAATCTCACATAGTTTGAATTTTTCATAAGCGGATTGCAGAAGGAATTGGGAGTGAAATGAGACTAGTTTGTAATTGGAGAGAGAGGTAATTACAATGACTTCTTGTGACTACTGACATCCCGCCTGAGGTTTCCTTTGTGTAAATTAAGGGAATCCAAAGTATAAAGGTCATATTCCTACTGAATAGCTTCTGGAGCTACAATTAATACTGAGGCTAAAATGCATGAAAGACATCTCTGGATTTTTGCATGATTAAAGTCACACGGTAGCAGATTGTAGCTAACTTGACAGTATTTGAAAAGACTGAGTAAATGAAATACTGAAAAAAAGTGTTATTGTAACAGATAATTCAGATTCTGAGAACTCAAGGTCAACTGTTTTTGCCCAAATAAAATCAAAGACAGAAATAGCTTCCAGAGTAATTGTTGAGAATACAATTATTTGACATGTGTGACAGTCACAACAGTTCCAATCAGAAGTTCAGTCAACATGGGAATTTAAGCATTTACATGATTATTTTTCCGGGGTTAAATAAATAAACAACAAACAACTTCAGTAATATTTTAAAACACACTTTAGCATCATCATGGACCATGTGGATAAAGTTCAGGAAAAAAGCCAATATTAAGAAACTGACTCCTTCATTTTTTAGCTGCTTACATGGATAGGCTAAGTTCCTTCTGGCTAAAAACCAAATATATGTATGATCATAATTAAAGATTAGGTAAAGTAAAATAACAAGAAGCTTTCTTGAAGAAATCAAGATGAAGTGACTCAAAACTACACAGAACCAACTCTCAAGCAAGGTGGTGGTAGCATCATGTTGAGGGTCAGGTTAGATGTTTGTGGTACCACTACATCGCCTAAAGCAGATGGAATAGAGAAGTGGAACTAATTCCACATTTTTTTACTTAATCTTACATCAACAGCTAGATGGTAAAAGGAGGACAATAATACCAAACACGGATCAAAATGAACTTTGTGAGGGATAAAGAAGATAGGAAAAGGAATCGCAACAACTAAGGGTTATTGAAATATATTAAGACTTTGCAGAATCTGTGAAAAAGGATTGTGAAAATGTAGTGATTCAATTTTGAGATAATGCCAGGAAACCAAACAATTTAAATGTACTTTACCAATTCTAAAACAAGAACACAACTGTCCAGTAAGTAATTCCAAAAGCTTGTCTACTAACAACCTAATGTTTATTTGCAACTCACTGTGAAACATTTATTTGATCAAATATTAGTGAAATTGTCTCTTTTGATTCTGTATTGAATAACGAAATCCAAAACAAAGTCTTTCTTTTGAAAACCATTAAAGTGTTATGCTGTTATCAGACCACTTTTCTGAGCGATGGTTAAACAAAATAATTTAAATAATCAGAATGAGCTTTATTGGCCAAGATTGTGTGCTCTAACAAGGACCAAATAATATAACATCCATGCCTACGATGGTTGGCTATGAACTTCTGATGGGAAAAATGAATATGATTAGACATCTTGAGATGTTTTAATGCAAATTAAGTAAATCTGCTGACAGGAGTTTTTTTTTTTTTTTTTTTTTTCAATTCCACTGCTGCAAACTTGTCAAACCTTAAAATATTCAGTAAATCAGCAGTTGGATAGGAGTACATGCTTTTCTTTGGTGCTTTTTGAGAACTGAAGAGAATTAAGTTTTCAGACCTACGGAACTGTCCTTGTTCTTTGTGTTTTGAAAGTCTGAAAAGGTCAAACACATAAAAAAGAACATAAAAGCAAATTGTCTCTGCAAGAAATCAATGGACAGACCCACTGACACTGTATTGCACAATGCAACAATAAATTAAGCTTCAGCATAATTACACCTGCATCTTGCTCCTTATTTTTGCTAAGCTTTTTATGCATAAATGCTCTTTAGTGATGAAAGCTTCATGCATTTCAGATTGATAAAAAACAAATATAAGCTATTTGCACCTTTACTTGCTCTGCATGCATGTTGTAATTGCAGTTGTTTTAAATAAACAAAATCCTCTCAGCTTTCCAAAGAAAAAATGCCTGAATGTGTGAATAATTGAAGCAGCATTAGTCCAGAGATAAACTGCGCTGTATATATGGGAACTGGAATTGAAGCCCCATGCTTCCTTTGTGTTCATATCCTTCATGGCACAGTTTCCTGACAAGCTTGCTCTCCATTTTGAAGTGCTCTGTATTTGTCATCACGAGTGTGTTTACCCACAGCTGTAAATAGAAATACAAGTAAAGGTATAGTATAGGTTACTGTTTAAGATGTCTAATTTCTTTTTTCAGATTAACTCCAAATTTACCTTTACATACTCTCCATTTTTGTTTTGATGCCAAAAATGGTAATTTTGGTGATGCCGTCTTATTTACATTAATAAATATTTTCATAATTATGAGAATTATGAATAAATATGCACTATGCATGGTAAGAGAACAAAAGACAAAAAAAACAAGTTAATTATGTCCTCTGTTTGAAAGGAAGCCTCCTCAGAGACCTGCTAAAATAGTTTACTCTGTTTACTGTTCAGTCAACCCAATGGGAAACACCTGGAGTGACTTTGTGGTGTAAGCCAAGGGGATTAGTTTTTTGTTGTTGTTTTTTTGCCCTACCCTAGAAAAATTCTCTATCGTCAGTCATTTTATGATTGAAGAGTACTGTCTATCAAGAGCACTTATTTTATTTCCCTCTTTGAATCAACCACTGTGTAGAAATAGTGGTGAAAGCTGTGGTTCTACTATTAAAAAGTAAAAGGAATTGATGTGGGATTACTCTGCCAAGCAAAAAAAGCACATTTTCAAGCGTACATGACTCATTTAGCAGAAAAGAATATAAAAAAACACAGATATTACCTCTCTTTTTTATACCCATAACATGAATATGGAGTTATTTGAATGAGTTTTTGATAACCAGTATTTTAATAATTGGTAGTAAATTAACAGAAATTTTTTTTGGTCTTATATTTAATAATTATTCAAAATAAATAAGCAAATAAATAAAATAAAAAATAGTATATATACATATTTTTGTTTTCATAAGTAAAAAAGTCCTATATAATCGGCTTTATACCTATTTAGGACTGCTCAAGTGAGCAGCTGTACTAACGTAAAGTTAGTGAATACTTAAAGCTCTGTTAATGCATTCCAAGTCTAAAAAACTATGCAATTCAGATATTTTAAAAAGTTGTAAATTACAGTGACATTTTCCATCACAAGACATAAACATGTATTTATGTTTGTTGAAATAAATGTTTTTTTCATCCACAGTTTTCATCTGTTTCTGTTATTCAATAAACCGTAAACTAGCAAATATTAAGCTAGGCTGACAGTTATGCTAACCACACTGTTCCACTGTTAACTGTGGTAATATTAATATGTTCACCTCAAAAAGTCATCTGAACTTTGCACCACTATGATTAAACATACTAACAAATTAAATTTAATTCACGCATATTCTAGCCTAATGGTGATGTAATGCTCTAATGGCCATAAACCTGACATATACAGACGTGGACAAAATTGTTGGTACCCTTCATTAAATAAAAGAAAAACTCATAATGGTCACAGAAATAACTTTAATCTGACAAAAGTAATAATAAGTAAAAATTATATAAATTATATAAATGTTGACCAATGAAAGTCAGACATTGCTTTTCATCCATGCTTCAAAAGAATTATTTAAAAAATAAATGCATGAAACAGGCCTGGACAAAAATGATGGTACCCCTAGAAAAGAATGAAAATAATGTGACCAAAGGGACATGTTAATCCAAGGCATGTCCACTAATCAGCATCCTAGGTGTCTACAATCCTGTAATCACTCAGTGGGCCTATATATAGGACTCCAGGTAGTCACTGTGTTGTTTGGTGACGTGGTGTGTACCACACTCAATATAAACCAGAGGAAGCAAAGGAAAGAGTTGTCTCAGGAGATGAGAAAGAAAATCATAGACAAGCATGTTAACTGTAAAGGCTATAAGACCATCTCCAAGCAGCTAGATGTTTCTGTGACTACAGCTGCACATGTCATTCAGTAATGTACGATCCATGGGACTGTAGCCAACCTCCCTGGACGTGGCTGCAGGAGGAAAATTGATGACAGATCAAAGAGACGGATAATCCAAATGGTAACAAAAGAGCCTAGAAAGACTTCAAAATAGATCCAAGCTGAACTTTATGCTCAAGGAACATCAGTGTCAGATCGGAACATCCTTCGCTGTTTGAGCCAGAGGACAAATCATTAAAAAAACCAGACTGGAGTATGCCAAACTACATGCTGACGAGCCACAGCTCTATGTTCACAGACGGAAAAATGAAGCATATCTAGAAAAGAACACGGTCCCTACTGTGAAACATGGGGGAGGCTCGGTTATGTTCTGGGGCTGATTTGCTGCATCTGACACAGGGTGTCTTGAATCTGTGCAGGGTACAATGAAATCTCAAGACTATCAGGGGATTCTAGAGAGAAATGTGCTGGCCAGTGTCAGAAAGCATGGTCTCAGTCGCAGGTCACGGGTCTTACAACAGGAAAATGACCCAAAACACACAGCTAAAAACACCCAAGAAGGGCTAAGAGGAAAACACTGGCCTTCTATGAGCCCTGATCTCAATCCTATTGAGCATCTTTGGAAGGAGCTGAAACGTGCTGTCTGGAAAAGGCGCCCTTCAAACCGGAAACAACTAGAACAGTTTGCTCATGAGGAGTGGGCCAAAATACCTGCTGAGAGGTGCAGAAGTCTCATTGACAGTTACAGGAATCATTTGATTGCAGTGATTGCCTCAAAAGGTTGTGCAACCAAATATTAAGTTGTGGGTACCATCATTTTTGTCCAGGCCTGTTTCATGCATTTATTTTTTAAATAATTCCGTTGAAGCATGGATGAAAAGCAATGTCTGACTTTCATTGGTCAACATTTATATAATTTTTATTTATTATTACTTTTGTCAGATTAAAGTTATTTCTGTGACCATTATGAGTTTTTCTTTTATTTAATGAAGGGTACCAACAATTTTGTCCATATCTGTATGTTGATATATATATATATATATATCATACACTCATCCCCCCATTTTGACAAAACAAACTGAAATGCAGAAATATTTGCAAATTTATTAAAATAGAAAAAACAGAAACATGACATGGTCATAAGTATTCAGACCCTTTTGCTCATTAGAAGCAGCCATGAGTCTTCTTTGGAATGAAGCAACAAGTTTCTCACTCATGGATTTGGGGATCCTATGCCATTATCTCTGTAGTTCCTCTCCAGTTCTGTCTGGTTGGATGGGGAAAGTTGATGGACAGCCATTTTGAGGTCTCTCAGGGAGATGCTCAGTTGGATTTAGGTCAGGGCTCTGGCTGGGCAAGTCAAGATCGGTCACAGAGTTGTTCCAAAGACACTACTTTGTTATTTAACTGTGTGCTTAGGGTCATTGTCGTGTGTAAAGGTAAACCGTGGGTCACACATACTACTATAATTAATTCCAAAAAGTTCAATCTTCGTCTCATTAGACCAGAGAACAGTCTCATTGTCTTCCTGTGTTTTTTGGCCAACTCTATTCAAGCTTTCATGTATTGCACTGAGGAAACACTTCCGTCGGGCCACTAGCCATAAAGCCCTGACTGGTAAATGGGTGGAATGAGTGAAAGAGTGAAAAAATTAAAGGAGTCTGAATACTTTCTGTACCCACTGCAGATCTAAATCTAAAATTATATATACTACCGTTCAAAAGTTTGGGGTCACATTGAAATGTCCTTAATTTTGAAGGAAAAGCACTGTACTTTTCAATGAAGATAACTTTAAACTAGTCTTAACTTTAAAGAAACACATGCTATACATTGCTAATGTGGTAAATGACTATTCTAGCTGCAAATGTCTGGTTTTTGGTGCAATATCTACATAGGTGTGTAGAGGCCCATTTCCAGCAACTATCACTCCAGTGTTCTAATGGTACAATGTGTTTGCTCATTGGCTCAGAAGGCTAATTGATGATTAGAAAACCCTTGTGCAATCATGTTCACACATCTGAAAACAGTTTAGCTCGGTACAGAAGCTACAAAACTGACCTTCCTTTGAGCAGATTGAGTTTCTGGAGCATCACATTTGTGGGGTCAATTAAACGCTCAAAATGGCCAGAAAAAGAGAACTTTCATCTGAAACTCGACAGTCTATTCTTGTTCTTAGAAATGAAGGCTATTCCATGCGAGAAATTGCTAAGAAATTGAAGATTTCCTACAACGGTGTGTACTACTCCCTTCAGAGGACAGCACAAACAGGCTCTAACCAGAGTAGAAAAAGAAGTGGGAGGCCGCGTTGCACAACTGAGCAAGAAGATAAGTACATTAGAGTCTCTAGTTTGAGAAACAGACGCCTCACAGGTCCCCAACTGGCATCTTCATTAAATAGTACCCGCAAAACACCAGTGTCAACATCTACAGTGAAGAGGCGGCTGCGGGATTCTGGGCTTCAGGGCAGAGTGGCAAAGAAAAAGCCATATCTGAGACTGGCCAATAAAAGAAAAAGATTAAGATGGGCAAAAGAACACAGACATTGGACAGAGGAAGACTGGAAAAAAGTGCTGTGGACGGATGAATCCAAGTTTGAGGTGTTTGGATCACAAAGAAGAACGTTTGTGAGACGCAGAACAACTGAAAAGATGCTGGAAGAATGCCTGACGCCATCTGTTAAGCATGGTGGAGGTAATGTGATGGTCTGGGGTTGCTTTGGTGCTGGTAAGGTGGGAGATTTGTACAGGGTAAAAGGGATTCTGAATAAGGAAGGCTATCACTCCATTTTGCAACGCCATGCCATACCCAGTGGACAGCGCTTGATTGGAGCCAATTTCATCCTACAACAGGACAATGACCCAAAACACACCTCGAAATTGTGCAAGAACTATTTAGAGAAGAAGCAGGCAGCTGGTATTCTATCGGTAATGGAGTGGCCAGCGCAGTCACCAGATTTGAACCCCGTTGAGCTGTTGTGGGAGCAGCTTGACCGTATGGTACGCAAGAAGTGCCCATCCAACCAATCCAAATTGTGGGAGCTGCTTCTAGAAGCGTGGGGTGCAATTTCTCCAGATTACCTCAACAAATTAACAGCTAGAATGCCAAAGGTCTGCAATGCTGTAATTGCTGCAAATGGAGGATTCTTTGATGAAAGCAAAGTTTGATGTAAAAACAATCCTATTTCAAATAAAAATCATTATTTCTAACCTTGTCAATGTCTTGACTCTATTTTTTATTCATTTCACAACGTATGGTGGTGAATAAGTGTGACTTTTCATGGAAAACACAAAATTGTTGAACTTTTGAACGGTAGTATATATATATATATATATATATATATATATATATATATAATAGTGCTCTGCATAAATGAGTACACCCTTTAAAAAGTATTAATTTAATCTGTAGCTTAATGAACAAAAGAACAATTTCCGAACTTTCCACAAGGCCGAGTTTTATTGAACACTTATTTAACTCCATAACATGAAATTAAGGTTAATAATCTAATTTAGAGCACAAAATCTTCAGTTTTACTCAAATTGGTTTAAAGCAAAAATGAATACACCCTGCAACAAAAACTACTACATCTAGTATTTTGTATGATCACCATGGTTTTTAAGGACAGCACCAAGTCTTCTACGCATGGTCTAGGCAATCTAGGCAACATCAATCTTTTTCCATTCTTCAAGAATAACCTATTTTAGAGCCTGGATGCTGGATGGAGAGGGATTCTCAACTTGTCGCTTCAGAATTCCCCACAGGTGTTCGATTGGGTTCAGATCAAGAGACAAACTTGGCCATTCAATCACCTTCACCCTGTTCTGTTCTTCAGAAATGCAACAGTAGCTTTAGCTGTGTGTTTTTGTATCATTGTCGTGTTGGAAAAGTGCACGACGACAAGCACACGGAGTGACGGCAGCATCTTCTCCTTCAGTATAGAGCAGTACATTGTTGAGTTAATGATACCATCAATGAAATGCAGCTCCCCACCACCAGAAGCACTCATGCAGCCCCACATAAGGACACTGCAACCCACATGTTTCAATGTAGGCACCATGCATTTTTCTTTGAAATCCTCACCTTTACGACACCATACAGTTTTTAAACCATTAGCTCCAAAAACAGTGATCTTGGTCTCATCACTCCAGAGTATAGAGTCCCAGTAGTCTTCACTTTTTCAGCATGGGCCCTAGAATATTCTAGGTATGCTTTTTTGTGCATGGGTTTTAGGAGAGGCTTCCTTCATGGACGATACCCATGCATGCCATTCCTCTGCAGTGTGCGTCGTATGGTGTCCCGGAAAATGCTGACACCAGTTTGGCTTTCTACTGCTTTAGCTAACTGCAGTGAACTTGCATGGCGATTTTCTTCAACCCTTCTCATTAGAAGACGCTCCTGTCGAGATGTTAACTTCAGTGGACGGCCTGGACATCTCTGTAAGATGGTTGCACTTCCATCTTTCTCAAATTTTATGATCACTTTTGCTACAGTATTTTGACTAATATGTAAAGCTTTGCTGATCTTCTTGTAGTCCTCACCTTTTTTGTGTAAAGAAAAGATTTCCTTTCTCAAATTTCTCTTCCATGGGGAGCCATTACTCACAGCATGAAATAGGAAGGGCTTTTCTTTGTAAAGTAATGCCCTTTCATAGTCGACTGTCTGCTGAACACCTCTTAAATGAATCATTAGACACACCTGTGGTTGAATGCCTGTTAATTAGAATTTTGTAGTCTTAAGTGTGGTTTTTGTCCTAGGACTATATTTGGCGTGTACTCATTTTTACAACATGGGCTTGAATTAGTTTGTTAGGCAAATCACTCTTTTGTGTGTGCAAATGAACAAATCTTGTTTGCAATCAATGGCCCACATTTGTGGGAGTATTTTGTAGTAGAATATATCATACAAAATGTTGATTCTGAAAGGAAGCTAAAGATTTTATGAGAAACGTAGTGGGGTGTACCAATTTATGCAGAGCACTGTATATTTATATATATATATATATATATATATATATATATATATATATATATATATATATATATATACAGACATTTTTAAAGAATACATGGGTTTTAGTTCTCTAATATTTTTAGATAATTTATTCCATTTTTGGGATGCTTTGTAGAGAGCATATTTTTGCAGAAAGTTTGTTTTATAAAGTTTTACTATTAATTTAGTATCAAAATGATCTCTAGTACAATGGGGTGTATTTTGTTATAGTTAATGAACGCTATGTAAAATGATTGCAGTTGACATGTTAAAATATATATTTTTATATAATATATTTTAATGAATAATCATATGTTTTACTGCAACTTGACATTCAATAAGGCCATGATAAAGTGCGATGCATTTCAACAATATTAGTAGAACCTTTTTTGGACCTTTTAGGACTACATGAGCCGCTTTACTTTGGACAAGCTGCATCTTTAGTAAGTCGGCCTCTGGAATGGCGCCTGCCTGGGTTAGAGAGTGGCGCATGTACACCCCACGCATTTTTTATTTATTGAAAAATGTAAAAAATAATTCACAGACATTCTAGCCTAATAGTAATTAACTGTGAAATGGCCATAGACTTGACATGCATGTTGGCTCCCCCCACCGTTTTGTGCCAAAGACAGATAATTTATTCACTGTGCATTTTCCTCCTTGGTCTGGCTGTGGTGCAGTGCATGGGACACAAAGGCTGGCATGCACAGAAACGAATGCAAAGTCCTCATTTGAATAATGCTCTTAGCACCTGCTATGTATGCGCACGCACATTTAGTAGACCACCAGCAAATGAAGGACTGGCACAACATTTTTACAGTGCACACAAATTTGCTCTCCTTATTTAGAATTTGATAAATCAGGCCCTGGAAACTGGAGTTGGGAAACAGTTTACTGGCATCATTTGAGGGACCATTCCTAGATGTGTTCAAAATTTGTCTAAAACCTGCTACAATGTTTTATAAAAAACAAAATAAGCAATATATATATATATATTTTATGATGAGGATTAATTTCCCAAAAATACTTGCTTAAACTCTCATTCTGGTAATATGCCTGTTATTAAGCAGCTACCCTTTATCCCATCAAAAAAAAGAAATAGATTAGATCTAATTAAATTGTTTAGCTGTACCAAGTGAATCAATAACTAGATGTGGCTCTTCTACTGCTTTCGACAACAAATAATTATCTAGCTGCTTGTCCCCAGGCAAGATGAATACAAATGAATGAAAACAAATGACATCTTGCAGAGACTTGAGTGGATTATAGCCAAACAAAAGTTGCTCAAACAAAATTTTCTTAAAGGAGCTGCTATCAACAGAAAAAAAAATGTTTTTATTACAGTGCTAGTTTATACTATGTTTATGTTTTTACTAAAATTGTTATACTTATACTTTAACATCATTTTTTTATGACATGCCACATTATGAGCAATAATCTGCCCATTACTTTCCCCTTGAGGTGGAAACAGATTAATGAAAATTTTGATCAGAGACAAAACAGGAGCCCCAAAGGATGGTCGGAATTTGGACATAATTAGGAATTCCAACAGGAAAATTACCCAAAACAGAAATATAAATAGAAAAATCAATTTAGTATTGAGCTTCTTGAAAACCCCTGCAAAGTCCTGCTCTTAACTATATCAGATCCATGGAAAAATAGTTATGGTAAATAGCCTGCATTTGCATAGTGCTTTTTCAGCCAGAAGACCACAGAGCTTTACTCTATATTACCCATTCACAAACACATTCCCATCATGATGGTGGTAAACTACATTGTAGCCACAGCTGCTCTCGGGCACACTGACAGAATTGAGGCTGTACACAAGACAAGGGGTTACAATATGGGCCCATGCAAGAACCCCAACCAAACCTCAGCCAAAGAGTGATCAAAGGTTCAGCTACAAATAGAAACATGTTTAGAAGGTTCTTATTGGCTGTAAAAAATCTTTAAAAGCTGAGATATTCTTAAATTAAATTATTTCTAAAATGTATTCATTGAGACTTGGATTGGAAAAAAGACATCAATAAAATATCAAAAGAAATATGACATTCATGACAAGCAGTGTATGTAAATTATTATTATTATTATTATTATTATTATTATTATTATTATTATTATTATTATTATTATTATTAATAATAATAATAATAATAATAATAAATTATTATTATTACTATTAAACATGTTGATGCAGGTTAAAATATCAGTAGTAATTATTATTCAGATGAGTTCTTATTTTTCAAAGCATGCTTACATAAAAGTAAAACTATATGAAAAAGCTGACTTCCGAATTAGAAACTGTAAAAAAAACAACATTATATTACAGATCTTTCGAAAGTAGTGTGAGGATTTTGTACACATTTAGGTCAAAATAAATGGCTAACAGCAGGACTACATCCTTTCATCACCAGATCATACAACAAATATAAAAATATATATGAAGCACTTGGGATTTTGATACTCTCATATAAACGTTTATAAATGTTATGTAACGTAACGACATTTAAGATGTAACTAATGGAGAAAGCAAATGTTCATTGCAAGATAAACAAAGATGGGAAAAGGGGGCCGTTTGGTTTTGCTGTAGGGGAGCTTCGGGGGGTTTCTTTGATCAGGAAGGATTTGCTGTCAGGGAGTCTTTATTTTGGCTTTACAAGACCTGTGCCTGAGAAGAAACTCAATGACAAACTAAGTATGGCTTAATATGCTTCCGTTCCTAATTTAAGTTATATCCAAATAGTCTATTCAGCAGAAACTTAGAAGCAAACAATAACACTCATATTCTCACTTTTGCATCTATATTTTTTGGACATGCATACAAATTTCAGTTCTTTTGTTTTGCAGCTCAGCACAGCTGTCACAGTAATGTATGGGCAGTGCAAGCTTCAGTTTCTGTCTTTTGTCTAAAAACATTGGTCTTTTTTTCTGAAAAAACATATGTTTTGATGGTCTCTTTGATTGTGTATTATGTAAACTTTAGCAGTTCCACAAGCACTAGTGAGAGAACCTAGCAATGACGCATTAGAGTAAATTTGATTTAAAGCATTACAGTGTTGCATGGTGGCTTTTGCTTCACAACTGGGTTAGGAAATGCAGGATTGTTTTGTATGTAATAAAATTTTGTTGCACGAGATTTTATTGAAATTAAAATACCACAAAGTTGCAGCAATGCTTGGGCATTTTTAAAGGTAGGTGCTTCAAGCTTGATATAATGGCGTACCTAATAATATGACATTCATTTGGAATCCGTTTGGAGTCCAGGGAGCGCTCTTAAAGACCTTCTATGACTTTGTGGAGGCATCAATCATCGTTTATAGTATTGTATGTTGGAGCAGCAGTTTATAGACAGCTAATAGGAAGAGGTTGGATAGGGTTGTACCCTATCAAAGAAATGTAGTTTTCCTTTGACTGTGTTACTTTATTTTTTTGTAGTGTGTGGGACAGTAATGTACCTATTCTGTGCCTCCATTTCTGACAGCGTACTGTTATAACTTGCACAGTACTTTTCTCAATTTATATATACTAACTTATTAGAAGCTACATATTTACTCTAAGAAAAAAAATTCCACGCTGTTGTATAGATCATGTAGATATAGATCATGTTTTGCATTTAAAACAGAATCAGTTCTTCTCAATACACTTAAATACAATTTTTGAAGGAACTCAGCTGGTTGTTTGTTCAAACATTCTTGAAGAAATAATCACAGATCATCTGTGGATGTATACTTTCTCAGACCCTTCTGTCTCTTCATCTAATCCCAGACACACTCAATGTTGAGATGAGGGCTCCATTGGGGCCATACCATCACTTCCAGGATTTATTTTTCTTTACGCTCAAGATAGTTCTTAATGACTTTCATTGTATGTTTGGGGTCGTTGTCCGCCAGCAGCATTTGAGGCCAATCATATGCTTCCCTGATTGTATTGAATGATGGATAAGTATCTGTCTGCAGTTCTCAGCAGTTAACAATTATTCCTGACCAAATTTCCAACTATTTGCAGAAATGCACCCCCAAAAGTTCAAAGAACCACCACCATGCTTCACTGTTGCCTGCAAAGACTAATTAGTGACCCTCTTCAGGCCTTCTATGAACAAACTGCCTTCTGCTAAAGCCAAATATTTGACATTTTGACTCATCAGTCCAGAGCACCTGCAGTCATTTTTCTGCACCCCAGTTCCTTTGTATCTATGCATACTTCAGTCACTTTTCCTTGCTTCAACGTTGGAGGTATGGCTTTTTGGCTGCAACTTTTCCATGAAGACCACTTCTGGAGAGACTTCTCCAAACAGTAGGTGGATACACCTGGGTCCCACTGTTTTCTGCCAGTTCTGAGCTGATATCACAGCTGGACATCTTCACATTTCGAAGGGTAATAAGCTTGATGTATCTTTCATATACTGCATCCACAATACTCAATGTTGCCAGTTTATTTGTGCTTCTTCGAAAGAGCATAAACACCACTTCTTTAAACCCCTGTCTGCTTTAAAATCTTTGTCTGGGAGAGACGTCACTGATGCAGTATAACTGCTTGGTCTTGTTGCTGTGCTCAATCTTGCTATGACATGAAACTATCTTCCACAATCTCACCTTGGTAACAGACAGCAGTTTTATCTGTTCATCACCCACTTTTAACAGCTGTGTCTGTTTTAGCTAATGAATGTGTTTCAACCTGTGTGTGAGAATGATGATCATTATCACCTCTTTGGTGTAATGGGTTGATCATACACCTGACTATAATCCTACAAAATCCCTGACGTTTTACAAATGTACCTAAAAGAATTGATGCTAGTTTGAAGGGAATAAGTAGTATCACCAAATAGAGATTTAATAAGATTTGTCTTTTGTTTGCTGACTTTGCATTTTGTCAATTTATAAAAATAAACAACCATTTATATTTTGGAAAGTGTTTTTTTCTGTATAGCCTTTTTTCACACCTGCCTAAAACTTGTGCACAATGCTGTACATTTCAAACTCTGAAGCTATTTTAATATCAGATAAAGATAAGCTATATGAAGATAAAATGCGGTTTTACAATATTCTATTTCATATATTAAGGATAAGACTATCCAAAACAACCCTGCAATATGAGAAAAAGTAATGAAGAAAACAAAGAACAGTGTACTTCTCTCATTAGACTACCCTTAGGGATATGCAGCAGGAAAATAATCCTAGCCACACCTGTTGACCTACAGTGCAAGATAACATTACAAAAATCATTATGCGTAAAAAAGAAATAAAATTAAAAATATGCCATTGTTGTTGCTTTTAATTCTTATTTGAAGCCCTCTTATTATAAGGCATAGCAAAATGTCATCTTAATCAATTAATGTTGTCATTTCTGACCTTGGGCACTGCCATTCTAAATGTATTGACATTAATGGATCCTTGAGTCAAGCAGCATGTTACAACAGCAATTAAAACCCTGACCTACCTCTCCACAAACTGAAGAGACAATGTCAAGCTGTAAGAAATAAGAGCACTTTGTAATCAAAGTTGATATGAGAGAAGACTATTCTTGTTTTTTTGGTCACCGTTCATTTCACACAAGTTAATGAGAAGGGTCTAAAATACTGAATCTCAAACAGTTAATTATATCTAAAACAGTGATAATATTTAAAAATGAGAGAAGTACGCTGAAAATGTTTTACTTAGTCAGATAGTTAGATTCTGCTATGACTTACAATCATAGCTATAATTACAATAAATTACAATATGCTTTTTTAGAAACCAACAGTACTAATACTTACAGAGTTTGACACCCAGAATCCTTGCAATTAAGTGAACATGTAGATGCACAATATGTCAGAGCAACAAGCTAAGCTCCTTATAAAACCAAAAACAAAAGAGCCTTGTTAAAATATCTATTTGTTTAGCATCCAGTGCAGTTCTTGTGGACACTTCTTGTGGAAATACTTGAGACAGAGCAAGGACAGCTAAAACAGAGAAGCAGAATTTCAGATCATGAAACAATGAGTTTTTTATTGATTTCAGACAAAGATAACCTGAGTAAATACAAAATGTAGCTTTCACATAATCATTTCATTTATCAAGGGAATCAAGTAAACCCAAACAACAGTAATTCCTAGACAAAATAACTTGTGCCACCATCTTGCTGCAATAACTGCTAAGAATTTTTTTTCAATATCAATTAGTATTTTATGTTGCAGTAATTTAGCTAATTGTTAAGGTAAGACATATTAGATGTTTTTTAAGGATAAAGTGAGTGAGTGTGTGTGTGTGTGTGGTGGGGGGGATCCTTTAAATCATTGTCTTTTGATCATTGTCTTGTTAAATAATGTCCTTATAAGTGGGCTTGGGTTTAAGGTCACAATGTTGTATACTTATTCTCCTCCAGGATTTTCTAGTATATCATCCATCATTTACAGGAAGTTGGCCAGGTTCTGAACTGGTTGTTCTCTCTTTTCTCCATTAGCGATTTGTATAATTGTGGTTTTGTTGAGAGTCTTAGAGGCATAGAAATTGCTTTTTGTATCTTTTTCAGAACTTTCTTTCTTCCTTGTTCTTTATTTTTATAGTCTTCCTCTTGAAATTAGAGGTCACAAAAAATCTTTGTAATGCAATGGTTTTCTTTAATTAGATAACAAATACACACACATTCTTTATGGATTTTACACTTTAATTTCCAGTGATACTTCACTTTGAAAGTTGTGTAGAAGTTAAAGTATTGCTGGATCAAATTATAATAGAAACCTACCTAGTAATTAAAGTAGTTGGATATGCCATGTATCATTTTCGTACTGGAAATGCCCAACGCTTAATCATCATGATAGGAGCCAGGTCAACTTCTAATTAGGATCTGTGGAGTGATGTTTGATCTTTTATTATCCCAGAGAATTTGATTGCTTCTGACTTTCTGCGAATGTCAAACTTTGAACATGAATGTGCACATTACATAAAGAGGGCTGGCCTGACAAACCTGATGCCTTTACCTTGAGGCCAACCAAATTATAACCTTCCCTACTTTCAAAATTTGTCCTGATCTGCTTCAGCCAGGATGAAAAATATGGAATCTGTGATTTTGCTTAAAAAAAAAAAAGACACTAAAAGTAATGACAATTCAAGGAATTTTGTTTCCACTTTTTCATTTCCAGAAGCAGGATTTTTGCAACTTCTCTAATTAATAATTGTTGTTATGTTTTATAGTGTTTTTTTAATATTAGTATATTAATAGCTAAGTGGTAAATGGCCTGCATTTGTATATAGCTTTTTCAGTCAGAGCACCTCAAAGTACTTTATGCTACACTTAGGTATTCACATCCTGACAGTTGCAAGCTACTACATTTTAGCAACAGCTGCCCTGGGGCATACTGACAGCAGCAGGGCTGCCAGTCACAGGTGCCACCTGGCCTTCTGACCAACAGCAGGCAATAGGGTGCACTGTATTGCCCAATGATACAAAAACAGGGACAAACGGAGTGGAGATTCAAATTGGCAACCAGCCAATTACAAGACTAATTCCTACCATCTGACCCATGGTTACTCCATATCGGTAATGTCTTTTCATGTTCTTAAGACTGGACTGTGGTGTTGTTTTTTTTGTATCTGTTTTTTTATTTTTTATTTACTTTTTGTATTTGAGTTCTTTACATACTCATTTTCATAGGTTTCAACAAAGTGCAGGGACCATACAATAATTTCAGTTTATAAAGCTGATTGGGAAAATTGCTCAGGGATAAAAAACAAAACAAAACAAAAAGACCTTTGTTTCTTTGCTAACTGGAAATTAACCTAAATAGTGTTCACTCTACCCTAAAATGTCAACAGGAAGAAGAGTTTATTTTTAATTAGTGTTAGTTGGACAGGTAAAATTGATCTATCTTTGTATCAAATAAGCTGGCCCAGTCCTGACTAATGCACAAGATGGGACAGCTTACTGTTAAATAAGTGGATTTTAGAACCTTTGTATCAAATGATGGTATTTGTTTTGATAAACATAGCATTTAAACTTTCTAAGTTAAGATTAATTTGTAGAGACAAAGCTTGAACCTACAATCTTTGCCAAAACGTCTGGTTAAGCTGAACTGATGGCATGCCTAGAATATCTCAATATTTCACATGTATTATTATGCATATGGCATTGCATTGGGAAATAGGAGCTGAATATGTTTGCCTCTCTAATGAGCTGATCTCACTTTTGGAAACAGGAGAGAATGTACATATGGTTCATGGTGTTGAGAAGTATCTTGTATAAAGCTCATTTATCAAAGGGTTTTGAAAATCAACTTTTAAAAATGTGAATGAACTACCTAGTTGCATGTTTTGAGATATTCTTTCAGTCTAAGGTCTTCTGTAGGCTCTGAAAGGTTTTGTTCCAGGATTGTCCTATATTAAAATCCATCTATCATCCCATCATCTCTGATCTGCTTCAGGTGTTGAAGAAAAGGTATCTACACGATGATTCTGCCAACTTGATAAGTTTGCAGTTTTTCTTTAAATAAACTCTAAAGATCTCACAGCCAAGTTCTTATTGAATGACGACTTTTCCCAAGTCATGGTCAAAGAGTTTTGATAATGCTAGTCCACATCCTGTGTTACCATTGAGATGGCTCTTCAACCGGGCATCCTTAAAGGTCTACAAAGTTCACAGCTTCCTAATCAAAGAGAAAGGCGCCACTAAGTCTCTGATTTTCACCTTGAGAGTTGTACTTTATCGAGTAAAATAGATAGACCAAGGTTGCTAGAAATAATATAAGCTTGTTGTAAGACCGAGACAGATCAGTATTTTACATTTTACTGTGATGTGATACTGTCCTCTTGTATGATCAATTCAAATCATATTAAAACTTCCAAAACGCTTAAAGGAATCTCTCTCATTTTAGTCTACAATCGCACTACAGTATGAATAATGAATGAATACATAAGTTTAAGTTATCAGAAAAAATAAAAACCATCATTCTGTCAAAACACCGATAAGAAGCGTAAATGTCTCTCAGATAGAAATAGATAAATTAGCACTGTGATGACCAGCAAGCTGCAGCGCACCACCATCATCCCTCCTTGCAGAGCTGTGGAGGATGAAATCCCTCTGTGGAATGAGTTCTAAGATACTCTGGAGGATCGAGTCCAGAGGAAATAACTGGAAGCAGCGCCTGTCACCAAAACCTTCATGACAGGAAGAAATAGCTGCAGCATAAGTTTTAACTGTAGTGAAAGCTAAATTTCTGTCCATCAGCTGCTGGAGGAACGACAGCACGCTGCTTAGCGGATATGAAACAGGATCTGCGCCTTTTTATATATATATATATATATATTTTTTTTTTTTATATGCACTGAGCTCCAGCCTCCTTCTTGCCTGAGGAGTGAGCAGACCCTTCTTTTCACCTGAAGGGGCAGGGTTTCCCCAGCTGGACATAGAGAGGTAGTTAGGCCCCTGCTGAAGAGCAATTTAATTTTTAATGATTTAAACAACTACCGACCAGTATCTAACTTACCATTTTTAAGCAAAGTTTTAGAAAAACTTGTTTTAATTCAACTTAAGGATTTTTTTAATGCTCATAATGTCCTAGATAAATTTCACTCTGGTTTTAGGATGAACCACAGCACCGAGACGGCTCTTTTAAAGATTTTAGATTAAACTATGGTGCTAAAAAGGTGACAGTGTTGGCTCTACTGGATCTAAGCGCTGCCTTTGATACAGTAGACCACACTATTATTTTAACTTGTTTAAAACAGATTGGTCTCTCTGGTGCTTTTCATAGTTGGTTCATTTCCTATCTCACAGACAGGACTTTTATGGTAAGTTTAGATACCTGTTCCTCTAAGGTCCATAAGATCGCATGTGGTGTGCCCCAGGGTTCAGTTTTAGGCCCAGTGCTTTTTAACCTGTATATGCTCCCTCTTGGCAGTGTCATCAGAAGACATGGAGTTAACTTTCACAGTTATGCTGACGATACACAGTTGTACATCTCTATGTCTCCTGATGACACACGGCCAATGGATGCACTTTTTAACTGCATTTTAGATATGAAATCCTGGATGGCAGAAAACTTTCTCCAGCTCAACCAGGACAAAGCTGAGGTTTGAATTATCGGTCCTGAGGCTCAGAGAGAGAAACTTTTACCAAAACTACAATTACTGTCTTTTAATCATACCTTACAAGTGAAGAACCTGGGCGTGATTTTTGACTCTGAGCTGACTTTTATCCCCCACATTAAAAACATCACTAAAATAGGTTTTTATCACCTAAAGAACATCGCCAGAGTCCGACCTATTGTCTCTCCGGCCAATACGGAGGCACTAATGCATGCTTTTATCACCAGTAGACTTGATTATTGTCACGCCCTGCTTTCTGGTCTTCCCAAAAAGACTATCTCAAGCTTACAGCTTTTACAGAATTCAGTAGCTTGTGTCCTGGTGAAGACCAGGAGGCGGGAGCACATTACACCCATCTTAGAATCACTGCATTGGCTCCCCATATGTTTTAGGATCGATTTTAAGGTTCTTTCAATGGTTTTTAAGTGTCTTAATGGTCTTAGGGCTTCTTATCTTTCAGACATGCTTTTACCGTATGAACCCTTGCGATCTCTGCGCTCCTCTGCACGCTAAGCAGCGTGCTGTCGTTCCTCCAGCTGCTGAAGGACAGAAATTTAGCTTTCACTACAGTTAAAACTTATGCCCAGCATATTCTACCTGATTTAATTTTTAGTTTAGCTTTTATCTCTTTATTTATTAATCTGATTTGCATTTTGATCTTCATTCTATCGTATCATTGTTTTACACTTTATATTTTATAAACGTTATATTTTAACATATTTTAATCTTTCTTGCCAGTGTTTCTTCTCTGGGGGCTCCCTGCATCGGGGATGGTGGTCTGCTGTGGCTGCCTGGGTGCCCCCCAGGTAGTGCTTGGATGGAGGTGGGGGTACCAGCCCTCCCTCCTCTTGGCGCCCTGGGTCAGTGCCTTGTCTGCTGCTGATGATCTGCTGCTGCCGATGCAGATGTCTCCCGTGATGGCATTTCCTGGCTCATCTGTGCTCAGCCCGCTGTTTTTGTAGTTATTAAGTGTGTGTGTATGGCTGATGGGTTGGGAGGGGGGTGTAGGTGCATTGATGATTTTATTTTTGAAGGGGAGGTTGGGGGGTTATTTTAAATCTGTAAAGCACTTTGAGAAACTGTGTTTGAATAGCGATTTATAAATAAAGTTTGATTTGATTAGACATAGAGCATGGAAGGATCATGTTATTCCAGCCAGATCGTCCCCAACCCCTGAGGCGCCCTGGACAGCCAGGAGGAGGCGGTATACAGCCCAGGACTGGTGCATGTTTTTGTGGGAGTAGCTCTCATTAGCTGCTCAAGGGAACATGGGGAGAACATGCAAACTCCACACAGAAAGGCCCTTTTGCCAACCTCACCCAAGGTGTGGTTGCTGATGATGTAGAGGAACACACACACCCTCAGCACCCACAGCGTCCCCAGCGGGAATCAAAACCGGATTTTTGTCTATTCTTATGAAAAGTTGCCTATTGACACAAAGACATTTTCTGGAGTTTTTTTCTGTAAGATTCAAATAGGCCAAGTACTGTTCTAGAGAGTGTGACACCGCCCACCAGTCATTTCAATAAAATATCATGAGGTCCAAAAGTACCAGCACTATGGTTCTACCTTGGTCTGTATTCATAACAATGTCTTCGAAAACTATGATGAGGGCAGTCAGAGAGTTGTGGTGAACACAGAAACCACACTGAAAAAAAATCAAAACAGTTTATCTTTGTTAGGAATCTATTTAACTATTAACTATTTAACATGTATCAGTGTGATAAATGGAAATATGTAGAAATGTATATATATATATTTTTTTTATGTCTAGACAATCATCCTTCCGCCCATCCGATATTGAGTACTTGCAGTAGCCACAAATAAGGGTTTAGCATCACTGCACAGCTTTCGTGGAGCAATTTGCAAAAATTAATAGCATGATGAAAGATCTCATCAGAATGGGTTTGAGTAATTATATGGTTATGAACCCCCACATTGAGGGTAGAGTTTCAGTCTGTACATCTCCCTCATGCTTTTTGATAGCAACTACACAAGTACATGTTTTTTGCTTGATCATGTACCAGTGTTGTTTAGCTATTTTTATATATTGTATGGCCATCAGACAGTTAATTAGCTTTAAAGAGTCTATTCAACAACCTTTCAGGTTTCCATTGGGAGCCATTATTTTGTTCTAAGAAGTGACAGAATAAAGCATTTAAATCAATCCCTGAATGACTTAGCAACATTTTGTCGACCTATAATAGAGATGAGTAAAAAATAGTACTTCTTCATTCCATTTTTACATTTGACCTCCTGCAGAGCACCATAAAATGAGCAGGAATGAGTAATTACAAAGGGCCAGAGGGAATGCCAATGACAGATGTAGAACGGCTAAGTTGCTTATCCTCTTTAGGGTTTACTCCGCAGGCTACCCAAGTTGGGTAATCACTCTGGCAGAAGTTGTACTGTCTTAAGGTCTATGTAGAGCTGGATTTCTGCCCTTTGATCACTTCACAGATGCCCCCTGGAGCATAACAAATTCCTCTGATAAAATTTTGTACCAAGATTCTAAATTATTGTGTTAGTGCCAATAAATCAGAAATATTAAAAAAGGTGAGAAACCGCCTGAGAAGAATAACTGTGCTTTGCTATTTTTTCTCTCCACACCAGGCCCAGCCCTAAACAATTTGGTGCCCTAGGCAAGATTTTAAGTGGCGCCCCCTTGCATTGCAGTACAGTACTTGCACTGCTAGTGTACATATACTCACAAGAAACTTTATAGCTTTGTTTTAGACATTATTTTATTTAAATAAAACAATTGCACATTCAAAATACTAATTATAATAATAATAATTAAAGAAAGAAATAAAAAAATGAACTCAACATATTAAATACAATATAGATAGCCTACATAAGTGTAAACAAGTGACATTAACTTAAATGCAATAGAAATACGGCACTGTGCAAAATAAGATATTAGTATCTTGTCTATCTATCTTATTTTATCTATCTTCTTTCAGCTATCTTATGTATCTATCTCATGTTATCTATCTTCTTTTATCTATCTATCTATCTATCTATCTATCTATCTATCTATCTATCTATCTATCTATCTATCTATCTATCTATCATCTAAAAAAAATGAAAAGATGATCTTTAAAAGAGCTCTGTTGGTGTTTTTGGTCCTGCCTTAAATTACTTCAGGAACTACACCACCACCTCCTTAATCTTACATGACTTGCTACAGCTTGACTTTCCTGGATTTTCTTGAGGCAAAGTCATCTACGACATCATCATATGACAACCTCGGTACTTGGGCCGCGGTCCACGGTACAGTTCGGTACATGTTTTGTGTAGAAAGAGACTGCTTTTTTAAATCCCAAAACAAATATTAAATTTTTTTGGGAAGTGGGAACAAAAAGCAAAATGTCACAGTTAACTTAATCCGCCCATAGTTGCAGGTTTGGGCAGGTCAAAGCCATGAGAATACAACATAAACGTGCTGTACGTCTCTCTGGGATTATTGTTCACACACAGGGCCGCAGTAACAGAATGTTTTCTGCATTTTACCAGTTCTTTAAACAAGAGCGCATCTGACCACACTGACACAGGTGGCGAATATTCTTCGTGTGCCCGCTGCTCAAAGGGCATTTGTGTGTGCATCAATGAATGGAGCGCAGCACATCTCCTCTTTGCTTCGCGCTCTGGCATACCGCAAATAGGAGATGAACACAGCGCAACCCGGCGCCCCTGAATGCTGGAGCCCACCCGGGCAGAAAGCGCTCATGTCGGGGAGACATTTGAGCAGCACCTAACACCAGGGCTGATTTCCGAAAAAAAGCGAAACCGACCCGTGTACATTTTTTTGCTCCTCACTGCTCCGTGATGCACGCATTGTGGAGAGGAGTTCGTGTCTCTATGCCAACCAGCTGCTGGAGCGGGGAACAGCGAGCTGGTTGTTGCACCTGTGTCTGGGAGCACGGCGCAGTTTGGTAACGTCGGGCCGGCAGTAACTAATTACCAGCACAAAATCAATGGCGGTACCGAAGTCCCAAGGTACAGGAGGACGGATTGTCCCGTGCAGGGCGTACCGAACGGTCCTGTACTTTACCCTGTCCCGTTGAATCCCTGCTATTTATAGATTAGCTAACCACGTATGCTAATAGCTAATGGCATTATTGATCATCATCTTTCTGTAACATCAAAATAATATCATTAACATCATCTTTACTGTAACATTACCTTTGTCTTTGTCACGTTTTTCCTCCTCTTCTTTTCATTTCTTCCTCCCCTGGGCACCAGATAATTTGGGACACTTTGACATATTAACTTCTTTTGACGCAATAAAAACGGAAACCGAATGGCGGGTAAAAGAAGTCTGATTGGTGGAGGTGGTGGTTTCCCATCCTGCTTTGTGGCGCATAATGTTTTGTTCGGCACCGTGAGCTAAGTGTATGTGTGATCCCTTCAAGTCCCCACTGGTCATATAATAACAGCCCTTAACAGTTAAAGTCAATGCCATGTAAACCTGTAGACTGTAAATTGTAAATCCTAACGCTGATACACTTGTTGCAGTGTCAAGTACAATAACAGCGGAAAGTTCTTAACGCGTCTCTGGCGCCCCCTGGGTATGCGGCGCCCTTAGCATTTGCCTATACTGCCTATGCCTCGGGCCGGCCCTGCTCCACACCCTCACAAACTCTTAAGCAAACTAAAAGAATTGAGAATTAGACTTAATGAATGTTCTGCACTGCTGTGCAGGAAAAAAAAACATTTGCATAAATTGGACCTTTTCAGTGTATTGAATAGTCCAGTAAAAGGCATTTGTAGCCAAGCTGAGAAAAATAATCTAAAAAGCAGAATATCTGAGAATGTAAGTCGTTCCCCTTGTGTTTTACTAAAAAACTTGCAAACATCAACCATGCGCAGCCTTGTCGGTTTAGTTATTCAAGCAAACTAAATGGTTCTGTTTCTATTAGAATGGGAATCAGTGTGTGTTTGACAGACTGAACTTGACTGTCTCCCCAGTTTTACTGGTAATAATGTCCAGGGACCTAATTTAGAAAACTTTGCATACAATACTTACCAAAACTGTACTTAAGCTCAGCAAAAAAAGGTTTACTTACATCAAGAAATTTTCCGATTTTTAAAATTTTGAGTACGTACAGCTGCACACAATTTCCACTTTAGAAATCATACCCTTGTGATAAAACGTGTTCAAGACATTTGGGGTCACATCTTGCTTCCCACATACCTGCATTCTGTCATAAAAGGTCAATGCAAATACTTTAGGAATATTCTACACAGATATAAGTTGTCTGCTGATATGGGGGATATACAGTATTTCACAGGTAACCATGGCAACTGAGAGGATTTAGGAAACAGTTCCACTGAAATTGTTATTGATGTACTTGTGGAGTTAAAGGCAAATACATTTTTTTATTTCAATTAATCATTTAATGTTTATCTATAGGGGTGCACAGTGGCGCATTTGGATGTGGGTTTGCATGCATGGTTGTTTCTCATGTCCATCTCTATGTTGGCCTGAGATGGACTGGCGACCTGTTCAGGGTGTATCCCGCGTCTCGCCCGATGACCACTGGAGATAGGCACCAGCTCTCCCCTCAACCCTTTAAGGATAAGCGACATGGATAATGGATGGATGAATGTTTATCTATTCAGAGCTTTGAGCAGCATAATCTAGGAGTGTCACATCAGTATTTATAATTATACTCAACAACAGGTGTCGCGTTAACCTAATATTTTCCGTATTTGACCAGTTTTTTAGAACAGTGACGGAAAATCTGAGGGTTGTCTGTCATTTTTACAGGTTAGTATTCACACCTCTGACCAATCTGTGCAAATGCACAGATATTTTCAACTCTATCCATTGAGTCCAGGTAAATAAGTTCATCAAAGATAAGATTCCCGGACCCTGTATTCAAGGCATCGTGCTGACCGGGAGCTGACTGCATGTTGAAAAGTTAATGAGCTTTGGAGTGTGGCTGTGGCTGCTTAGACATGCTTGAAAAAGCCTGATTTCTGCCAGACACCAGGGCCAGCAGGTGGTTTCCTACCAGGGGCCACGTTTATGGGTCAGGAAATGTTTTGTTCAGAGAGTCTTTTCGACTTCAGATCGATAAAAACTCAAAAAAAAATTCTCATTTTAAAACTTTGGCTGAAGTGATGCTTAAATCCAGGCTCAAGTGTTGCACTGGAGTGTGGATTCAGCCTCCAGATTAACATATAAACCCCCATCATAAGACGTCTGCCCGAGGCAAAAATCCAAAACCTCATGACAATAACCAAAAATATTAGCTACCATATCAATGACTCAGATTTACAATACAATGTCACCAGTTGAATATTAAATCAAAACCATAAGTGAATGCATTGAGCAAATCAATGAATGGATGTGCCATTATTTTTTGCAGCTGATTAGGACCAAAACTGAAGTGATTATCTTTGGACCTAAAAAGGACTGATCAAGAGCCACCACACAGCTTCAGTTAATACAGCTAGAAACTACTCATCAGGCACACAACCTAGATTTTGTAATGTATTCCAACCTGAACCTCCATGGTCATATAAAGGCACTAACAAGGTCAGCCTTCTATCATCTAAAGAACATTTTTTTTATGATCAGAGTACTAATGTTTCAACTGGACCTTGAAAACGCATCCATCCATTTGTCTTTAGTTCCTTAGTAGAACTAGGGAGGAAGAGCACATTCCTCTGTTCTAAAACCCTCTCACTGGCTCCCTGTAGCTCAGAGAATGGACTTCAAAATAATTTTACTAGTTTATAAATAATTGAATGTAGGTATGTTCGATATTGGCTTTTCTACCGATATCCGATATAGCCTAACTCATAATTTCCGATACCGATATAAGCCGATACCGATATGTGGGGATTCTCCCTTATAAAAAAAACAAAAACTACTAAACCCTTTTAGGTAACCACAATTAAATATCTTGTATCATGCATACTTGAGTTTTAAAAATGTATAATTAGTTAGGCAATTGAAAAAGGTGCCTTTTTATTTTGTCTTCAAAAGTAGCTGGAACAGTTTCTCAAAAACTAAACCGCAAATCTCTCATATTTTTACATTCTGAGAGAGAAAAGAAGTAGCTGAAGAGTTGATATACAGTATAATATGTGTATGGTGTGAAAAACGTATCTTTTTTAAAAAGTCAAAACCGATACAGATAATTTCCGATATCACATTTTAATGCCAATATCGGCCGATAATGACTTTAGGCCGATAATGCAGAACATCCCTAATTGAATGGCTTAGCACGAGAATATGTTGAAGACTTGAAAAACTATAATCATTCCCCCAGACCACTCAGGTCTTCTAACTCTTGTCTACTAATCATCCCTAGAACTGTAACCAAACACAGATAAGCAGCTTTCAGTTTCTATACTCCTCTTATCCAGAACAAACTTCCAGAACTCAAGCTGCTGAAACCCTGATTACCTTTAAATTAAGGCCCAAAATCAATCAGTTTAGAGCTGCCTTTGAGTAAGAAATTGAGAATTCATATGTTTTAAATGTGTCATATGTTTTGTGTCTCCAGTGTTGTTTGTTATGCTTTTATAATTGTTTTACCCCCCCCCATCACCCAAAGCACCTTGAACTGCCTTGAAAGTGCCTTAAATTGTTGCCTTGGCTTGCCTTGCCCACATTGGTCCATCATGTTTTTTCTACACATCACAACCTTTGCGTGGAAAGTGACTTTTGTAATTTTCAGACCCTGTTTAGAATTTGTGTGGAGATGAATGGAGCTAAATACAGGATTTAATATTTTTTCTAGATTCTCTGTTATTTAAAAGCCAATTAAGTAAATGAGTTTTCAATGTTTAATCATTATGTTTTGTCAAGCAAATTTGTTATTTACACAAATCCCCCTTTGGATAATTATTTAAACAGTGGCCATGGATGCACTGCTGAAGTCAAAAACTATTGTTGGAATAATATTGTCAGATATATTGCCCTGTTCATGTTGAGCTTTCACTTTTTCTCTGTCCGGTAATGGCTTTGTCGCCCGCAAAATCAAAACATCAGCGTCTTCCCCCTCAGGTTGCTTCCTGCAGGTATGGCCATTAGTTCACTCCTGTGCTTAGAAAGTGAAATCCCAGGTCAGCAGAAGGCAGTGAAACACGGGAGTGAATGACATCCCATCCAATTACTTGTCACCCCTGCACATACTGGTGTAGGGACTTGAGAAGACCACATGAGACAAGCAATTATGCTGAAAAAGATTCTGATCACTGCAGAGACATATCACACCCCTGACTGCCCCTCACTACCTTTTTATGTTTTAGAATTATACAAAGTGTGCATTGATTCTGTTTAAAATTCCTGAAGGGCTTACCAACATATATTCAAGGTTGCTGTCATGAATCCAATGGAATCTAAAAGGAAATTCAATTCATGGTCAATTCACAGCTATGATATAGAAGAGGAAAATATAGATTTTTCTTTTATTATTTATTCACTTTTGTTTGAGTCTTTTCTAAGCTTTACTGAGAGAGTATTTGAAGCCATAACAGCGTAAAAAAATAAAATAATTGCTAACCTTGAGCATAAAAATCCAACTGTCTACTAATGTAATTTTGTACATAACTAAATTACTATTTGTATTTTTTTTTTGCCAATGCTTTTATTTAGCTTTGAACAAATGATAAGAGACTTCCAGTTAAAATGTATAAAGAATGTAAGCTTTTTTTAACAAATGACTGTTTCAGTCAGAGGTTTAGATAAACCCTTAGTCTTTTCTAACAATAAAATATTTTTACTAAAGGTATCTTGTAAAGAATTTTGGAGCAGATGCTGTATATTGTTTATTGACTCTTGTATCCCAACAGGTCCCTGTTCATGACAGGCTTTAGTCTTGGTGGTTCCTGGACTGTTCTTGAAGATCTTAAGCAGTTTTATTATATATATATATATATATATATATATATATATATATATATATATATATATATATATATATATATATATATATATATATATATATATTATGATATATATATATATGAGTGGAGTGGCTGTTTGAGAAAATGGTAAATGGGATGCATTTACGTAGCACTTTTCAAGTCATACCAACCACGCAAAGTGCTTTCCACTAGAGTCAAATTCATCTGGTCACTCTCACAAAACTGCATATTTATACTGTACATCCATAGATAGAACAGCAGGTAACTAGGGTTGGTGTGTTGCATTTCCAGGTCTGTGAGATGCAAGGCACATTTGGCACTGAAAGCTGGAATAAAACACTCAGCTTTCCAGTTGCAAAACAAGTACTCAACATTTTGAGCCACTCTCAATTAAATATTAGGCACGTGGACACAACTGGATATTCCACAGCTTCCTATTGCATATTAAAACTGCTTTTGGACAGGATAAAGCAGGCTAACATTAAGCTTCTGAACTGGTCTTTTTGAATCAAATAAATCATAAAAACCAACAAGTAAAAAATTATAAATTATATTCATAGCCCTGGTTGAGTGTATGTACACTTTGGTTTGGATCTATATTTCAGTTCTAGTCCTGCCTAATCACTATCAAAAAATGTATTTGAAAGTAAATCTTTGGCAAAACCATCTGAGAGCACTAACATATTGCTCATGATGAACAGTCTAGGTCACTCATTAAAATTCAAGGAGTCGGCTACCAGGAGCGAGTAAGTCCAATGTGTTTGTCACAGAGCCCTGGGAACTCAGGAAAATAATGTTCATGTCTGCTGCAGAAATATTTCTACACCTGTCTTCGCTTGTTTGTTTTGTTTACTTAACAAAAATGAACCTGTGTTTTTAGCAGTCCCCATCCAAAACATTTTGACAGCCCACTGCTGGGGCAAAAGTTGCATGGAGTAAACACCCAAAGAAAAATGTGACTTAAGCAAAAGCAGGGTAAAAAATTGTCAAGCAAAATATTCAACTGAATTTCCACATGTTGAGTGAAGGATATTTTGCATAAAAACTCAGCCCATTATAGTGTCAAGATAAAATGTTTTGCAAAAAAATATTTGTTTTGTTTGCTTTTAGCTGTATGAATATTTTAACCAAGGCAAAAGAAACATGCGCATAAGCTGGTTACTTGTTATGTTTTGCAAATGTATTCATACCCGTAAATTTTTTTTACTTCTCTGGTTACAACCATACATTTCACTATCTAATTAGTATTTCATGTGATAGACCAATACAAAATACTGCATTTTTGTTAGCAAAAATGAAAGTAATTTCTATCAATTTTGTGCATCTATTGCCTGAAAATTTGAGCCATTTTTCTTGGCAAAAACGCTGAAGCTTACTGAAATTAACAATGTGCCAAACAGCAGTGTTTAAATCTTCCCACATATTCTTATTTTGGTTTAAATGTAGATTGTGGACCATTCTTAAACATGACTACTTTATCAAACCATGCCTTTGTTCCTCTGCTGTAGATCCAGGACCGCTGTTTTGATTGAAGGGGAAGCTCCTTCCTGTCTCAAGTGTTGTTCAGCTTCTAACAGTTTTACCTCCACGACTTGTGCTATTTCTGGCTCCATCCACCAACTTTGACTAGCTTCTCTGAAGGAAACCATGCCTACAGGATGGTTTTACTACCTCCATGTTTCTTGGTGATGATGGTTTGTTCAGGATAGTTTGTCTAATGGTAAACAAAAACTCTGATTAGGTACATATTTAGGAGATTGAAGTTATGGTTTCATACATTTTTGGTACACTTTAATCAAGAAAAATAAAACAAGATGTGTATTTAACTTTTTTCTTTTGATCAGCATTAAAAACATGTTTCAAGAATTCCTCACTTTCAATTCTTGAAATTTGTTTTATTTATTTTGTTGTGTTACCTTTAAAAAGTTGAAATTATATAAATGACTGAAGGTTTTGTTTTTAATTAAATAAAGCAGTACAAGTAGACATAGCCAGATTAGAGAAATGCTATAACCATTTGAGGCAGGTATGTTAACTTTCAGCTTGACATTGTTTCAGGTGAGAAATTTAGTTTAGCGCAGAGCATCTTATGTACCTTATTGCTGTTGAATTCTTAATCAGTCCATCTTTCTTTTTCAACTGTAGCTGCACAAGAAACCATTGATGTTCCCAAATAGCAGAGTTTCGTGAAAGCTGGGAGTCCTTTCTATTTTGTGTGGGTGTCACTTTTTAAAGTTGCACTGTGGAACGTTGCACTGTGCTCCGATATCTGCATATAAACATTCTGCATATGTTCACATAGAAAACAGCAGTATCCATTCAGTACAAGTGTGTACCAAACTGACAGGGCTAAAGTGATCTAATTGAGCTGCAAGAAAATAATTAAACATACAGTATAGCAGACAAATAAAAAGATGAATGTTTTTTATTAATGTGTTACTTTATTATAAATCTTATCTTATTTCACAATAAAAAAAATAATCAAACATTGTAAGTATGTACTGTAATACCCCCAGTAGAGCCTATTCAACCAGCGCAAAACAAACAACATTATTCCAAGGCATAAGAAGAACAATGTTGCTTTTCATCAGCCAGAGTGATTATTCTTAGAAATGTTCCTTCAGGCCTTGCTTATGTGAAGTTTGAATCACATCAGTGGTATCTGGCTTATCAGTAGCTGTTAACTTGGAAAGCTGAACTGCTCCAAACATAGCAAGGTGTTGATGACATGTAAACCTTCGACACTGCCTCTTAACATCAAACAAACTTTGACAATGATGAGATTATTTTTGAGAATGGTACATGCTTACCTCAGGCTTTGTAGGCTGTTACATGCTGTTTTTCATTACTTACAGGAAGTTATTAAATATCTGGGTTTAAAAACATATCATAAAATGCAATATATTCTATAAATCTTTCTTAGAAAGGTGGCAAAGAAAAAGTCCCTGTTGAAAGAAACTATAAGCAACTGTGTTTGTAGTTTGGCCCAAGCCAAAACTACAAACCCTTTCTGTGTGAAAACTAATACTACATGTCATACTGATCCTCACCATAATTCACGAGCCTGTATATTGCCTGCATGAGGCAAAAAACAACACAGCATGTCATCCGTAACTCACCAATTCCACAATAAAACAAGTTGAGAGCATAATGCAATGTCAATGATTTTCTTCAGTAAGGACAGGTAGGCTTAGGCAGCCTGAAACCCTGTAATACTTTTCAGATTAGTTTTTGTAAAACATTTTTCCAGCCATGTGTCTTTTTTTTGTTCACCCCTGATTAAGCAGTTATGTGTTCCTCTCAAAAAACTCACAACAAAAAACACTGACGCTTCTGGTTGTAACATGAATATTAGTAGGGATGGGTATCGTTAAGGTTTTATCTGATACTGGTGCCAAACCAGTACTTTTGAAATGGTGCCGGTGCCAAGTATATAAATAAACATAAAATTTGAATGTCAGTAGTCTGTGATAAATATCACATGAATAAAATGTAATATAGACTTAGTAATCAAATAACACAATTGATCATTTTCCAAAAGTAAACAGCAGATTCTTCAGTTCAACACAACAGGATGTACTGTAAACGCTCTTATTGTGAAGATGGACACAGCTACTTCCGCTAATATTTTAGCACTAATTTAAGTCAGAAAACATCACCTTAACTGAATAATTTCGTTTTTCAATGCAGTGGTATCTCACTATGAAATGTACTGAAACTATAAAGCACCGCACACCCCAAAACTCTGACTGCACTGCACACACAGCAAACACTGAAACGCACACACCGGAGCTGATATCCGAAGCTGACAGATAATTCCCACAGACAACTTATAAACTTATATCACCACAAAGCCAATACGGCAATAATAATATACTCCCATGTACACCACAAACACCTGCTCCTGCACAACAATCCGTAGTTTGGCTGGTTAGGAGGGAGAGCTGATGTGGTGCGGGCTGAATTATAAACAGGGCGGTGTTCTTTGTATGCGTTCAATGCGTAAAACAATGGCACCGGATATCGGTACCCATCCCTAAATATTAGCCCATCTATCAGCTCTTACTGTATTATTCAAATTTGGCACATAGGCAAGGATGATTTAACTAATCTTTAAACCATCTTATTGATACACTTTTTATAACTATGTTATTCTGTTTGGTTGACTAAGTTTTGCCTATAAGTATTTTAGTTAATGAACAAATTGACCCAAATTTAGATTAGATCTCTCAGTGGTGCAACGGTTTATCAAGCACTAATTAATACTTCAAGCCTTTCTGATAGAGAGGCTGTGAAACTAAATAGTAAATTACATCGAAAGCATGTTCAAGCATATTCATAGTACTTCAGTCTAGAGTAAAAATCCATTAGTGTGGGGTAAATTTTGGAAATATTTTTAATTTTCAGACAGAGGGAATAACCTGCTCCTTTCAGAGCCTTGTTTGTTTCCTTCTTGCCACCGTGAGCTTTTCCTTATCTTGTATTTTCTGATTATTTTCTTTTTCATTTTTCACCTTTTTTAAGAATTTGTGTTAATGTGCTGATTTAGGGTTTTGAGAGATGGATTGACTGCCTGATTCTAATCTTATGAACTTCTGCAAACACGAATGCAGTAATTGTCGATGCACCTCATCACTCATAAATTACAGCTGAGGGTGTGTGGCATTGGGGGAGGCCTCTGTGTATAATTAGGCCTCGTCGCCGCGCATATCATTTAATTAAAAGCTGCTGTGACAAAGGAGACATGTATCTAAACATTCGAGCTCAGAGGGGGCACGATGAGGGTGGATGTTATGTAAACCTTAGCAGATTAGTGTGTCTGAAATGCAGAAACAGTGACACTGCCTCTTGATATCTAATGGACACATAAATGAACAGAAACAATAAGAAGGATGGTCATTAAATGTGTCAAGCTCTTTTTATTTTTGAGGTGCAGCACTTGACTGATTAAGACGGTAAAGACAGGCAGGTCTGATTTGATATGATGTAATTAGATTAAAATTAATTTCCTCCCACTGAAGCCATTAGAAAAGCCACTGTTCAAAGAATCTTGATGACTTCTGGTCATTTTAATAGGAGAAATTGTTGTAAGATTTCAAAACTTTGGCTGATATGGAGCTTGTAACTCCAGTCTGCAGTATGGCAACAGAGCCCAAATTTCCATTTACAAGCAGGAGGGCTGTTCAGCTCCATGTGGAGCGTTCAGGCATCTACAGGTGAAATGTTCATAATTAATACATGTAGCTTATCAATATTCTCAAAGTGGGATGGCACAATGTTGATTCTTTGTTTAAAGTGTTTGGACTTAATATTATTTAAAAAGAAAAACATACTACAGAATATGCTAATATTATGATTTTGTGAATATATGTAAAAATAGATAATGACCTGATTTTTTTGACCCATTCATTCAAACTCATTAAGAACAACAAATTCTACCATGGCCTCTGTTAAGTAGTGTCAATATCCCATTCATATGGATGGTATGACCCACACATTTCTAACCGAAGATTGACAATTGACAAAAGCAGGACGCTGCCTTCAGCAACTGATTTCTTTTCATGGTGGATTCTGGAGCAATGAGGAGGACACATGATGTTATGCAATCTCAGGATTCTGTTGGTATGTGTGTACCAGATTTGGGGAGTGCAAAACTAACTCCTACGCTGTCCATTGAGAGAGAGGTACAATTTTTTTTTTTTTTACAGAACTGCAAATAAGAATATAGAATCTTAATTTTCTTCTTTTTTTAACAATATTGTGAATATAAGTGAAAATCCTAATTTTATTGCTGACTTTGAAAACATCTACACATTTCTAATATCCTTGTCCTTGCAGGGTTAATAGGGACTGATGCTTATCTCCAGTGGTCATTGAGGGGAGGATTCTTCCTTGACATGATGGCAATACACTATTAATGTTTAATGTCTGTATTGACAAAACAGCTCTTGTGTAATTTTCAGCTGACAATAAAACATGTGAGTGTAGAAACATTAGAAAGCATAAGCTGTGGAAAAAAAGCCTCAAAATCCTCCAAATCATTCACCGACCTCACTCAGTGATGCTTTCACAAATGTAATTAAAGGGATCAGAAAGTCATAAGATTTAACATTGGTGAGAGCGCTTTTCTTTTGGTGCTGCACTGCTTGCTGAAAGTTTACTCTTCTTTTGTTTGCATCTTTGCCGCTTTGATCTGTCTCATTTTAATGTGCTGTGGAGATTGGTTTTGTTGTGCTGCTTGCTGTTATTTTACAGCCTTTTGGTGTAATTTGTCCAACTTAAGTGTTCAGCCAAACCTCGCTGAAAAGGACAATTCGTGTTTAGTCACGCTCTGGCAAGCAGGTTTAATTTCAGCCTTTTCCTATTTTGCGGTGAGATCTGCACAGCCTCTTGCCCTCCCATTTAAATTCTGCTTTGCGAACATAAAATAAAAAGCAAATTTAGCAGAGGCTCCCCCATGGGTGCTCGAGACCCCTCTGTGGTGCACATAAGGCAGAAAAGAAGTAGCTGTGGGCGACTTGTTCCTCCTGAGGGGTCGACAGATGCTGATGCTGACAGATCAAGAGAGTGATTATTCAGATCTTAAGGGATTCTCTGGTGCTTGAGTTTGTTGGCTCCCCTGGGAGTTGAATCATTCCAAATCACACCTCTATAAATCACACAATAATATTTGCCACAATTTGAAACCAGCAACAACAGCAAAGGTGTCCCTGATGATGAAAGGGTGCTTCCCCGGAAAGAGTGTTCATAAGGGCTTTGCAACTGAGCTAAAGGGAGCTTTGAGCAATTCTATAATTTACAACTCATTATATCTGGATGACAGCTTTTCATTTTTCTGTGTAGATTATAATTTAACAATTCCTTTTGCGTCTTTTTCATGACTATGATCTCAATTTAAGAAATTAATTCTTGTCTGGCATCTGAAGTAAAACATTTCTAAACTTGCATCTATACAAAACAGAAACTGTTTCACTGTTAAACTGAGTGATTAATCTGAAAACCTCTCTTTAGAAAAACAACACATTTGTGTTTATTTAAACAGCACTGAGTTTCTTTTTTGATGTCAAGAAATACTGACTTTTCACATTGCATCATCTCAAGTTCAAACAACAAAATTGAAATAATATTTTCTATTGCTCTATTTTGTATAAGTAGTTTTATCCTTTTCAAATTAGCTAGAAATTTGTTCAGAGACTTACATGCCCTTTTTATCAACCTAAATGTCACTTAATGTGGGCTTCTAATGATGGATTCAAACTAATAACACAACCAACCATTTTCCCTGTTATACACAGCAGAAGCCATTCTACAATTTTTGTTGGTCATTTTGACTTACAGAATCATAATCTATTTTTGGTTTTAAAAATAATAATAATGGCATATTCATTAGTATTTCATTTTCATTAATTTTAATTCATATTCAATCTGAAAAAAACTGAACATAGTATCCAGAATTTGCCTCACACCCTGAGCAGATTAATAGCCTACATGCATGGCCGTGGTAAAATATTTTCCAAAGGGGTTGGTGTGATCAGTCCCATGCACATGTCGTACACACACACACACACACACACAAACAAACAATCAAATATTTTTTTTATTCTAGTGCCAGACTTCCAACTAATATCAACAATTAACAACCCAAGGAAATGCTTGATCAACATAAGCCTCTGAGCGACAGGAAGCCAATGCACACACTGGAGCACTGGACTAATATGGTTGTATTTCCTGGTTCTTGTCAGGACTCAAGCAGCAGCGTTCTGGATGTACTGCAGCTGTCTAGCAGCTCGTTTAGAGAGGCCAGTGGGTAGGCCGTTACAGTAGTGTAACCTGCTGGAGACAAATTCATGGATAAGTCTCTCTAAGTCTGGTTTCGAAACTATTCCTCTGATCTTAGCAATGTTTTTTGGATGGTAAAAAAAACTGTTGATGTTATTGCTTTGATGTAGCTGTTTAAGTTCAGGTCCGAGTCCATGATTACCCCTAGATTTCGAACCTGATTTCTTGGATGAAGACAGAGAGACTCAAGATGACTGATAACCCTTTCTCTTTGTGTCTGTGGGCCAAAAACAATTATCTCAGTTTTATCAGAGCTTAACTGGAGAAAGTTGTTTTGCATCCACACACTGATCTGTTCAATACAGTGACAGAGTGTATATATAGACCCATGTTCATCTGCCATAAGTGACATGTAGATCTGAGTGTCATTTGCGTAGTTATGGTAAGACACATTATTGCTGTTAATTAGCTGATCCAATGGAAGCATGTACAACTTGAATGAAAGTGGTTCCAAGATTAAACCCTGGGGGACTCCACAGGTCATGGGAATTTTGTCTGATGCACAGTTGCCAATTTCGACAAAGTACGTCCTGTCCTCGAGAAAGGACTTGTACCAGTTCAGAGCCGTACCAGAGATTCCCACAGTTTTCTAACCTGTGAAGTAAGATACCATGTTTCATTGTGTCAAAGGCAGCGCTCAGGTCAAGCAAAACTAAAACTAGGACTTTGCCTGCGTTGGTGTTCATGCAGATATCATTTGTCACCTTGATCAGAGCTGTCTCAGTGCTATGGTGGGGTCTAAAGCCTGACTGGAAAGTATCAAACACATTGTTAGACAGGAGAAAGTAAGTGAACTGTTGATATACTACTTTCTCTAAGACTTTTCCAAAGAATGGTAGGTTTGATATTGGCCGGTAGTTGCTCAGTACTGTGGCATCAAGGCTGCTCTTCTTTAGAAGAGGCTTAATGACCGCAGTTTTTAAGGAATTTGGGAATGTTCCAGTCTCAAGTGAGATGTTAACTAACTGACCAAGGTGTGGTAACAAGCTGCTCAGCAAATACTTTAGAAATCGAGTGGGTAATTCATCAAGGCAGCATGTACAATAAAGTAGATTGTAAGTGTAGATTTGTTGTAACTCATATCACAATCAGAAGAAAAGGTCAGCCCCCAATTGTCACTCTGTAATTTGTGCCACGAGTGCATTAAAGTTGTTGTGTTAGTCTAATTAATATTGCAAAGCCAGGAGGAAAAAATTCTAGCAGTAGCTTTAATGAACTTGTGTGAGAATTCGGCTCTGTTGGATCTCTCAGCAACAAGCTGTTTTCTCATGTTGGTTTGCAGCCCGGAAACAAAGTGTTAAAAGCAGATTTCTCTGGCACACAAAAGTCACAAAGCAGTTTCAGTGTGTTTTCATTCAAAAGCAATTTACGAAGCAGTAGGATCTCATTATTGCACCAATTTGATTCCAATTAGAAGAAATGAATCAAATTATCTATTTCACGGCATGCTGCAAAATAAGTGGCTGAGAAATGAACAAGACTGACATATACAACTAAATTATATCAGCAAACTGATCTGAGTTATTTTTTTCAAACATCGATTGGTGTAGTTTCTTTTAAAGACCAGGATAAAAGGTTAGACATCTTAATGAATGATTTTATTCAAAACTGTTTTTAAATAATGTAGAATGAATCTACAAATTTCAACAAGTTACTCATGGAAAGAAAAAAAATATTAATATTCAAAACATCTTGCATGTGTGATCAGTTAGTGAGCTCTGTTTATTACAATTACTTCAATAGAACAAATGGCAGGGAAAGGTTCCTTTTAGTGGTGCAACTATGATAGTTGCTGTAACATTTTATTTTCCTTTGAAGGACCAAAAACTATTGATGATAAGTTACAATTTTGTTACTAAGTTCTCTTGTTTTGTTCACATTTTCTTCCCATAACTTGGCTTGCATATAACTGTAAAATATTCAACAGTTTCACATTCTTTCAAAGCCTGTGGTCAGCTTCAAGTATTGTAAGAAGCACATTTCAAGATCCATTTCAGAGCTGACAGAAGTATTCCCAGAAAATATATCAGCAGTTTTGTTTCCTATCTGCCCACATTCTACTTTTTTCTACAGCAGACTTAAAGATTAAAGAATGGATTATTGTCGCGAAAAAGCTGATACTACTAAGCAGCAACAGCCAAGTCCAATAGTGTTTTACCACAAACACATTATCAGCTAAATATGATGGGAAATACCTAAAAATAAAGTTGCAATGGTAAGTTGTAAAGGAACTGTGTGTGCATAGTGCTTGAATTAGAGTTCTCATAAGTGAGTGTATTCTAAAATGAGCACACAGTAGTTTTTTGATTTGTGTGACATGCAGCTTAAACTGACAATAATTTAGCAGATAGGCGAGACAGGCTGCTTTGTGAACATGAGGAACAGCTGTACCCTGCAGAATTAGCACCCTAGGAAAATAGACTAACTACATTGCATAATAAAATCATATTTAGGATCACTCCAACTCAATAACACAGATTTAATGTCCTTGCATGACAAAGTTGTAAATGACCTTGCCAAAACAAAAATGTTGCTGTCCTTGCAGGTGGATTTAGCTTTCTGTTATGCTAAGTTGACAATTAAATATTTTCAACCCATTTGACAGCTGAATCTTTGACACCATTTTTGTCATTTTACAGCATTCAGCCAAAATCATTTTTTGTCATTCTGTGGGCATTTTTTGTGGACTATGGTCATGATTGTGCTAAATTTTACTGAAGTTATTACTGACCATGACTGCAGTGTTGTATTTTTTTTTCTTCAGGAGACAGTATGACCAGAGTTATGAATTGAGTAGTGAGCAGGACAGATCATTTCTTTACCACTGCACCTGTTATTGGTTGAGATTTATTGCACAACACACAAACATTCTGTTCCCAAAGTTGATACGTAAAAAAAATATATAAAAAAAAAAAAAAAAAAAAAAATATATATATATATATATATATATATATATATATATATATATAATATACTAACGTTGAATTGAGCACTGCTGTGATGGAGCATTGTTTCTCCCAAACTTTAGCTCTTGCAAGATCCTTCCAATCCGCAGGTCAGTAGCTATTAAGTGATCTAAAGAAGTGACCTGAGCAGACAAGCTTGAACTATTTCAACAAATTAGAACTGTTTCTGAGAGCAAAGTGTCAGAATATAACATACAACAGTTTGTTGCATTTTCATAACTGCAGATAAAGCAGTCCATTTGATTTCAACTGTGAAAAGAGACAACAATTGAGACACGAGCATCAGAACTGAACAGGAGATCATGGCCTTGTTTGAAGAATTATGTTGCCTACCTGGCGAACACATAGCTCCAGGAGGCACTTTGGGAAGAAGGTAATCCAGCAAGGGCAGTATGATGCTTTCAGGCATGTTCCAAATTCCCCAAATGGCAAACAAATTGAGCACCTCAGGGGCATGTTGCACAAAAACAGCTGATGAACCAGGGAACACCTCACATCTTTGAGGACTTTTAACGTCTGTTGCGAACATCTTGTAGCCAAATACCCCATCGGCCTTAAATGGTTTAGGAAGAATCCATGACTAAACTGATCAGAACTGTGTTGACAGAAAAATGTGGAGCAACACACTGTCAGGCATGTCTATGTGTGATTGATGTATACGTAAAACAGAGATTATAATGTATGAATGCAATCTTCAAATGCATGTCTAAAAATGTTGTAGTGTGTGAAAATGTGCTGTACATGTCATTAGTTAATGACAGCGATTAATTTAATTATATATTTTATCATCTTCTATTAGTTAACAATGTAACTTTTGTACTCTAATTCTTAGTTTTCATTTAAAGATACATACCAGTTAAAGAAAAGCCAAGACCTATAAACAAAGAAATAAATCAGAATTTAGAAACATATTGTTAGAGAAGACAAAAAATGTAACTTTTAGGCCTAGTATTTCTACAGCAAAACTGACTCTACACATCATAGAGAGCATATCCATACTAAAGTGCAGTGGCATAGCAAGCAATTGCTTTTTAGGTGGGCAATTATTGAAAAAACTTTATTTGTAAGTTCCTGGAACTAAAAGAAAACAGCCTAAAACAAAGCTTTCAGGCCAATAAAACATAATAAAGCTGTAGCCTAACATTGGTATCTCATGTCAGCATTCTGACATAAACAATATTTATTTTTAGGTGGTATTTACGCCTGATTAGGCTTCACTCACCATTGAGACAAAGTGCTGGTTTCTTCTCTGTCACATCAGATCAGCGGCAGTCATATGCTGATTGTAAAACTCAACAAAGTGTAAATATATAAATATGACCACTGTCAGATACCCAATGCTTAAAATAATGATTTGATTCCTTGAAGGACTAATGTTAAGGCAGCTTACCCTGTAAATTTTGATACATTTAGAATATGTTGCTGAATCGTGCCATTTTCACTAACCGGAGGTAGCACCAGGCGTTAAGCGATGCAGGATCATCTGGGCTCTGTGAGCTCAGCAGGTGGTTAGCTTTCCCAAGAGACTTGTCAAATGTAATAGCAACATGTTTCAAGAGATGATGCCTAAACTAATTTTATTTTTAATTGTTTTACAATTACTCATTTTTGCATTCACTTTTTATTTCATGGAACTGTACTTTAATGGATTGATCTGCAATATTTAGCTAAAGATTTCAACACTTTCAATAAAAGTGTTAGTTTAAAAAAACTCAGTCTTTAACCTGGTTACACAAAGAAATACAATATCTAGCCCTAGCTTGTCTGTAGAGTTTACAAGGCATGTTATTAAAAATAACCAATGACAGCAAGTCTTGCAAAAATGAAAACTGTCACCTCCAATTTTATTCTGTTTTATTGTATGGCAACTTTAAGTGACTGCCCTCAAAAATAAAAAAGTAATTATATCTAGAATTAATTTTAGTTTATAACAAAAACACATTAATTTTGTGGGTTATTTTGCAAAGTGGGCAGGCCTAGGCCAACACAGGCCTACCCACAACAACGCTACAACAGCTGCATCATGTTGTTCGGATGCGTTTATTCAACTGGAACCAATTAGCTAGTCAGAAATGAGACAGCTAAACAAAAAAGTCCAAGAAAAAACCCTAAACAAGAAAACCTTTTTTTACATAGCATTGACTGAGAAAAAAAAAATTATATTTGTAAATCATGTATTGCAGTTCCTCCATTTGACAGTTTTTTACGAATATGTTTTTGTCTAGCTCATAAAATTACAGTGTAATTAAGTTTTGTCTCTAACAGAAAAATATATCAAAAAATTGAAGGAATATTGCAGGGCACTATATATTTCACAGTTTTTAATATATTTGTGCAACAGAAATTCCTAATGATGTGCTCTAATCTAAATATTACAGAGGAATGTTGAACTATGATCAGACTTTCATAAAACATCCCTTGTTCTCAACTATTCATTGATTGTGTTTCATGCACAGCACCTACTAGGTTTCATATCATAGATGAAGTGCAATGTAACCTAAAGGGATATTTTTTCATTGGAGATCATGAAATTAAAGATAGAGTTTTGCATGTTTGAACATATGTTCAATATTTACTATTCAGCAAATATATGGCAATATTTCATAAATAAAATAACAGACCTGATTCCTCAGATAGCCTAAAGTATTGATCCAGTAAATTAAGTTCTTGTGACTAAGAAACTGACCTTGTATTTCTGTATTGATGCTTGCCACTGGTTTGATTACTTTGTGTTCCTTTCTTCCTTTTTTTTCTCAGTTCATGAATAAAGCAATCATAAAGGTTAAGTGAATGGCCTTGAATTGGGCTTGATTGCAAGCCTCCAGATAGCTGCAATTTAAATCATTGCTTTTTTTCCCCTCCAAAGCACAGGTTTTTAATGAAAATGTGCTTTTTGTGTATTCTTTTTTTGTAGGTTCGTGGGGTCAGTGTATCGGGGACGTGTGTGGTTCTGGTGGGGTTCAGACAAGGACAATATGGTGTGTCCACGTGGAGGGCTGGACCACCCATAACTTGCACTGCCAGCATGCGGAAAAACCAGAAAGCAAAAGACAATGCTTTAAGGTCTGCGACTGGCACCAAAATCTCTTCGAATGGGAGATATCTGACTGGGGGAGCTGTGTTCTTGTTCCTTTCTTTTCTAGCGAACTCAAGGTGAGGACAACTGAGTGCGTTACAGCACAGCATGGCATTCAGAGGCGCAATATCCACTGTGTTCGCACGTCCAATCGAAGCACTGTCAGCATAAGGATATGTGAGTTCTTTTCCCAGAAACCAACTGTGGAGCAAGCATGCCTCATCCCCTGCCCTCAGGACTGTGTGGTTTCAGACTTCACCTCGTGGTCAAGTTGCAGTAAAACCTGCAGTGCTGGTCTGCAGCATCGGACTAGGCATGTCCTAGCGGCACCAATGTATGGAGGGGTTAACTGCCCTAATCTGACCGACACCAGAACTTGTACTTATTCTGCTGAGTGCCCTGTTGCAGAGGGTGAATACCAGTACAGCCTTAAAGTAGGGGCCTGGAGTAACTGCCGACTGCCCCAAAACAAGGATACCCTCTTAAATGGAAGGACCATAGTAGACTTTGGTGTTAGCTCCAGTGAGAACAACTCTATCACATTACAAACATTGGATTCTCACCAACAATTTCGTCATTATCCGTACCCCCATCATCATGCTGATGTGCACATAAGATTCCCAATGTCATGGGAGTTGGAAGTTGGATATCAGACACGGCATGTACGATGTGCGAGAAGTGACGGCAAGAATGTTATGTTGAGGTAAGAGGATTGTATGCTCTTTATTATAAAAGCATCTATTAAACATAAAAAATACACTCATTTGCCACTTTATTAAATTCAAATTGCTTGTAATAACTGCATTCTGACCTGACTATCTGAATATTGCTGCTGAAATCAAGGCTAATCAGACCACAAAAAGTTTTTTACAATCTGGTATTGTCTAATTATAGTGGGCCTGTGTGAATTGTAGCATAATTTCCTGTTCTTAGGTGACACTGTGATCTTTGGGTGCTGTATTTCATTTACTTAAAGGCTTTGCATGTATATTCAGAGATACTGTCTCACAAACATTGGTGGTACTAAATGGATATCTGCACTATTATCACCTTTCCTTCTCTTTTTCCTTTTTAATATAGTCCAGTTAGCTTGTCTGGCATCAACAATCATGCCATGCTCAAAGTAACTTAAATCTCCTTGGTACAAAATTGGAATAGTCAGCTTCAACTTTAGCATATCATCTTTATCATTTCTAGATACCCAACTTCCTAAATACATCATTATTGCCATGTAATTTAACAGTTTAACATGACATCACCCTAATAAAGTGGCTTGTAACCGTCTGGTGAACACAACAAATACAAATACCAATTGTGGCAAATTTGTACATGGAAGAGGTAGAGTGATGGGCTTTGAACTCCTTTGAAGGAATAACACCTAGCCACTGGTTCAAATATGTAGATGACACATGGGTTAAAATCAAAACCAAAGAGGTGCAAGCTTTCACTGAACACATAAACTCAGTGGACAGAAACATCAAATTCACCAGAGAAGATGTCAAAGACAATAGTTTGCCCTTTTTAGATTGTGTCGTTCAGAGGAGAAAGGACAGAAGGCTCCACATTGGGGTATACTGAAAACCCACACACACAGACCAATACCTACTTTTTGACTCACACCACCCACTGGAACACAAGCTTAATGTTATCAGGACCCTGCAACAGAGAGCTGATAACTTAGGCTACGTCCACACTAAGCCCATAAGGTTATACGGGGAGTTAGACGCCTAATGTTATCCACTCAACACAAGCATTTACGTCCCGTTCAAGGTCCCATGATTGCGCAATCCCATACCGACCTGTGCAAATACTGGGCATGCGCGAAAAGACACACGAAAAAAGCGTATAATCTACGTGACGCCAGCGCCTACATAATATACAAGAAGCTCTACAGCACAGTACATATCTGCTTGTCCCGTTAACCGAAGAGAACAATAGCTGCTCAGAAGAAGAGAGTTTTTTGTCTGGACAGACGACGAGATCGATTTATTACTCTTCGCTGTTGTCTTTGTCTGTAGTGTCGTATTGTTATTGACGCAGCATTCATTGACGCCACTTCCTTTCATTATTCGGGGAAGCCGTCCACACTAGCTCGTTGAGCCGTTGAATTAAGATTTACACGGCTCTCTTACCCGGCTAATAGTTATCCGGCCACAGACCTTAAACAACGCCGGGTTAGTGTTGACGATAGGGGGGTATAGACTAAAGTGGGTCATGATTCTATGGGTAGGAAGGATCTAAAGTGGCAGTCAGTCTTGTAGTGAAACAGTAGATGCTTCAGACCGAAGGCTGTTGCAGTATGAAAGTCTTATGACTGCAATGGCATGCTAACAACTCAATTTTCCTGGCAGCAGTGATGAAATTCCACAATATTACATTCACTTTTAATTACTTATGTATTCATTTTACTGCTCACTTTTGTTTATTTACTTTTTTTTTTTACTTATTCACTGATGTACAGTCTAACCGACTCAGTTACACATGTACATACTTATTGAATCACTTCCTTACTAAGTTAATTGTTTTTGTAATGTGATAGATTTGTAAACCTTCATGGTTTCCAGCTGGCTGTCTTGTTCATGTAGAGGTGACATAAGTAACATCAAATGCTTTTTACTGATGCCGGTTATTTATTCTATCATAACTAGATTATGTGAGAGCCTGTGTTTCAGCAGCATGTTGGCAGGGAGGTGATGTATTATTATGTTAAATGTTAAGTGGTGCTCCCCTTGGTCGCTGCTTTTTGAGCTGACCCTGGTATTTGGATTTGATAAGAATGGATTTTGCTGCACACTTTCAAACACATAAATAGTGCACCCACACATACACACAGAATCGTGCCTTTTTTACCATCACTGACGGAGGAAAATCATTGCATGTATTTTATGGTTTATTGTCTAAATGCCACTAAATACCATCCTCTTGGTGTATAGTGACACCATTGTGCGGCTGTTAAACTCAATATCAGACAACCCTCAATAGAGGCCAGTGTAAAAGAAACAGCATTTCAGTTAAATAGTTACTGAATGATGCTAGTTATTGTTTTTAGATTGCTTCACCGTAGCAGTTATAAGCAGTGAAAACGTTTGGGAAGAAAAGTCGAAACATAAGTGTGGATTCTTAGTCCTCCAGGTCAGGTTGTGAATTCAGGCTACTAATAAGGAAGCATAAATTTAATATATTTTAAAATCATAGGTCACCCTCTTAAAAAATTCAGTGACTTTATGGGTTTAGTACAAAGGAACCATTTGCAGTGCAGTACCTGAATTAACTTGGTTGGTATTAGATAAATTCTAAGCATTTTAACTTGTAGTTTGTTTAAATAAATCTTGTCTTATTTTACTTTTCCTTCAGCATAATTATACAATATAAAATAAAATGTGGTGTGTTCTCACATCTTAATAACCTCATTATTTGTATTGCCCAATTAAAGAACGGAAACTGGATTTAAACAACAAATTAAACTGTTTAACTAATTTAAAGGAGCAAATTAGCTCATCGTATCACTTAAAAAATAAGGATTACTTTTATTTTAACAGATGATGTGAAATAGATTTTTTTTTGCACAGGTGAATGACTCAAATTTAATTTGCTCTTCTTAGGGCTAAACATAATTAGAAGATTCAATAGATACTATAGGCATGTGATATTTTAAATGTTACTTAATTAGATCTTTTCACTAATCCATTTAAATCCCAACTGCACCTGGGGCCTGCACTATAATTAAAGTTCAGTGTAACTAACAGTCCAATCGCAAAGGGCTGCAAGGCCAAACATTAATGACATTAAAATTACTACAACCTTGCTTAATATATATATATATATATATATATATATATATATATATATATATATATATATATATATATAAAAATCGAGTTTATGTGGTCATAAATAGCAGACGTATGCATATTTCTCATTAAATTTGAACTTTGTAACTTTGTGCAACTACATGCGTTTTGGATAACAATTTTTTAGTTGGAGAGATTATTCCAATCCTTTAGAGCATGCAGCAAGTCTGAAACTATAGCCTCGTTTCTCCTTTAGGATATGTTATCTGAGGTATCAAAATATATTTGTTTCCCCAACAGTTCTGATTCAGAACTGGTCAACCACAAGGGCACATGATGTACAGTGTTGTGCTGTTGCAGATTTTACTCAGCCAGTACAAATGCTCTGATCTCTAGTGTAATCTTATATCTGTCTTACCCAACTTCAAATCTGTTGATCCCAATAACTGGGGTGAAAATTTTATTTTACATTCTTTGGATACTTTTATTTAAAAGGGGAATAGCATAACTTGCCATCTACACTCATTTTAAAGATGCCTAATATGAAGCACAAATTATAACAACTAAATATAAAGAAAGAACATCTCAATTTCAAGCGCAAATTCGTGTTTGTCCAGCAACACCAGATGGGAAAAGACAAAAAAGCAGCAATTGCAGTGCAGAATTTTAAAATGACAATTTGTACTCTAGTCAGTGCCTGTAGCGGCGGCAACCCTCGAACCCGCTGGTGGACACCAGCGGTGAGGGATGCTGTCAAGCAGAAGAAGGAGTCCTATCGGGCCTTTTTGGCCTGTAGGACTCCGGAAGCAGCTGATAGGTACCGCCAGGCAAAGCGGAGTGCGGCTCGGATGGTCGCTGAGGCAAAAACTCGGGCGTGGGAGGAGTTTGGAGAGACCATGGAGAACGACTTCCGTATGGCTTCGAAGCGATTCTGGTCCACCATCCGGCGTCTCAGGGGGGGGAAGCGGTCTGCCACCAACACTGTTTACAGTGGGGGCGGTGTGCTGCTGACCTCAACGCGGGACGTTTTGGGTCGGTGGATGGAATACTTCGAAGACCTCCTCAATCCCACCGACACGCCTTCCTGTTTGGAAGCAGAGTCTGGGGACTCTGGGACGGGCTCTCCAATCTCTGGTGCTGAAGTCACCGAGGTTGTTAAAAAGCTCCTTGGTGGCAAGGCACCGGGGGTGGATGAGATTCGGCCGGAGTTCCTCAAGGCTCTGGATGTTGTAGGGCTGTGTTGGTTGACGCGGCTCTGCAATATTGCGTGGACATCGGGGGCAGTTCCCTTGGATTGGCAGACCGGGGTGGTGGTCCCCCTCTTTAAAAAGGGGGACCACAGAGTGTGTTCCAACTATAGGGGGATCACACTTCTGAGCCTCCCTGGTAAGGTCTATTCGGGGGTTCTGGAGAGGAGGGTCCGACGGATAGTCGAACCTCGGATTCAGGAGGAACAATGCGGTTTTCGTCCTGGCCGTGGAACACTGGACCAGCTCTACACCCTCGGCAGGGTCCTGGAGGGTGCGTGGGAGTTCGCCCAACCGGTCTACATGTGCTTTGTGGACTTGGAGAAGGCGTTCGACCGTGTCCCTCGGGGTGTCCTGTGGGGGGTACTCCGGGAGTATGGGGTACCAGGCCCTTTGATACGGGCTGTTAGGTCCCTATATGAACGGTGTCAGAGTCTGGTTCGCATTGCCGGCAGTAAGTCGGACTCATTTCCAGTGAGAGCTGGACTCCGCCAAGGTTGCCCTTTGTCACCGGTCCTGTTCATAACGTTTATGGACAGGATTTCTAGGCGCAGCCAAGGTGTTCAGGCGATCCGTTTTGGTGACCTCAGGATCTGGTCTCTGCTTTTCGCAGATGATGTGGGCTTGTTGGCTTCATCTGAACGCAATCTACAGCTCTCGTTGGAGTAGTTTGCAGCCGAGTGTGAAGCGGCTGGGATGAGGATCAGCACCTCCAAATCCGAGAACATGGTCTTGGGCCGGAAAAGGGTAGAGTGCTTTCTCCGGGTCGGGGATGAGGTCCTTCCACAAGTGGGGGAGTTTAGGTATCTGGGGGTCTTGTTCACGAATGAGGGAAAAATGGAGCAGGAGATCGATGGACGGTAAGGCGTCTGCAGTTATGCGGGCGCTGTACCGGTCTGTCGTGGTGAAGAGAGAGCTGAGCCGAAAGGCAAAGCTCTCAATTTACTGGTCGATCTACGTTCCTACCCTCATCTATGGTCACGAACGCTGGGTTGTGACCGAAAGAATTAGATCGCGGATACAGGCGGCTGAAATGAGTTTCCTCCGTAGGGTGGCTGGGCTCTCCCTTAGAGATAGGGTGAGAAGCTCGGTCATCCGGAGGGGTCTCAGAGTAGAGGCGCTGCTCCTCCACATCGAGAGGAGCCAGTTGAGGTGGCTCGGGCATCTGGTCAGGTCCTCCCTGGTGAGGTGTTCTGGGCACGTCCCACCGGGAGGAGACCCAGGGGAAGACCCAGGACTAGTGTAGGGATTATGTCTCCCAGCTGGCCTGGGAACGCCTCGTGATTCCTCCCGAGGAGCTGGCCCAAGTAGCCGGGGAGAGGGAAGTCTGGGTCTCTCTGCTTAGGCTACTGCCCCCGCGACCCGACCCCGGATAAGCGGAAGATGATGGATGGATGGATGGAATTTGTACTCTAAAAAAATTGAGGTCTAAAGTAGAAAACAGAAACACAGTTTGAATTAAGTTGCTTACTCATCTCTAGGTCATGTGTGGCTCAATTAGGACATTGGTTAAATGGAATAGAATTGAATAGAATAATCCTTTAATTGTTGCACAAGGGAGAAATGTGGTTCTAACAGCAGCAAAAAAAAAACAAAAAAAAACAAAGAGATGTAGAAAGAAAACAGGAGACAGATGAGAAACACAATTTTTACAGAAGAAAGTGGACTAAGGTTAGTGTTATGAACTTTACCATTCATAAGTGGTTTAGTTACAATAATTTTTTTTTTAAAGTGATTAATATATTTCAGGGTTACAAAGTGTATGTTAAAATGAGCAATCCTGCTGTTTGTGCATGCACCAGTTATTTGACTAGTGGTTATAACTGGCAGTGGAAATTTTTGTTATTTACTAATTTAGGTAGCAATTCTGAAAATGTTAATTTACTGCAAATCCCTGAAAGAACGTCAGCCATCTCAGTCCAGAAAAGTGCAGTACTGGGAACGGCAAAGTTACTGTGCAGGACCCTCAAACTCCCGGGCTTTTGGGACAGGAGCTTAGCTTGGAATGGATGGGAAAAATGCATACAGTGGGCGAGAGGGTAATTGTATATTTTTTGTAAAAATCACCTGGGCAGTTTTTCCCATTCCAAGCTCGGAATACAGGAGCTGGTGTTTAGCACCTCTGGTATCTCTACGAATGTCCTTCTGTGCTTTTGTCCTGTATTGATACATGTACCTGCTTATCTTAGCCGTGATTATGCCTGACTTGAGCTTCTATGTTGTGGAGAGACAGGTTATTGGGTGATAGTTGGTTGGGACTGCACGTTTGGTGGGATCCTTCTGGATTAGGTTGGTTCCCCCTTCGGTTAGCCATTCTGGGTGAGTCCCATTTTAGGAGCTGGTTCAGTTATGCTCCCAGCCGCTCATGGAGTGCTGTGAGTTTCCTCAGCCAGTAGGCGTGGATCATGTCCGGGCCTGGTGCTGTCCAGTTTTTCATCCCTGAGACTCTTTCATGGATGTCTGCAACTGTGATGGTAACTGGATTCTGCTCAGGGAGGTTGCAGTGCTCCTCTCTCAGAGAGGCCAGCCATTGAGCACTGCTGTTATGTGCTGCCTCCTTTTCTCATATGCTCTTCCAAAATCTTTCAGTTTCCCGCGTTGGTGGGTCTGGCCTGCTGCTATCGCCCTGCGATTGAGCGTACACCTTTGCTGGTTGGGTTGCAAACAGCCTGTTTATTCGTCTGGCTTAATTGTCTTTCGTGCACCTCTTTAGGCGGCTGGCCAAGGCTTGGAGTCTTTGTTTGGCAGTTTCAAGTGCCTCAGGTATGGACATCTGGTCCACACCTGATTCGTATTGGTCATTTCATTGCACCTCTCTGGGCCTCCGTCGATTGGCTTACTTCTCTCCGAGTTACCTTGATGTTAGCTGCCAGCCATCTTTTCCATGGTGGGTATTGTTTCTCATGGTTGCTCTTATAGCCAAGCATCTCTAGGATCCCTACTGCTAAAGTGTATATTAGCTCACTGGGTTCAGTGATTGATGTGGTAGGGATCCCTCTCAATGCTGCATTTACTGTTTCTTGGAGACTTCCTGAGGGTACTTTACTTAGCCGTTGTGATCGGTGTCGGGGGTCTAGTGCTCATTCTCGACATCATATTATCTTTCAGGTCAGCCACTTCCTTGCTCAGTGCTATTGTTTCACTCATCAGGGGTCCATTCCCCGTCTCTTGTAGGAGTGTTGGTATAATCTCCCCTCTGACCTGGTGTCCTGACTCCTCCTTGCTGTTGCATTTCTGTTGTATTTCATCAATCTCAAGTTGTGATAGCAGTTGCCGTTTGTGGATGTTGGAACACTGAGCTACTAGGTGTTTTGCTGTCAACTGTGACTGTAGGTATCGAAGTCACCAGTCAGCCCAGATTCTTTTTGTGTAACCTCTCTGATTCGGGTTGCTTGAGTAGTAGCATTCCAAAAGAGCCATGTTCTCATATCTCGTCCATTTCCGCTTGGTTGTTGTTCCAGTAGCCCATTTTTCATCAAGGTGCCCTGGTTTATCCCGCAGCAGCGTTTTTGAAATTACAAAACTTGCTACTATGGAGCTATATGCAACCACCCAGCCGGCTGAGTTGGAAATCAGTTTCAATGTAACCTTCCTTCCTATATGATTGGGACAATAGACTGTTGTGTAATTATTTCTCTGTAAAATTCTTACATATTGCAACTTTAATATAAAGCATAATATTAACCTCTTACAATATCTGAAATCTCGTGAAGGATTTTCATTGATGTATTATCATATTGTTAAATAATTTTGATACTTCTAGTATTTTCTTAAACCCATCAAAATGGGTCACAGTGTTTGACACAGCATATTTTTAAAACTACCCAGTTTCTTGTGTGTGTGTGTGTGCGTTTGCGTGTGTGTGTGTGTGTGCGCGTGTTAGTTCTAAAACCACATTAGCTTGTTACCATGATCCGTAATTTCATGATATTTATCTTAACAGCAGGTAAGAACATGTGTTCCAACCTTCAACTTTCATAAATAAAACAAAAAGGCTGCATTACTGCAAACATTTGCTTTACTGTCTACTGTTGTCTAAAATGTAAGAGACAAATTCAACAAAGTCTCTCTTAGCTGGCAGACTTTGTAATAAAATCTCCTCAATCTTCAGTCTATGTACCAAGGACAACTCCCCCCTGACCTTCCAGGCATGTGTGATGCCCAAGGACTGTCAAACCTCTGACTGGTCATCGTGGAGTTACTGCTCAAAGACCTGTCGATCTACTGATCTGTCTCCTGGGTATCGCGTCCGGACACGAATCATGACACAGATTCCACATGGAGGAGGGAAACAATGTCCTGGTCTTCAGGAAAAGGAAGCCTGCAACATCATTGGGGATTTACTTCCAAAATGTCACAGGTATCCATATAAGCGATCCATGTTTATTTCTTTTTCACACTCAGTGTCCTTGGAAAACAGAGCTCTGTGTATCTATACGATTTTGGTTGTAATACCTGTTATTACTTCAGCTACTCTGCATGTGGGTATATTTGAACACTTTACTGACAGGAAGATATATAAATGTACACTTTTATTCACTCTCACTTTTACTTTTCAAATATTGTTTTCATTTATCACTTATGAGCAAAGTAAAAAAATAAATGTTTTATTAGTGAACTAACTAGATGAGGTGTTTTGATGCCTGACTCTCACTGCACCAAAGTTAGAATAGGTTTTAGTTAATAAAACATGCATAGAACAAAGTACTCAGCAGAGAATTACATTCTCTAGTTCGCTAGTTAGTTTTTTTTTTGCTTTAAATTTACATGGAGTGCCTGAGAGCAAGGGATTTACATGATTAGGGGAAAACTCATTACGGAAATTAAGCATTTGATAGATTACTGGGGGCTGTTGTTCCAGTAATCTCCTGAAATATTATTGCTTTCTGCATCGTTGCATATTTCGTTGTTGAAACTACACATTTATTTTGAAGTTCTGAAATCAAAATAATCATTACAACCTCCTTCTGACTCACTGTAAGAAGCCTGTGTGTACACTGATTGTTGTTAATCCTCATCAATGGTTATTTCTCATTTGCATTCATTTAAATCTTTGTTTACTGGTTAGATAGCAGATTTGCTTTTAAAAGACCTGCATGTAAAACTTGGTGAAAGCTTCATAAGACACTTATCCAGTACTTTGTAAAAGCGTTTGTAACACTTGAACCTTTTCACATATTGTCTTTTTCCTAAGACATACTTTAACTTTAACATGAAAGAGCATTACAATGTAGATCATAACTGTGAAATGGAAGGGAAACAACATAAAGATCCACATGTGAAACATTCCTGGATCATAGTCTGTTCTGGTCTGGACAAGACTTGAACATGTGGCAAAAGTTCTTCTTCCTGCAGGACATGAGTAAAACACTTAAATTCAAAGCTACAATAGTATAGCTTTGCTTATTCGTGGCCTAGTCAAAGTTCAGACTTACATTCCATACATAAATAAATAACAGGTAGCAAGACTAAAAAGAGTAATTTCAGTAAAACTTTGGTCTAAAAAGCGTTGACTCAAAGGTAGTAAAGGTAAATTATATATAAACCAAAGGTAGAGATTGTTATTAGAGATTATGATTATACCACCATACCATACCATACAATGCATTTTGATGATGTCATCAAGCTGTGCCTACATACTTTGTACCTGGCACACAAAGATAATGATGTCCAGTGTTTGTCTTCACACTAGATATAGAACATTTAAGGTTTGTTGTTTTTCATGTAACATAAATGAAGCTGAAGCATTTCTAATTCAAATATATGAAACAAATAAGCAGGAAAGCAGAGCATTTTGAACTTTATTTAATCATATTTAGTTTTAATTTTATTTGAAAATATCTTCATCTTTATTTATGTGGTGAGAATTTTTGTGTTTAATCATTTTGGAAAAAGAACAATGTATTTTTTAAATGAATTTTGCAAAATAAATGTTCTTTAAATCACATTCTGAACCTTTTTGAAGCTGTTCTGCTGCAATATGTCTTAAAAGTAGGTTCATAAAGAGTCATTTTGACACACATATATGAAAGAATATACTGCAATACGTATCGTTACAGCACATGCTTTAGATTACATCACAATATAGATTTGAGCCATTATTGCTCTGCATGATTACGAGTTAAAGCAAATCTGCAATATACCTAATATTCTTACTTCTACAAACATTCTAAAACATTACTTTCCTGTTTTTCCACTTGAAAATTAGAAAATACTCTGTGTTGGATATTAGAAAATTGTATACTCAGATTTATGCTTTATTGCAAAAAATATGGTATGTGACAAAGTTTTGGAGTTATGATTATTTTTGTATGACATTGAATTTCCATACCGGTGTGTTTACTAAGGTACAAATGGAGGACCACTGACTGGGGTGAATGCCAAATCAGACCCCTACTGGGCCAGCAGGATCGACGGCGGGCTAACATCAGTATGCTGTGTGGAGGTGGGATCCAGACCAGGAAGACCTACTGTGTTCAAGTCCCTGATGATTCAGCACTACATTACAAGAAGGAAGGTGAGACAAATAGCTTCAAGTCACAACTTCTCAGAAGCACATGATGGCAAAAAACACTTTGTGTTATCAAAATTAGATATAATGTTATATTAGATAGATAGATAGATAGATAGATAGATAGATAGATAGATAGATAGATAGATAGATAGATCATCATGTTGTATGGGTGAAAGCATCTAATAATACGAACAGTCCAAATGAGAACTATCTGGAATTTATTCATCATATGATTTACAGTCACATGTAATGTCCCACAGTAAAGGCTTTAAACAAAAGCAGATCCCTGATCTGCATATATAATAGCTAATTTTACCTCCAGCGATATAATTCTCAGACCTTAAAACTTATTAAACATATTTTTCCAACAGTAATAAAACAAAAAAAAAGCATTTAAAGAATATAACACCTCTTACAGAATTCCATTAAGTAAGTGAATTTAGGTATTAAAAATTGGTAGATTTCGCAATATCTGAACAGTCAACCCAAAGCAAAGATTTTTTATATTTTATAATAAGGGAAACTACTAATAAAAGAAACTTTTGGCTCACAGGAAAAGGTCATTTGTTTTAATAAAGATGATGATCTTAATGCATGGTGTTTGAATGTAGTCCCTGGATTTTCCTGGGTTCTCTCTCGATCAGGGATTCCCAAACTTTTTTTTCCCCAAAGGGCCAAAATTAAAATATATCATTCCTATGATTAATTGTAAGACTTATAAATGAATAGCATTTTCAAAACTAAATTATATATTCAGGAACTTTCAGAGTGCATCATCATAAATTAAGACAAAAATATTAATAAAAAACAGGTGAGACAGGCTGGGCCATAAAAAAGTATTAACCATTTATCATTTTAATTAAGCACAGTGGGCCCCTTTTAATGACTATCAACTGGAATCAGCTTAATTCTTTCCACAAATCAAACTCATTGTTGCATAATGAATAAAGCATTCGTCAGTTGAAAGCATTACTAATTTAGACATCTATATTTTGTCCCAATATCTGTGTGAACCTATGCTTTTAAACAGTGTTATGAAAAAGTGTTACCACCTTACATAAGTCGTTTGTTGCAATAAGGCTTTAAGATAATTTGCACAGAAGAACAGAAGTCTGCAGTGTTGGCACTGTCATGTACGTTAATGTCATATGACGTTTCTTTTCTTTTTGTCTTTTGGGGTCTTGCAACAACTTCATTTAGATAAAAAACAATTTGTGGAACAAAGTAGAAAAATCTGCTGTGCACTTTATCTCTGTGTTTAAATAAGCATCTCATTTTCACATAGCAGATCAAACAGCATGTAAATTACTGTGGGTAAAATGACAAAATGCTCTGTGGATATTTAGTCATTTTTCTATGGGCACTGATTTAAATGGAAATTTGCCTCTCGATGATGTTTGAAACTGCATCGACATGGAACATTAGATTGAAATGTCTGCTGTGGACATGCAAAAAGTACCCTTTTACTCTGCTAGAGAGACCCATGTCGGTGCTCATTACAGGTGGCTCAGCTGTCTGTGATCTTCAGATGATGCCAGCATTGCTTAGTCATAAACTGGTTTCACTGTCTTGATTTAACACCTCCTAGCTTTCCCTTCAGCTGCCAACTGCCCTATATTTTATGTTCTCTTGAGTCTGACATCAAGATGAGCATTCCCCTCTGGCCTTTCCATGTGTTACTCTCTAATAAGCTTTGCTAAACTTCTCCCCACAGTTTGCAAAGTTTGAAGTAGTAGCCTTTAACAATAAATGCTATCCTGTCTTCCAAGTCGGAACTGAATTAAATCAATACTTTTCAATCTGACAGCAGCGACTCTTCTTGATCTTCTCTCTCTCCGCGTTGCCCGGCCCACATATCTGTTAGGAGTCCAATCTTAAACATATTACCTGGCAGCAATTTCTCTCTCTCTCTCTCTCCCTCTCTCTCTCTCTCTCTCTCTCTCTCTCACACACACACACACACACGCACACACATGAACACTATGCAGCTAAATGTGTATGGTTTTGCTTGAGCACGGTTTATCCTTCCCTGTGTGTTCTTTTCCCTGTTTGTTTGTTCAGTGTCCAGGCCTGTGAATGCCTGGCTGTGTGATGGAGATGATCCTCCATTGGCCGTTCAGAACTGCTCCATTCCCTGCCAGCATCAGTGCTTGCTGTCCCAGTGGTTGCCCTGGAGTGCCTGCCTTCATGAAAACTGCAAAGAACCTCAAGGGAAGAGAGGTATAGAAAACAAAGCATGACATGAAAACAAACAAGATTTTTCTTTTTAAAGTTTTGAAAAAAAACTAAATATGTTAACAGATGATAGTCCTTTAATGTGTTTTCATTAAATATATGTTGGTGTTGTTTTTGTAAGTATCACGACCTATAATATTCCCAAACATTTTATGAAAGAAATAATTACGACTACCTGAGGGGGGTAAACACTGAATCTCTAACATAAATGCATGTTTTATATGTAAAAAAGTATTTTTTTAACAGTCAGATCAGATATTTAAATACAGTAATCTTTAAAAAAGACATAACAAACGACTACCTGAGGGGGGTAAACACTGAATCTCTAAAAAAAATGCATGTTTTATATGTAAAAAAGTATTTTTTTAACAGTCAGATGAGATATTTAAATACTGTAATCTTTAAAAAAGACCTAACCTTTCTTTCAGCGCCTGAAACCTAAACATTCTCTAAAACAACTTTTTTAGATCAGTTAAGATCACCAAAATTATTTATATTTTTCAAATGCTGGAATAATAATGTTTTTTTTTCTTCAAAGTAAGACCTTTACTATATTTTATTAATGTTTGGTAGCATAGCATTTAAACTGTACTTGAATAAGAGATTTTGGCTATTCTTTCTCAGAATTCTTACCATGATGTGTTAAACCTTTGTCCCATTCCTCCTTGCAACACTGGTTTATCCAAGTCAGGTTTATAATTTATTTATAATTAATTGTTCTGCTCACAAATTTTCTATAGGACTGAGATCAGAGCATTGTGTTGGCTCCTTGGTTTTCATTATCTGGAAGTCATATCCTTCAAAATAATGAGAAAAAAAGCTTGAAATATCTCCCTCTATGTAGAATAAATAAACTTCACTTTTTGAAATGAGCTACAAAAATATAGAACTTTTCCAGGTTTTTTTGTGTGTCTTTTTAGATGTATACAGTGCATACTTCTTAACAGTGTTGGGCAAGTAAAAAAGTAAATTAAATATTTTACATTATTAGTTATAGCCTCAAAAAATGTCATGTGTAATATGTTTACATTACATATTACAGTCTCTAAACTATGTAACTAAATTACACTACTTTAAGTTACTTTTGGCAACATCTTTTAAATATGCAGCACTATTTTAAAATCCTTTAATTATTTAATTTGCATTTTATACAAGTGTGACACCACAAATCCTGTCATTTTAACAATATTTTATTAAACATTAAGCCTCAAGTGCCTTTGCATGCCTTCTTTTACATGGAAATGTTTGTTAAATTGCATAAAAAGAAGGCTTTGAAGGCATTCATTACAAAGGTGAGACTTTTGAGACTGAACTATCGTTCAACAGGTGATAAATAGGGCAAATAATGTAATTGTCTAAATGTAGCTGATCTTTTCCTCAGCCAACCATGATTCTCTGATGTTTTGGTTTTGAGCAACAGGAAGTGCACCATGGATCTTATGATATCAAACTTTATTTGGTCAATTGCAATAATTAAGGCATAAAAACAATTTTTAATGTGCTTGTACCTTGCCTATATCAAATCATAACAAGTAATCTATTTCTGAACATTTTATCAGTAATGCATTACATTACTCCATTACTGAAAAAGTAATACTGTATATCCCTGTAGCTCGCTACTTTTGTAATGCCTTACTCCCAACACTGCTTCCTAAATAGGAGTGGCAATGCCTATGGGAAGGTGCTGAGTTTTGTAGAAAGAATATCTATTTACGAAGAGATTATTACCCAGGTAAAATGTTTCACTCTCAGCAACGCAAAATTTAGCATGGTATGTTATTGGAATTGGGATTTTTTTTCTTCTTTTTGCTTTCATCTTAGACTTTGCTTTTATATTTATCCATTGTCAGTTTTTTCCATCCACCAGCAATATCTTGTTATTTTCTATCTTGTCTCTAGCTTTCCTTTCACCACCTGCTACCCTGTTTTACAAAAGTACATCTGTAATTTGTTTCCCCATCAGCCCCAGTAACATTTAATATGTAGATTTTCCACTTTTCATGTTTTGTTCAGCTTTCTCTCAGCTGCATTTGCAGCCACAATATTTTATTTTATGCTTTCTTTTTCCTTCATTTTTTTCTTTAGAAACTTCTGATGTAAAACACAAAACAAAAAGATGCTTTCTCATTTGTAAGTCAACATGACACTCACTCAATGGCCAGCAATATTACTGACAAGTCACATGCAGAGAGTTGTCAATACAGATAATAACACAAAGAGGCAGGGTGGCTTTAATGTATGTGTGATGTAAAACATTCTGTGTAGTAAATATGGACAGTTATGTTAAAGACCACCATTATTCTGAACCAACTGCTTAAACTGAACGCAACCACAGAACAAGCATCCATCCATCCATCCATCTTCTTAACCGCTTATCCAATTCAGGGTCACGGGGCACGCTTGGTCAATATTGTTTCTTTGCTATTTTAAGTTATTTAATGAGTGCTAAAGCATTTTGATGAAATGCATTATTTTTGAGACGTGTCTGGGAATTGTAGCGTGTGATCTGCTGCTGCATACCACTTTCACCACTAATTATGACAAACCTGAATATGATACAACAATTAAAGCTGCTGCGGACCTACAAGTATGTTCAACATGGCCAAAAATTACATTTACCATTGAAAATTCACAAGCTGAAGTAAGAATAAACAGTAAGAGAGCTGTTATGGTAAAGATGTGACTAGCCAAATCATTCATCAAGAATGTATGGGTCATTCACTTGTAAAAGGGAGAGAAATAAGCCCACAGCATCATAGATCCTCTACAATATTTAACAGTAGACATGAGGTGCTTTTCTACATATACTTTGTTTCCCTCTAAACCCATGTGGGGATTTTGCTCCTGACAAGCTCTGTCTCAGTCACATAAGACAAAAATATTGATTTTTAGTTAAAGGTACAAGCCATAAATTTTTACATTTTTTCTCCAGTATCTTGTTTGCATATACAATAGGTAGTCTTTAACAGTTGCAAAACAAAATATACTTGTGTTTCCTGTAGTCCTCTAACAATGTGACTTGTTTTTTTGTTGTTTTTTTATTTTTATTTTTTTTACCTTCTTTGCAATCATCTTCACTACCTGGTGTGACAAGATAAACTTGGTTTAAACTAGTGACTAAAATAAACATACCTCTCTGTCTCATTACTTCTTTGTACAAAGCAATGCGGTTCAGTTTTCATTGGTCCAATTCAAAGCTAAAGCATTTCAGAACTTTTGAAAAACAAGCAGGTATCAGTTACAGCAGGAAATATTACCAGATCAGTCCAATTATATTGATCGTCAGGGATTATAAATTGGAAGTGCTTTGAAACTCAGTTTAAAAAGGTGCATTATAAATAAAAAATAAATGCTTTACGTACATTTATTTGAATGTTATTTCCAGGAATACTGGTAATTATGCATCTGATGATTTAAAAAGAAATATTTCTTAAAATCCTGTTTTTTGTTTCTCTATGGAATGAATATGTCAAATTTAAAAAACAATGTTTTTATATTTCCAGTTTGAGATTATGCTGCTGCTGTAAAATATATATATATATATATTTTAAGACTTTAAATTGAGATTATTAATTCTTTTTCAGAACCATTTTTACCCACCAACAAGCAGATAGAGAAAAACTGGCAAAACATCCCTAGCAGCTGCTACATTTCCTAAAATACGAAGTATTTCAACAGATGGGTATGAGGTGAAATCCCAAAACCCTCACTCAGCAACAATTAACTTCGCATTCTGTTGCAGACAGCGTATGTAAAATCAATAAAAAAAAAAACAGTTGTGTAAGCACTTCCAGTATGATCAACATGGGACTGCACAACTCTGAAAGCTGTTACTCATGTGATCTTTTTTGGATTAGTTTCACAGTTCTGAACCTGTCGGATGCGGGAATATTTTGTCTGACATAGGTTATGAGGTAGAATTTAGCCAAAGGGAATAACGTTATCAGAAAAGGTTGCAGAAATCTCTGGATCAGAATTCCAAGAGTATTTTAGCTGGATGAGAATATAAGTGTGTTTGAATATGGCACACCATAAAGTGTCTTACAAAAATATGTGTACCAGCTGAATCTTTTCACATTTTGTCAAATTGCATCCCCAGAATTTTATGTAGTTTACTGGAATTATATGATAGACCAACACAAATTTTGGCATGATTTTGACATGTAAGAAAAACAAAAATCAAACGTTGACTGGCACAACTTCACCCACTAGCAAGGTGCATGGAGAAAATCAAAAAGTATAATGGAATGGAAGCTCCCACGACTCTTGAAAGCGTAGGGAAACAACTTTATTGATCAAAAATGTTGTTTCCCTACACTTTCAAGAGTCACCGGAGCTTCCATTCCATGTAAGAAAAACAACACATTTCTTGTCAACAAGTGTAAAATTTGAATGGAACATATTTATTTCACTAACTTTAATCTGACACTCTTAAATTAAGTCCAGTAAAACTAACTGCCTTAGAACTCACCTTGCTGTTATATTTAGACCATCTTTTGATAATTTAATTTTAGTATAAGTATAGCCACTGAGATTTGTTTGTCAATATTAGTTAACAAAAATAATAAAGACCCAGGAACACACCAAAGAAGGTGCTTACCAAGGATGAAATTGTGTAAAAATGTGTTGCAAGTTTTCTTTCTAAACAATTCCCTAGGCTTTGAAAATTTAATTGAGCACTTTTCAGTTCATCATCAAAAAAAACTTAAAAGATGTGAGACTTGGTTGCCTCTTAAGCTAACCTGTAGAGGCTGCAGGAAATATGCGGAAGAAGATGGTCTGGTTTGGAGGGACCAAAAAAAAAAAAAAGCTTTCTTCAGTAGGGAGATGGAAGATGGTTAGAATTGATGGGAAGCTAGATGGAGCTAAAGCCACTGTGATTCTTAAAGTACATAAAATTGCCATGTACTGTGAAAAAATGTGAAAACATCAAAGGATTAAAATATTTTCATATGGTCCTGTACATCAACCATTGAAATGATAAAAAAGAAAGATAACACTCAGTCTATCTATCTTTGTACACGGGTGAAAACATGTCCCATCTAATCGCTCTGGAAGGCTGTGTGTGTGGAATGAAGCATGTTTGAGCTGTTATTGTGTTAGGGTTGTGTTAAAAGGGCATCATGACCTCATCCCCGCAGTGAGTAAATGTGCATGAAAGTGCCTTGGGGAGGGAAGGCAGTGCGGATTGTTCAGGTCATTGAGGTGGCACTCTCAAAACACCGGGTCTGTATCAGATGAGCTGGTTCCTCTCACACACAGCGTCATTAATATATTTCGAGGAGTGAAAAACAAAAAAGCATCTGCTGTCTTGTCGGCGCCTCTCCTTTGGCAAGCTGTCTTTAAATTGTATTCATAAAGAGTCAGTGCACACGGCAGGCAGAGTATAGCATAGAGTCATTCACAATGAGCGGTGCTGCCTGCGATACACTGAGCAGATATTGAGTAGCTGAGTATTGTTATGATCCATTTGCTTCTAGCCCTGGAGCTTCAGAGAATTTCTTGCTCTGATTTGACTGCCTTTATGTTTTAGACTAAACTGATCTGTCTCTAACCGAAAGTCCCGTTATATCCCTGTTTCTGGGTATAAGAGCCAAGCAGCTTTGCTCCTGGGAAAATTGCAAATTTTGATTGCCTTGCTGTAGCTTCATGTCTTTTCATGTTATCTTGGCCTATCGTGTTTGCAGCTGTGCTGGGAAATCAATTGAACACAGGAGGTTACTGGATGAATTTTCCGCAATGTCTCTACCGGAATTTAGACAGCTGGAGGGAAGTTGCGTTTCTTCACCAGAGTATGTAATAACGAAAAAAAAAATCACAGTTTCAGTTCATGTTGTCCTGACATAAACTTGGTATGTCCATAAAAAACATTTTAATTATTAATATCCTTGCCAAATCGTTTCTTGTGGCTTGGATCTGAGTAGTAGTAAGTGCTCTGGGCTATTCTGCTATCGATCCAGAGTGTCTTTGGTGTTCGAGAGGCAGTTCTTCTCAGATCAAGCTTCTAAACCCATGTTTCACACCAGCCGATGGTAGACAGATATATATCATTTGCAGAGTGGGATTGCAAGGGTTAAATTGTGCAACCTTTGGAGAAAAAATGTGGGGCCCTTCAACTGGTGGCCAGTGTCAGAATAAAATTAAATGAGAATGTCTTGAAAAGATATACTCATGTCTGCTGCTCAAGTGTCACTACGGGAAAGACTGGGATTTAGAAATAGCAATTTCATCCGTCAGCTCTCTGCCAGCAAGAATATTGTACTGTCATCAGGGAATTGGAAAAGCTTAGAAGTCAATTCAAACTATAAATGTGAACATGTCCAATCAATAGAGACCTTTTCATGGAAAAATGAATATTTTATGAACAATCCAACTTTTGGAAAATCAATATTGTAGAGTGAGTAATATGAATGACAATACGGGACACTAAGGTAATGTGGATGACTAGGTAAGTGGCATAAAGATAATGACTCAGTCAAAATCTTCATGTCATTCAACAATGTTTATGGCATTTTGTTGTTTGGATCATCTGTATGATTGTTGAGAACCAACAGTCAATTTTTTTCTCATTCTTATTAAACAGATTTTCTTTCTGAGGTTTATGGCTCGACCTCAGATGAAAGGTGGCAGAGCTAAAAATCACAACAAAAAAATATTGATGATGTAATTTGTGGAGAAGCCTGTGGCATCTCTGACAGGTTGTCACAGATGAAGTTGTCACTGTCAACTATGTTAAGCACACTAACACAAAAAGCGAAAAGTGATCTGGACTTCAACAGGACAGCATCAAAGTTAGTGCATGATAAAAGTATCCATACCTTTGTTAAATTTCTTCACATTTTGTCATGTTACTACAAAAAACTTCTACTATGATAGAAAAATAAAAAAAGTAGGTCATAACTGTCACTTTGAATAAAGATTATATAGTTTTTTTTTCTTTTACTTTTTCACAAATACAAATCTAAACATTGTGGTGTTTTTTTTTTATCTCTCTTAACTTTCATACCCATTTATGGATTCCAACAAAATCTATTTCCTTCAGATCTCACCTTATATAGGCAAATAGAATTATACTGTGTGTATGTCATTCTCATGTGAAATTAAGTTGTCTATATGCTTTATGAATGTTGTAGAGCACATTTGTAAACAATCAACATCCAGCAGATCTAGAAACACAGCAGCCAGGGAAGAGGAATCAAGTAATTAACGTTGTGGTTTTGAAACTTTAAAAAAAAAGTTCAAGTATTTTATATACTTTTTGGTATTATACAGCTAAACGAAATCAGAACTTTCTTTGTACCATGACTTTGCTGATTGACCATGAAATCTACTAAGTTCATTTTATGGAATCAGCACCTTCTCTGTTTTTTTTGTTTGTTTTTTTTTGGTTCCTGCACATAAGGATCAATTACGAAAGTTGAAATTGAATGATAAGACTCTTAGTTTAAATATTTACTATACATTCATGGTTTAATTGTCTGCTCTTGTTGGATCAACACAATGAAGAAATAACTATATGTTTGCAAATGTTTCTTCAAGTGGTGTGCCTACATAGCCATGGCCATTGATTATTCTCTATGTACTAATTGTGTGCTTCATCAGTGATACAAGATCTACATCAAAAATATGATTGTGTAGCTCCTGTTTTAATCCCCAGTGATGTTCAGGATGTCTGTCTTATGTTTTTTGAGAGCCAAGTTTTTTGGCTAATCGAAGTTTCTGGAGGTCAGCCTCCTCATGCTCCAAAATCTAGTTCAATTCAGTTTAATTCAAAATTATCTTTGTTAATTCCAAAAAGAAAGGTCTTTAAAAGAGCTGTACATGCTAATGGCTCTGGGCTGGTAGGACCTCCTATATCAGTCTGAATTGCAGTGACTATGAAGAATCCTCTTACTGAAGACACTGTGTTGTATGACTAGTGCTCAGGGTTGTACGGGATGTTCCTGATTTTATGAAATAATCCTTCTTTCTCCTGAGGTTCCACAGAAGTAAAAAGAACAGAACTAGCCTTTATCAGTTAACTAGTTTAGGAAGGCTACTATAGCCTAATGCATAACACATTTTATTGAAAACGATTGTCAAGTGACAGACTGAGTAGCCAGCCAGTATAGTCAATTCACTTTCAATTCACTTTTATTTATATCAAATATCATCTCAAGGCAGTTTACAACAAAAACCATTTCAATACAATTATACAAACATTCCAATCAGTTAAAAGTTTTCTATATAAGGATTTCCAGCAGATTGCATGAAGTCCTTGACATGGGATTGAGACACTTTGATGCAGAACTGCAACCACAGCAATCCGTTCAGCAATCCCTCATACTAAGCAAACATGAAGCGATAGTGGAGAGGAAAAACTCTCCTTTAGCAGGAAGAAACCTCCGGCAAAACCTGGCTCAGTATAAGCGGTCATCTGTCGCGCCTGTCTGGGGGTCTGAAGGTGCTCGGTCACTTAGAGCGTTATCTGGACCGATGTTTAATATCCAGCAGGGGGCACCAATAACAGCAGTTTTATTTATTTTTTCTGAAGAGTAGTAGAAGAGAAAAGTAAAAGAGTGAAGAAAACTGGTCAGTCTGTCCTCCAACAGTCTAAGCCTATAGTAGCATAACTACAGAGATAACCCAGGTTAACCTAAGCCCTCCTAAATATAAGCTTTATCAAAAAGGAAGGTTTTAAGCCTAGTCTTAAAAGTAGAAAGTAGAGGAGTAGAGTATCTGTGTCACAGACAAAAACTGGGAGCTGGTCCCACAGGAGAGGAGCCTGATTACTAAAAGATCTGCCTCCTATTCTACTTTTAGAAATCCTAGGAACTACCAGTGAATCTGCAGTCTGAAAACAAAGTGCTCTGTTAGGAACATATGGAACAATCAGATCTGTGATGTACGATGGAACCTGATTATTAAGGACCTTTTACGTAAGGAGGATGATCTTAAACTCTATCCTGGATTTAACAGGAAGCCAATGGAGATAAAATAAAACAGGAGAAATGAGATCTCTCTTTTTAATATTCATCAGAACTCTTGCTGCAGCATTGTGGTTCAACTGAAGGCTTTTAATTACATTTTGTAGAATTCCTGATAATAAGGAATTACAGTAGTCCAGCCTTAAAGAAACAAATGCATGGACTAGTTTCTCTGCATCACTCCTGGACAGGATGTTTCTAATTTTAGCAATATTCCAGAGGTGGAGAAATAAATCTTGGAGACATGTTTACTATGGGATTTAAATGCCATGTCTTGATCAAAAATTACTCCAAGGCTCTTTACACTATTACCAGAAGCCAATTTAATGGCATCCAGATGTAGTGAATGACTTAGCAGTCTTGCTTTCACTATCAACACTGTTGTAGAGGATGCAAACCCTCAGATTGTTTAATTAAATGTACAAAACCATATCAAAAGTATGATACAGTTTTATAAGGATTAGACATGAAAGTAGGCCATACATTTTAAACAACATTGAACATTTTAAAAAGGCTCTCGATCAGTTTTAAAAGCTGATACCTGGAATATTTGATTAGCTCAAGACTTCCTAAGTTTTATATAATGATGCAGATTGCGTTTTTTTTTTGTTTTTTTTGTTACTATACATTGTTATTGTAATAAGCAAGCTAAAATTAGAGAGCATTTTATCAATGTTTCGACAGTAGCACTGTGGCGATCTGGTTTTCTTATCACAACAACTTAAAAATTGAGCACAAAATCCACAAACAGTAAGCATTTAAAAAAAATTCCAAATATCATTCAGCCCTAATAGAAATAAAACTCCTGAACAATACTTTTACAAATATGAAATGAATTTTCAAAGCAAAGTTAAACAACCATCATACTATTCTGCTTCTGCTTCATTTTATTTCAATTCAGTGAATTTAATTAACTCATTAGCTGTTAGACCCTTTTCTACAGGGGCATATACTGTATGCACAGCAGATTTTTTTTTATTTAGAAAATGTCTGCTATTACGCTTAACATGACCATCACAACTTGGTTACAACTTGGCAGCAATAAAAAAAGAGTGTGTAATTGGATAGACAGGGTGCCATTGTTAAAAATACACAATTGCTGTGACATGACCCTGCTATTTGGCTTTCGTCACACCTTCACCTCTGTTGTGTTATTATTTCCACCATCCTCCTCCCTCTCACTTTGAAATTACTGCTTCTCCTTTCTTTCAGTGAACATGGTCTCTTTACTGAAGTCTCAACATTTCATTGAGCGTCAACATCACTTTTTTTTTTCTTCTCTCTAAGTCTACATACTTACCCTCACACTGACAGGGTATTCTCTGGGCAAACAACACAAAAACCCTGCACACCATGATGTTTTCTAAGGAAGATTTCTGTCTGTTTGTCTTTTTTGGATGATCATTCTTTTTCAAAACTCCTTTTTATCAAGCAGTTTGCAGACAAAAAAGCTTTCGCTCCTGAGTTTACAGCATGATAAATAGATGTAGCACTTTTTTCTCCATAACAAAATCTATTTTGGTCTGCTAGCTTAATTCCTGAAGAAATGTGAAGAAGTTAACAGATGAAGACTGACGCATTTATAAAAATTATTTCTAAAAAATTGTTGAACCTAAATTGATCTGAATAATAATTCATTCTTTTTTTTTGATACAGATGTATCTGGACTAACATCCAGTGGAAAACAAAATTGTTTCTCTGCTCTGTCTTCTTTGAGGCTCATTTTTTGTATTCAGTTTTTATATTTTTAATAGAAACAAGAAAGCTATGAACCCTGCTTAACATTTAGCATAGTCTTAAACAAACCATATGATCTAGATAAAAAAATTGAGATGTAAAAAAGTAGAGAATTCTTGTTAATCATATTGGTACACCTTTGTTAAAGGGGTTATGTTTGATTTATTTTGAAAGGCAACATCCTTAATCCTGTGCACAGACATTTCTCTCACATTTTCTGCATCTTTCTTCCCTGTCTGCTCTTCATCAGGTTTCAGACAAAGGAAGAGAGAGGTGTTGTGGGAGTCCAGTAATTCTCTGGGGACTTGCCCTCATCTCATAGAGTTCATCCCTTGTGAGGATCCTGCCTGCTACCTGTGGCAAATCCAACAAAAGGAAAAATGCATTCCCACCAATAGCTCCTGTGGTCCCGGAAATGCAGTACAGAGTGTGACCTGTGTCAACGCTGAAGGTAATGCTCAGGAACCATTAAGAACCTGCTTCCATCCAATTTAAAATGTTCTGCTTTTTCTTTTGACGAAATTTTGTGCTTTCAGTTAAATTTTAAAGACTTACAAAAGCTTTAGGACTTTTAAACATGTATTTTTTTATCTACATTGTCAAACAAAATGTTTTGACACCCATGAACAAATTTTCATATTTTTCTCACACTACCGTCAAGTACTGCAGTGTGCTTTATTAAGATATTGTCTTTTTTTTTTCTACCTTGCAAAATATATTAAGCTCAGACACATGAGGCGCTTTAATGAACAACAATGTTTTGTCTTGTCATAAATTATCTGTAGTATTTAGGCCTTTACATTGACTGGATCATTCTAACTCACAAATACACATAAATCTAAAGCTTTTTATTATGGCTGGAGGGAGAACCTGTGCCACATCCTCAAGCCTGTTGAAGCCTACAGTATAATAGTGTTTCCTCCAGAATTGTTTTTAACCTACCCAGTTCCTTCTCCCTGCTAAAGAAAACCATCCCTGCATCCTAATGCTGCCATCACCATGTTTTAATGCAGGAATGGTGCATCTAGGATGTTATGCAGTGCTAGTTTTCCTCCATGTATAGTTTTTGCATGTGTTGCATGTACATGTATTTTGTCTTATCTGACTAGAGGCCCTTCCTCTCTGCAGTACATATTTGTTGTGTTGCCTACATTGCTCATGGCAAACTGCAAACAAAACTTCTTATTGCTTTTTTTTAACCACCCCTTTTTTTGCCATTCTTCGATTAAGGTCATGCCTAAGGAGTACATTACTATCTTTTGTTCTGTCAACAGATTATTTCACCTGAAGCGTAGATCACTGCAGCTCCTTTAGTGTTACCATGGTTACCAGCCTGTTAGTTAAGGAATATGATCATGTCATTGTATTTGTGACAATGAATAGTGCTCTATTTGGATTATTTTGTAGCTTTATGATGGTAAAGCTACTGTAAAGACTACTGTCTTCTACATCAGTAGTTCCCAAAGTAGGGAACTTGGGGTCACAAGTTTGAAACTCTGGGGTCCTGGGGTTGTCTTCATAAATTAACCTAAATACCAAAAAAGATAATGAGAAAGTATTTGCAATGTAGACATATTGTGAGAGACAAAAAAAATAAGATTAAAAATAAACAAAAGCTAAATAATGTCCAATACATCGGCTGTTAATGCTGATTATGTTGTCATTCAGTACGTTTAAGTGCAGCAAGAGAAATTCGAACTATTACCTTAGTTCAACTGACATCAGACTTTTGATGCATGTATTCACCTTAGTCGGGCTTGTATCGAACCTAACTGGAGTTTCAGAAGCTCAACTAAGCTACCCAAATATTGCGATTAAGAATCGGACTTCTCTGTAACCAGCCCCCTCGCTCCCACCCGTACTCGAGCACCCCATCTGGAAGTTAGGAGACGCGGAAATGCAACACAATAACAACACAGTAGAATTATAACAAAAATATGCCAGTTGAGACAAACATAAGCGGCCGATCAGTGCATGTTTAGACTGACGAAGAGATGAAGATTGTGAATATTCTGCTTGGACTCTGTCTGCTTCACTCCTACTAGCCTCTGTTTAATGTGCAGCTCAAAGCTAACTGCTATACAGCAAACTTGTAGGGGCACATATCGGCATCTATCGTCACAGAGTCGAAAGTACTTCATTTAATAATTAGATTTTCTGAGTGACATGAAGACAGGGATTAGGCTCTCAACAGGGGGCAAGCGCTTAGTCCGATTACTCCAAAAAGCTAGATTTAGATGTGCATGTAAACGTGCATGTCATTTTAACACATTTTACTTGACTTGATAAAAATGTTTGACTCATAAACCAAAAGTCGGGTCATGACACATTTACATTTGTATTACTTGGGTCACAAAGTGGAAAGTTTGGGAACCACTGTTCTACACACACTTATGCAGGACTTGTCTGTGTTTCCTGTTCTCATTAAGCTTTGCTACTAAACCTATGAGGCATTTGCAGAACTGTATTCATGCATAATAAAATATTTTATAAAAAAGGACCAGATTTACAATTTAGATGCCCACTGAAGTGATACAGATTAACTGCATTGTATGTAGGGGTTAAAACAGTAAACCCATGCCACACTTTTCAGGTTTTTGTTTTAAAATGTTTTTCTAACCATTTTCTGTATAATTTTTCCTTCCACTTCACAGTTCTGCACTACATTTTGGTGGTTAGTTAAATAAAAATAATAAAATCCATTTAGGGTCCTTATTGTTAAATTTTAAGAAGTTCAAGTCCATGTAAAAGTGGGAAATATGAGCATCACATATTGCACACGAACAAAACAGATAAACCTCAGTAAAACAGCCTGAATTTGAGTAGAACATTCCCCAGTTTTACCCAGAAGAGGGGGAGATAATGAATAACCTTATGTTTAAAAATGTCAGGCTATGCCTCCAACTATTTTGTGCGTATAAATTCTGAGAGTATATATGTAATGAGTTTATATTTAGCAGTATGTATGGACTTTATAATTTTCATTTAAATGAAACAATGCTACCAAGAACCTGAAATAGTTAACCCTAAAAATTAAAAAGTAGCAATATCATTTATCAAGGTTACAGTAGAGCCCGCAATCCTGTGATATAGAGAGACCCTACCATCAATTTTATTGTGATGCCTAAACCACCAAGTGTAATGTGAACCGTTGTGCTCAGACGTATCATCAAGGTGGGTGATAGGAACATTACCATTAACAGGGCATGCATTATTCATAATGGACCACTGTCGGGTTTATGGGAAGAGAAAACAGGGGCCTGATTAAAAGTCAGAATCCTTGTTTCCTACCAGGCATTAATTGCTCATCTCCATTGATTATGGGCCTAATTGGAGTCTTTTTTGTCCATGTTTTATTACTCTGTCACAATGGATCTTGTGTATGTTTGTCACGAATCCAGATGAAAGTCCAAACACATTAGCCAGCCTAAGAGCCTAATGAGTTTTGACTGGCCGAGTAAGGATGGAAGCTTTTGAAAGTTGGTGGAAACAGGATCATGAAAATATATATTGTGGGTTTAGCGTTTGTGAATGATAAAATATTTATCTGTTCTGCTTTTGGACCTCCCATTTGAAATGATTTGGGGTATTAGATGTTATGTTAGAAATTTGACATACTGAGATGTTTTATTTCAGTTGGAGTTTTTATAGGGAGGGTTTCTTCACTATGGGGCTGATTTATCAACGGATTGCGCTTGTTAAAACTAGCGCAAATGTGACAATGTGGAGGTCCTCGTTGTGTACCTTGCCACATTTGGCGTTGCTGGTGGATTCCATGTGATACGGGTAATAAGTCCATGGATTCGAAATTGGTGCGAGAGCACAAGGACATGCTTGTGGTAAGAGAGGGAGAGATGTGACAGTGTGGAAGTCCTGTCACTATGGCTCCAATAGATCATTTGCCCTGGCTGCTAGGCCACAAGGACAACCCTTTGGCTGAATCGTTAGAGCACATGACTCTCACGTGTGAGATGTGGGATCGAATCCCACCTGGGTCATTGTTGTGTACCTTGACACACAAACAGCACAGCGTCACAAAAACAGGCTTACCTGATGTACATACATGACACAGAGAGCATTGTGCCTGTTAAACCCAGAGCAAGATGCATGCAATTCATGTAGTGCTTTTCCCCATGCTGAACATGCAAGATGACGCAAAATATTGGGAGGAGAACAAGCAAATAAGTAGGTGTTCCAGGTGCAGTGTGATTTACTTAACATAAAAATGTGCCAACTATTTTAGTCCCTTTGTTGGCGCTTCTGAAAGGCATGTCTTAACTTTGAGACACCACATTCAACATAAGTTTATTATTGCCAAACAAAAAATGTCATTCACACACATTTTAACCTAACAGTAATTAACACTGTAATGGACATAAACCTGACAGTTATGCAAATATTTACCTGTTTTTCCCCCAAAGAAGGATAATAACAAACTGCGCTCACAGAGCATTTTCAGCAGGTGGAGAAAGTGAGTCATGATCCTCGTGGATCCTCATTAGTGTCCTCCATAGTGGTTAATCTTCCTGGGTTCCATTTAATAAAATATAGTAATCATGTACAAAACCACAATGACTATATATATATGACATTTTAAAAACAAAATTCAGACATTTCAGGTTACATGTTTTCAAGATAATTTTTTTTTCTACTGCAACTTGATATTTTGTAAAGGCATGATAAAGTATTTTGCATTTTAACAACATTAGTATGGACATTTTAGTGACCTTGTTCTGGACATGCTGGACATTTAATCAATCTGACTCTGGATTACGATGGAGCAGAGAGCAGTGCATGTACACCACACACATTAGGTTTATTACTCATAAACGAAAAACATAATAGACAACAGTCCAAGCTTTTAGTAATTAACTCTGTAACGCCACAGAATTGATACATATGCCCTTTTATATATATAGCCACAAACTCCTCATAGCTCATCCGCAAATGAAGGACAACCCACAGGCGCAAAATGTTTGCAGCACACATAGTTTTGCTGTCATTATTAAGAATCTTGATAAATCAGGCCCTATGACACTAATATCCAGCGTTCAGTAGTAAAGAACACAAATATTGTCTGTTATTACACAGTATTACTAGGGGTGCAACGGTACAGGTTGCCCACGATACGGTCCGTACCTTGGTACTTGGGCCACGGTCCACGGTACAGTTCGGTACATGTTTTGTGCAGAAAGAGACTGCTTTTTTTATCTCACAACATATATTTAATTTTTTTGGGAACAAAAGCATAATGTCACAGTTAACTTCACCCGCCCACAGTTACAGGTGTGGGCGGGTGAAAGCCGTGAGAATACAACTTAAATGTGCTGTACATCTCTCTGGGATTATGGTTCACACACAGGGCCGCAATAACAGAATGATTTCTGTATTTTACCGGTTCTTTAAAGGAGAGCGCATCTGACCACACTAACACAGGTGGCGGATAAATATTCTTCGTGTGCCCGCTGCTCAAAGGGCATTTGTGTGTGCATCAATGAACGGAGCGCAGCACATCTCGTCTTTGCTTCGCGCTGCGGCGCAAGGCAAAGAGGAAATTAACACTGCAAAACCCGGCGTCCCCGAATGCTGGAGCCCGCCCGGGCAGGAAGCGCTCAAGTTGGGAGAAGTTTGAGCAGCGCCTCACACCAGGGCTGATTTCCTCACGGTGCTCCGTGATGTGCGCATTGTGGAGAGGAGGACGTGTCTCTATGCCAACCATCTGCTGGAGCGGGGAATAGCGAGCTGGCTGTTGCACCTGTGTCTGGGAGCGCGGCGCAGTTTGGTAACGTGGGGCCAACAGTAACTAATTACCACACAAAATCAATGGCAGTACCGCAGTACAGGAGAACGGATTGTCCCATGCAGGGCGTACCGAACGGTCCGGTGCTTTACCCTGTCCCGTTGCATCCCTAAGTATTACTTAGTATACATAAACATTGTGATTATTGACCACGTAACTCACCTACCAACAATTTTCAGACAAGTGCAGTCTTGCCTGTCTGTTTTTCCTGATATTCACAGATATTTTGTCCCAACGGAAGCTTCCGCCTTAGAGTATTAACACTATAGTGGATTTACAAGCAGTATTAATAAGCGGTTTTAACACTGTTAACAGTAACAATTTTTTTATGGTTTTGAATTTTGGTTGGTCATAAATTCATTAAGATCATTAAGCAACTGTCCTGAAGAAGCAAAATAATCCTACACCATCACTTTACTAAAATCTCTGTACTGAAATAAACAAGGTTGTCTCTAATTAAGGACAATTTTGCTCTACCTAAGATGAATATTCACAGTCATGTAGATCATTAAAAGTGCGAAAGTACAAATGTTTTCCACACTGACCAGATATGATTTTGTTTGTTTGTATTAAATGTGTCTTAATGATGAACCTTATGTTAACCATGTCTCTGTTTTACAATAGCTATATTTAGAAAGAAGATGCCTAATACTATACTCCTTTTGTTATACAAATGAATAGCAGTGAACAGATGGAAATAAATATAATTATATGGACTGAGTTGGGCCATAATGATGAGTTTTGCAGACATACCTTCATGACATCATTTGATCAAGGTCAAGTTTCCCCTTTAGAAATAAGATGTTTTTAACAGTTTTGCTGGTGTGCTTGAAATATAAATGTATTAGACCTTGGAGAAAGAAGCTGCTAATTGCCAGTCTGACTTAACATTCAGACTGAACACACTGACGATCCCTCTCTCAAGTTTTTCACAAATGAGGATGATGGACACTTTGTCTGTAGAAAATAATTTTAAAAATAAAGACATTTGAAGGTTTGAGTTGTCTCAAAGACTCTGTAATAATCTAGGTTCAAGTATTTTTTTAATGTCACGAATTGTTTAAAGCTCCTACTACTGCAACACCCCAAATAAATTATGGATATCGCAAGATTAAACAACACGTTAATCTAACAATTTTATATACCAATTACCATAACATTTAACAATTGCATAGTAGAACTAGACAATAATTTTATGAATTATTCTCTGTCTGTTTCTTATTGTGTCACTTTATGTTGATGAGGTTGACACAAGAACATATTTTTGGGAATATACATTTTTATCAGTGCTTGACCAAATTTAAACAGATCTCTTGTACTGAAATGTGCTAAGGTTAACATTAACATTATATTTTTTCCATATTATTGTGTTCTGTTTGTAAATGTCATCCTGCAACATTTTCTATAACAGTCACGGTTTAATGTAGAAAGTAGTCAGCGTCTAAAGCAGAAATACTTTGAGTGACTGCTAAGCTTACTTACACATATACCAGGAGTTATGTTAACAGAATATTATTTTGTATTTTACGGGGTTTTTTAAACGGTAAAAGAAAGATCTAAATGTCATCAGTCATTTTAGACAGATTGCAATTCATACCTCTGACCACTTGGTGCAGACCTGCAGACATGTTCAACTTTACACACAAAGTTTAGGTAACTGAATGATGCAGGAGAAAAATATCTTATCCCAAGAAAAATAAAATAAATAAAACATGAATCTGCAGTCCGTTAGGTGTTTTAGTTTCTAAATAAATCGTCGCGAGGAAATAAAAATTTTTGTTTCTTCGCTGACAGTCTAGTTTACATAATACATGTCTCTATTAAAAGCCTGTTTTCATGTTGTGCTTTTTTTTGCATAGCACTTTTTAAACATTGTTCACATCTGTGGGTTTTAAAATTGTATATGATGTGCATGTCACTTTTTGAGGGTTACCTTGGATTAGATGGTAGGTGTTCGTCCTGTAACTAGTGGTTTACCAGTCTGAATCTCTGCCTTATTCGTTAAGGTCGTTGTGTCCATGGGCAAGACACTTTACCCGCTTTGGCTGCTATTTGTGGTCAGAGAGCCCTGTGTGTACACCAGCCGCACTTCTGTCAACGCGACCCAGGGCAGCTGTTGCAAAAATGTACCTCACCAGTGTGTGAATGACTGCATGTAGTGTAAAGCACTTCATGATTCTTCCTCTGAAAAAGAGCTATAAAAATTTAGGCCCTTTTAATTTCAGTTCACTTATCTGCGGCACTCGGCCTGTGGCATTGTGCCTACAACTGAATCAGACCAGTGCCAATATTCAGCACAACAGCACTCCCTCTCATGTGATAATGCTTAATTTTATTTTTTTCTTTAATAAATACTATGAATCTGAGTTGGAAGAAATTTTGAGTCAATTGTCACTCTCTAAATACTCATCCAAGCAATTTCATTTTGCATAGTATTCGGAAACAGTGTAATTTCTGACTGTTTGGATAACTTACATTTAAAGAAAAAAAAAATTACAAAAAAAGCCTACTGTTAAATTAAAACCAAGTAGAAGCCATTTGGATTATGATCCAAAGCATCAGGGGCCGTATTCACAGAGACCCTTATTTCCTAACTCGCGCTAAAAGGTCTTACGTAGGAGTTGTCGTCTAAAACCTATTCACAAACGCACTAAGAGCTACTTTTACGTAGGAGAAATCCCTAAAAGTAAGCTAAGAGTGACATCCCGTTGCTATGGAAAATGTCATTTCCTATGCATGAGTAGATAGACGGACAGCAGTGTGATTGGTTGTCGAATGACACGTGTAAAACCATGAAATGGAAAACTTCTATGTCGATAAAAGCGTAATTATGAACAGCACGAATAGCAGAAATAATGCATGATGACATATTTGTGTCACCCACGAGACTGACACTTCATACAACTTACACACAATAGCCTAATTACAGAGAGGGTGAAGTTTTATATGAAAAAACGTGAATTGCATCATATTATGTGACGAACTGGCGTCCTATCCAGCCTGCCTAACGCCTGCTGATAGCTGGGATAAGCTCCAGCCCCCCTCCTCCACGCGACCCTGAATTGGATGAAAGCGGTATAGATAATGGATAGATGAATGCATCATATTAAGGGAGTGATTGCAAGTAGGCTGTAAACAATTAGGCTGTCTAATGAGTACATCAGCCACATCTTAAATAGATCCCCCCATTACCGTGAAAAGCACCTCGTGAACTGAAAATGAGTGGCGAGAAAAGAACAAGGAAACCTAACTGGTCGCAGGACCAATTATTACTACTGGCACAGTTGGTACTGGAGAGGAGGACGGTCCTCAAAGGGCGATTCGGAGCCGGGATTACGAATAAGAAGAAAAGGGAGGCATGGGTGGAAATTAGCTGGATAAGATTAGCATCTTATCCAGCGGTGTCTCAAAAGTCAGAAGACTGTGTGAAGAGATGATATTCTCTACAGTCCCAGTGTCGGCTCGAGATCGCTTATAAAAAGGATGCTGCTGCAACAGGTAGGAAATGTCCGTCATATAGGCATCTCTACATATGTTGCATAAATTGGAAGACGTGCACGTTTTCTTCTTTGTGCACCCCCGGCATACCTGCAATCGCGCTTTAAGAGTTTTGTGGATTGATCAGCTGATAGATGGTTGTGATATACCCAAGTCGTCCGCGTTGCAAAGTTGCATTTTCCCTGTGGCTAAATATGTTAGTGTCGCTAAACATTTAATTTCTGGACTGATCGGGTTGTTACGTTTAGTTGGACACGCGATTGCATCCCGCACCACATCTGCAATAAACGATTTAGTCGGTATCGTTTGGTTAGTTCTGAATTATCCAGAGTGTCCGACACATTGCGTCTGGCTGCAGCCATTTTGGGAGTCTTTGTGAATAGGTCTTAGGGAGTTAGGAGTCCTCTTGACTTCTTTTAAGGACTCCCAGACTTAGGAGCTACTTTTAGGCCTAAAAGTGGTTGTGCATTACTTTTATCTTAAGAAACTAGGAGTCCTAAATTTAAGAGTGACACACCCACATTTTTTAGGAGTTACTCCTAAATTCGGCAGTTAGGACCTACTTTTAGCCCTAACATTCTTTGTGAATACGGCCCCAGATCTGGTTAAAAGCAAATGCCTATATTCACTGGATGAGCCCATACAGCTTAGCTAAATGCTCAAACATGGTGGAAGAGAGATGATCAGTTAGATCATTTAACAGGAAACAAGGTTCTACATTACATCAACCATTAAGTCCTCTCAATATACTCCATAGGTAAATATAGGGCAGCACAGTGAAAACTACAAAATGCATCAACTTAAGTGTAATTCAGCTGAATAAAACAACAATGAGTCAGATCTTAACTAAGTATTTATATGGAGGACTGGCCGTTAGCAGCCTAGAAGATCACACCCTATGGGGTGCCACCTGGGACATTATTCAGAATTGTCTTGCATATACACTTATGAACGTAAACTATTTTCATACACACTAGTGAGAACCTTTCATACGCACTAGTGAAAGCTCTCATATAAACTAGAGAAAGCTCTCATATAAGCTAGAACAATTATTTGCCCCTGATGTTATGGAGATATTTTTTGGACGCCTACTGTCCCCACCTACAGTTATTACCTAGAAAGGAGCAGAGGGTTTTGACTCATATCTTGTTGCATTAAACCTTAGAGGTGAAGTGTGCTGCTGCAGTTGGTTGCAGAGATTCAGTGGACATAAACACAAACTAGAAGTTTGGACACTGTCAAGTAAAGATGGTAATAAGATTTTATTAATAAAACAAAAGGCACTGCAGTTGCAGGAAATCCAGAGAACACAGAATCCAAATTAATCTGCTGAGCGTGACAAGAATCGAAGCAAGACTTGATAATGAGTTCACAAAACATAAGGAAGACAGGGCTTTATTAGCAACCAAACAGAAATCCTCAAACTACATACACTGTTTTAGTTAATCAAAAAACAAAGAGTAGATGTGATATTTTACAATCCAGAATGTAGTGTGCTACAATGAAGGAATTGATCAATTGAATAAAAAAACACAGACATAAATTATGAACAGATATTTAAGTCCCAAAAAAAGTTCTTACTTTTTAATAAGCATGGTCAGATATAAATGATAACTAACAAAGGAAAATAATGCAGTTCTTCTTAATTTCAGAGTTTAAGTTACAAGGTCTAATCAGTCACTCATACAGACAGAATGTACTGCATATATCAATGCTAAATAAACATTCTCTCATTTTAAATGAGGTCAATTTGAAGTACCTCACTTGTATTAATATTCTCTGTTTTAACAAACAGAGCAAAGTTCTGATGAGGGAGTCAAGATAGTATATCTATGGCTAGTTTATTGGATGGGTTTCTTTTTAGAAAAAAACACTTGAATTGCAAAATTAATAGAAATTTCCAAAAAACTACTTAAGAAATCTTTACACCACTTTTAGTTGACAAAAAAATGCTTTATAAAGAAGTCTGTGGTTGCATAGTTTAGGTTTTGAAAATTACTATCACTATAAATTAGGGGTTATTATTATGGCTCGGGATCACCGTACCAGACTGTACATAATATTGTTTCAACAAGAACAGGACAAGATAAGATTTTAACTGTTCCCATTTTTTGCTGACATATTATTGTATATTGTGGTTGGTTCTTGGGCTCTAAACTAGCATAAATAACTGCTGAGATGGCTTACCCGCCGGCTTTTTGCCCAAGGCTGAAGGAAGTTGTTTTGACACTTCGTTCACCTCCCTCTCCTTGCAGAGTCAACGCCACCGAATGCAGAGGCTGCTGACTCAAATGTGTTTGGTTTATTTCTAACTGATGGCTGACATGACTGATTTCCTGCCTTGTGTACTGCACTGGATGGTGACCAACCCAAAACCTGTAGACTCTCTGTTGTTGTTATGGTCAGTTCTAAAAATGTCAGTGTCTTACCCCAACTGTCTGTTTCTTTCTGCCTAACTGGTCAACAGTGGATAGTCAATGACAAGCCAAGAAAAGCCAATGGGAAATAAGACATATGAATGTCAGTGGAGATGAAATTCTAAAGGAACATGTTTGGCAAGCTGATGTAGAACAGACACTAATTGGTCATCCAGGGCAGTTTGTCACAGCCCACTTAAATGTTGACTGGAATTTTGTCCAATTTAAGTTATTGCACCCAAAAGCTCCCCAGCTGAAGATGCGATTATTAACTTTTAAGAATTGTCAATACCATATGTTTTTAGAGCAGAATTATAACAATGAGAAAAAATTAATTGGTTGGTGGGTGTGCAGGCCAGAAATAATGTTGAAATTGCAAGCAGTAGGAAGCGATATTATTTCTCAGTAAAAGCCCTAACTGCAGATCCCTGTATTAATAATGCAGGAGGACCCCAGGGGCAGCCATCTCTCTGCACAACAGTACACCCTTAAACATACACACACATACACATGTTGTAGCTTTGTGATATTATGTCATTTGTCCTCAGGCAGTGTTTCCAGAAGGTTTTCTGGCTTTTTGTTTGTTAATATACTCATTAGTCCCTTTGGTTTTTGAACAGTCATTCGTAAATGCATTATTTTTATGCAGTTTGTTAAAGAGCATATACTATTTCTGCATTCAGAAACGAAAGATTTACTATACAATCTTTAAAACTGCACTTGTGCCTCCTCTGTTTTCCATCTCATTCCATTTCTCAAGTCTATTCTTTTGAAGGCGAACATGTAAGACCAAGCATGTCCTTCATCTAAGTGCAAAGTCTCTTGTGCCCTTTCAGACAAGATAATAACTGTGCAAGCTGGACTGCTAAGGGCCTTTTGTTCAATTAAATTCCCACTCATGAAAATCAAATTCTAATATTGTGTTGGACAAAATTGCAGGAAATAGATTTGCACTTCTATGAAAGCAGCAAGAATATTCATAGGCCAGTTCTAAATGTCATTAAAGTCCCTTAATGACTTAACTGGAGTTTTTTCTCCTGAGCTATAAGCTTGAAAGAGCTGAGTGCTGTGTCTGCCCTTCTTTTTTCTGTGCACTGCCTGCCTGCTGGCTGAAAGAAAGCTTCTATATTTTTCCCCTAAGAAGAAAAAAAGTTTGAAAATATTTATGGTCAGAAAAAAAATACGAACAGTCAATAAGGAATCATCTGTCATGTTTGTTAATTAATAACATAGTGGCAGACAGCCTAACTGATAAATGTGTTATTTTTAATACTTGTGTCATCATGTGTGTTGGGGTGGGTCGTAAAAGTAGCCACTAAGCATACAAAAGTACGTAAAAAGCATCTGCATGAACAAGAATGACAGGAGATACCAGAAATCACTTAATGAAAGAGAGATAATACCGTATACATGCATACAAGGGGTCATTATTAGAGTAGGTGAGATTATCAGAATTCGGAAAAGCTATCGGTGAGCACTCATTGAGGGATCTGTGTGAAGAAATAAGAAAAAAACAGCACAACACGAAGACAAGAAAAATAAGGATAACTCCACCAAGCATGATTAAATGAGTAAATAGGGCCAACTGCATTAGATAATCTAAATGTAGAAATAAAACAGATAAAATACCTCAATACAGGACCTAAATTGAGACATGAAAAATTAAAAAAAATACTGGGGGAAAAAATCACAAAATTAAGACTTTCAGTTTATGATAACTTGTAGAAACCCACAAATATTTGTATTATTGCATTGACATGCATTTGAAAGCTACAAAAAAGTTAAGAGTATAAAACTTTATGCTTAGTTTTTTTTTTCATCTAAACTTTTTACATGGTTTCTGCAACTGATTTTTCATGTAGCTCTTTCTATCCCATAAATGCGAAGGTTAACTTATAGAAATCTGTATATTCAGTGTTTTATTTCATGCTCACTTTGTATAAAGCGTGCCTGTATGAAATAATTACCTGGGTGGGAACAATGGTGAACCATGACAATGAATTCCCACGCAGCCGATATTCTCAGTCAGTTTAAAACAATTATGTTAAATGCAGCTTCGATTCTAGTGCTGCAGCCCCCAGACCACCGCTTAGTTAGGTTCACTTAGGAAATGTATGCTTATGAGGAAATGTAAGCTTTTTTCTTTCGCACCAATTGTTTGATGTTAGACCTAATTCTAACCTATCACAAAACATCTCTACATTGAAATCATATTGCTGTTATCTTACTGATTACATGCATTGCTGTTGCTGTATATACATTATATGCTTTAAATTTGTTTAACTTTGCAGCTGGTTTCCCTCTTATAGAGTTGAAGGTATAGTAATATGTACTTGAATATATATTGTTAATGCTTTATTCAGTAGGAATGAGGTTTTAGTGTTTTTTGTGAAATTATTTATTTAGAATATATTTTGTTACCACACAAGCTTAGAGTGTATATTTTGTAGCAGCGTTAGCATATCTTACAATTAGGATTGTATATATGTTTTATTGTTATTATTCTACACCTGCAATGTTGTGTTTAAAGTAAAGTGTTTAAACCCATTCTTAAAATGTGCTTAAACAAAATCTCTGTGTGCAGTAGCCTCTTGCTTTTCTACATGATTTCAGTGTAGACAATCTTTTCCTGCTGCAAACGTGCCAGATATTGTGATGTTGTTTTAGATGCTTTAACTTCTGTGGGCAAAATATTTTTAAATGTCTTGAGGGAGTATTTTGCATTTAACTTATGAGGCGTTACCTAGGCTTATATTTTTCTGTATTAACTGTATCCTCCTATAACAAGAGTGCATACTTGTGGACAAAAAACAAAAAATGGAAATCGATAACAAATATGCCCTAGAGTTGTTATTGTTAAACCATATTTATTGTTGTAGTGGCAAGTTCAACAAAGTTAATGATACCACATGGTGCAAGTGTATATCTAAAAACGATGCCTCAGCTGCTGCTGGCATTGTTTTGACAAGTTGATGTCACACTACTTTTTTCGACTTTTCTCTCACTCTCACAAGACCAGAGACCATTGCAAAAAGTAAAATAAATGAATATTTTATTTTGAGAAAGGTATTGCTTACTGCAATCTTAATGAATAATCAAACTTTAGATGGTTAGTTTATTGTTAGTCCTTAATTCTACTGACTAATTTGCTTCTCCTTTTTTAACTGAAAGCAGGTCTACATATTTGATCAGGTCTGCAAGATTAAAGCTAAAGGACAACTTTAAAAACTCTTAATATCAAGATATAGTTCACACAACGGGATATTTTTTAAAATCAAATGAAATTTGACTTTGAGGTGAGCTCTATCAGCTTATGAGAAATTATTAATGAGTAATGGTAAATCTTAATCCATTATTAGTGCAGTGTACTCTAGCAATATACCGTTCTACAGTGTAATTTATTTCACGAAAAAATACTTTAGTTTTCTTACGTCGTGAATAGAGTTCACTGCTGGATTGAAGTTATTATAGTTATATACCATATGATATTAATATGTTTGTTGTAACACATTGCATTTCAATTGGCACTTTATGCTCTTAAAAAAGGATGACATTAATAAAGCAGAAACAGCCTGTTGACAAGCTTGACTTCCAACAAATGTCTTGTAAACTTTGAGTCTAGAAAAATGTACTGTATGCTGAAATATTGAATAAGAATTGAAGCTGGTACCACTAAGTTTTCTTTTCTTTAATTTTCTATATTACCAAGTCCATTGCAATCAATGATAATTTTCCCTCTCAATTTTATTGGGTTTTGCTTTTGTTGCCTTTTCTTAAATATTTCCAATTGTTAACTTTTTTTTTATCACCCCAAAAAAGCATAAGTTAATGTAAGTTATATTTATTTTTATATTTATAATGGTATTATTAGTAGTTAGCAATATAAGGGTATAAGGTAGAAATTATAGAAATGTAGCCAATGATAGAGATTTCGACTATACCACCATACCGCAGTTATGCATTTTGATGATGTCATCAAGCTGTGTCTCTAGATAATTTGTGTCAGGTGTGCAAGAATACTGATGTTATGTGTTTGTCTTCACACTAGATATTACAGTTTAAAGGTTGTTTTTCATTTAACAGAAAATAAACCTGTTGAACTGGAACCTTTTTGAATTCCAATTTATTACGTTTTTTTTATTGCGTGATATTGATGTATAAATAAGTAACCAGGTCAGCAGAAAATTATAAAAAAATATTTACTTAATATTTAAGTTTTATTTAATTTAAAATATTGTCATCTTTATTTATGTTGCAAGTATTTCTGTGTTGCATTATTTTGGAAAAATAATGTAATATTTTTTAAATATATTTTGCACAATAAATGTTCTTTAAAATATATTCACCTTTTTTAAATTGTTGTGCTGCAATGTATCTGGAAGCAGTCAATTTGATACATATATATATATATATATATATATATATATATATATATATATATATATATATATATATATATATATATATAAAGAAAAAAAATTGATACTGCAACACATATTGTAAGGGCATATGCCTTAGATTATATCGCAATGTATAGTTTAAGCCATCTTCTTGGGCATATTCAGCAACAGAATAAGCAAAAGAATATGCCCTTTTATGAAATGATAAATTAACTGTGATAAACCACATGTTTTTAGAAAGCTCGGTTAGACACTCTCATTTATGGCTGATTACTGACTAAACCTGTGGAATTAAAACAATCACTTAAAAAATAATTAGTCAGCCACCATGATGTAGGATTTTGAAAAGCAACTTACCATGCACTGATAAAAAGAATTCTAGATTAGAAACAGTCAAGGTCATCTATCAGTCTGGAACTCCATGCAAAGCCATTTCTCAGGGTCCGTATTCACAAAGAATCTTTGGGCTAAAAGTAGGTCCTAACTGCCGAATTTAGGAGTAACTCCTAAAAAATGTGGGCGTGTCACTCTTAAATTTAGGACTCCTAGTTCTTTAAGATGAAAGTAATTCACAATCACTTTTAGGCCTAAAAGTAGCTCCTACGTCTGGGAGTCCTTAAAAGAAGTCAAGAGGACTCCTAACTCCCTAACACCTATTCACAAAGAATCCCTATATTGTGGCAGCCAGACACAATGTGTTGGACACTCTGGATGATTCGGAATTAACCAAACGACACCGATTAAATCATTTATTGCAGATGTGGTGCGGGATGCAATCTCATCTCCAACTAAACGTAGCAACCCGATCAGTCCAGAAATTAAATGTTTAGCGAAACTAAAATATTTAGCCACAGGGAAAATACCACTTTGCAACGCGGACGACTTGGGTATATCACAACCATCTATCAGCCGATCAATCCATCAAACTCTTAAAGCGCTCTGTCGACCACACATTATCCAACAATTCATCCGTTTCCCATTATACATCCAGCACCTGCATCCAATTAAAGCAAATTTCATCACGATTGCAGGTATGCCGGGGGTGCACAAAGAAGAAAACGTGGACGTCTTCCAATTTATGCAACATATGTAGGGATGCCTATATGACGGACATTGCCTACCTGTTGCAGCAGCATCCTTTTTATAAGCGGCAATCTGGAGCCAGCACTGGGACTGTGGAGAATACCATCTCTTCTCACAGTCTTCTGACGCTCGAGACACCGCTGGATAAGATGCATTTATGTTTCTGCTAATTTCCACCCATGCCTCCCTTTTCGTCTAATTCGTAATCCCGGCTCCGAATCGCCCTTTGAGGACCATCCTCCTCTCCAGTACCAACTGTGCCTATAGTAATAATTGGTCCTGCGACCAGTTAGGTTTCCTTGTTCTTTTCTCGCCACTCATTTTCAGTTCACGAGGTGCTTTTCACGGTAGTGGGGGGGTCTATTTAAGATGTGTCTAATGTGCTCATTAGACAGCCTAATTGTTTACAGCCTACTTGCAATCACTCCCTTAATATGATGCATCCATCCATCCATTATCTATACAGCTTTCATCCAATTCAGGGTCGCGTGGAGGGGGTGTGGGGGGGCTGGTTGGCTATCCCAGCTATCAGCAATCATAATATGATGCATTTCACGTTTTTTTGTTTTTAAACTTCACTCTCTCTGTAAGTAGGCTATTGTGTGTAAGTTGTATGAAGTGTCAGTCTCGTGGGTGACACAAAGATGTGATCATGCATTATTTCTGCTATTTGCGCTGTTCATAATTACGCTTTCATCGACATTGAACTTTTCCATTTTCTGGTTTCACACGTGTCACTCAACAACCAATTGCACTGCTGTCCGTCTATTTACTCCTGCAAAGGAAATGACGTTTTCCATAGCAATGGACCGTCATTCTTAACTTACTTTCACAAGCTAGGACCACGCTACGGATGGAATTAACTATTCACAAGCAAGAACAATGCTACAGATTCTGAATTTACAGGACCCAGAGAGAGAAAGAGAAGGCGGGTCGGCAGGACCCAGAGAGAGAAGGAGAAGGCGGCTCGGCAGGACCCAGAGAGAGAGGGAGAAGGCGGGTCGGCAGGTGCGACAAGTTTAGGGCTGCTTAGGATGAACGAAGCGAGTTTAAAGCGTGGCCTTGTTCCTGAACTTAAGTTAACTTTGTTAACTACATTTTAGGGATTTGTCCTATGTAAAAGTAGGTCTTACTGCGTTTGTGAATAGGTTTTAGACAACAACTCCTACGTAAGACCTTTTAGCGTGAGTTAGGAGTAACACCTAGTGGTAAGATAAGCGTCTTTGTGAATACGGCCCCAGATCTTTTTGTCTCCAGTAAACTACAGTGAGAGCCATTATCCACAAAAGAGAAAACCTGTAACAACTGTGAACCTTCCCTCAAGTTTCTGTCAAAAATGGACTAGTTCATCAACACTCCGTGCAGGGGGTCCCAAAAGAACCCGGAACAACTTTCAAAGCATTTGAGAAATCAGTTGCATCATAATTATCTCCACCAAAGAGGTTATGTTTTTGCCTGGGTTTTGTTTGTTTCTTTGTTGGTCTGTCTGTTAGCAACATCACTCAAATAGTTGTCGACAAAATTTAATAACATTTTCAGGAAATGTGCAAATTGGGACCAGGAACAAGTAATTAGAATTTTGGGGCTGATCCGTATTACCGTTTAGGAGGACTGAATCATGTATTCAAGATTTAGCAATGAGAAAGAAACTGGAAAAACATTTCTGGCTTCAAGGAATTCAGAGGCTACACACTGTTGAATGTTGACCCAAAGAAAATCAAAGGCCTGTTTCACATTTTTTAGAAAACATCATGGTGACCCCACAATTATTTTAGGAAAGTACTGGGCCTACAGTGAGAGCAAAGAAAGAGAAAACTTTTCAAAGCTGTGCTTCCAATCATGTCTGTTTCGATATTTACTTCAGGACTTCTAAATCGAGCAAGCTCTATATCAGCAAAGCAGACCCAGACCATCAAAATATTTCCAACATCTTTAGCTGTCAGTATTATGTTCATTTAACATTCCATAATACGCTCAGACTTAGAGGAGCTGACTTCCTTGCCCATTTTACTTTTGCCACTCCCCTGCAAGCTAAGGTCATGGCTTAAAGATGCCTCTCACAAACACTCCCCTAAGACTACACCTGGAAATCCTGTCAGTTGCTTTCCATTGTTAAATTTATGGATCACATGGGCACACACATACACTCAAATTTGACCCAGAACTACAAATGATCGGGACAGCTTTTTAACTAGTTATAAAACTTGAATATCATTAATAATGGGCCATCACTGTAACAATTCCAAAATACAACACACATTTTATAGCAGTGGTGGCAACTTGTTGGATATGTTTAAACTCGAAGTTACAAAACTAGAACCTGAAGGTTTACAGGCAGATCAGTATCGGGTACCGTTTGTAAAGTTAAACGGTCATAAATTAGCGTCATATATCTGCGTTGCCATTGCCTTGCGTAAAAGAAAAAAGTTGAGGTTCATTTTTCAATAACATGTCAACAAAATATAAATGTCACAGTTTCAAACTAAATACTTAGCTAGCAAGCTAGATATTCAGTTCACAAACTAAATGTCTGATTTACAAACAAAATAATTCACCTTCAAGCTAATATTTAGTTTGAAGCTAAAATAAATAAATAAATATAGCTTCGAAGTAAATATTTAACTTAAGAGTTAAAACTGGCTGTGAGGTTTGCAAGACCCAGCTTCTAATTTAGTAGTACACTCTTATGTGCAAGTAGCTCAGTTTACATATGCTGCATGATCAAATATGTAAAAATAAACCTTTTTAAGGTTTGTGACAGCAATAATAATGGTGATGCAGAAAGAAAAAGCTGAGCTTAACTAAAAAATGTGCTCTGTTTTTTTTTTTATGCACACATACACCTGGACACATTATGATTTATAATAAAACCTTATTGTGGTTCTTAAAATGTATATATATATTTTTTTAGTATGACTGAAATAAATTATTTCTTTACCTTTTAAGCTGCCTTTGTGCCTGGTCTCACTTGGTCAACATTCCTTTGTCTGTTTTATCAACTCTCAAATAAAAACCTCTCAAAACATAAAATTTTCTCTTTCATTACTTTCAATTAAATGGATAATTGTTATTTCACATAACTTTTAATCTAGATTCAAAGTCACAATTCCAACATATTAATTGCCGATGTGTTATTATGCCTTGTTTAGGAGGTGATGTACTTAATACCCACTGTGTAGATGACCCTCCACCCACTGAGGAGACCTGTGATGTTGCCTGTTCTGCAGACTGTGTGGTGGGCTCCTGGTCCTCCTGGACTTCCTGCTCACACAGCTGTGCTACAAAGACTGCAGAGGGCAAGCAGAGCCGCACTCGCACCATATTAGCCATTCCAGGAAAAGGTAACCTGAAATTTCCCCTAATTACTTTGACCTTTTTCTATAGGTGCTATACTGTACCCATGTAATTCCAGCATTTTACTCTTGAACTAGCTTGAATTTTTATTTGGTTAGCAATAGCAGCAAAAGCCATACAATACCAAAGATTTGAAAATGTACATTAACTTAACATTGACTACTAAGAATGAATTTGCTGCTAAGAATAAATATTAAATAGATTAAAAGATTAAAATTAATGCATATAACAGTATGAACAAAAAAGACTCAAGATTGATATATACCGCAATGCCTGAAGGATATTTTGTAACTAGAAATGTCATGAAGATTTTTAGAATTAGCTGAAAACTAAGCTCAGCAAATAGTAGATACAAATTGATTGAGTTGAGGATTTATCAGAGTGCTTTCACCAGCATTGCAGCCCTTTCAGTGGGTTCCCCAGATTTAAGAGTGTTATACAGAGATTTTTCATCTCAGAAAACATTTGAGGTATGAGCGGCCCATCCATTATCAGGAACTGTTCTTCTGGCAAGTGTTTCTCTGTGTACTTCATGTTTTTAAGTCTGACAGCCTTGGCTGCCTTGGCAGGCGGCTGCTGTCCATTAATCCCTGTAACTAAACACATATCAGCAATAACAGCTGATGAAAGAATCTTGCAGCTTAAAACCAATTGCTGGCTATCTGTTGGCTGGCAGAAAAGGCTTTGAGAGCACAAGTCTGTGTGAATGTGCGGTACGGCAGTGGAATGCAAAGCAGATCAGAAACTGCAGGTATTTCCTTGGTTGTAGTTCAGTGAGAAAGTCATTCATGTGTTTACTGTGGTCCTCGAAACTCCACTTAAAACCTTTAACACAGCATCAGTTAGGCTTTTATCATTCATCTCCATTTAGATTTAGTAGTCCTTGAACTAACTACTAAAGTGTGCTATCTAGTCATACTTGTGTCATACACTATTGTTAGAGGGCTGAATGGCTTGTGAAGATGTTTATAATAATGATGCAAAAAATGATAATCCAAAATCATTCAAATTATGTTAATGTTTTTTGTAGAAGGTCTACAAATAAGAAAACAAACCTCAGATGAACAACTTGAGACAGTACATTCTGTGCTTTGTTCATCATTTTCTGGAATCCTTTTTATATTTTTTACCATGCTACTTCACTTTATTGAGATTTGTGGACATTATAATTCTACTCCTTCTTTGGATAATTGTTATATAGAATAATAAACTTTGATAATGCATCATCTGTCAAAAAGATTACATCATATTTATAGCAGAATTACTTTGTAATCAACTCGAGGAATAACAGCAACCCAAGTCTTGTAATTTGAAAATAAATCCACAAACCTTATACCAAATGTGTAAAAGATTTTATTCTAATTCTCTGTTCTAAAATCTGCTCAACCTAGCATCACCACTCTAAAGCTGAGGCAGTTTGCTAAAGTATAAATTTATATTTATGTACATGGAGATTACAAACAGAACAGATAACTCCTCATTCCTCAAAATCAAGGCTGTTTATGTTGAACAGATTGTGCCAAAAGAAATACAGAAAATTACCGGTGGTTATTTTGGCACAAAATAATAAAAGTAAACAGTGCAGAAGCAAATAGCTTATCGAAAACTTTAGCAAAATAAATGTTTAATTTCTTGTATTTATTCCTTGGCATCCAGTCTTTTTGAACTAGTTGTTGTGAATTAGGCCTGAGGCATCCATGTTAGTCTAAGATTTAAGATGCCATTCTGCTGACCTAAACTGAAGCATACATGCTTTCTAATGTACCATTTCAAAAAAGTAACTCTTGTACTGAACTGTGTTTTGTACTCTGTATACTAACTTCCACTTGCTGCTCTTGCTAATGTCTTCCCTCCTAAGCATTGTCTTACACATACTTGAAAGCTCCACATCAGCAATCTTCCAAAAGCACTGTTGTTTGTAAAGGTATTCCTTCTTCTCTGAGGATCAGCTAAACAAGTGATAAGCAGGTCTGGACTGCTATTAAGCAGTTAGAGTGTAAAGCGTTTTGTCAAAGTGTTAAAACACTTCATCTTTTTAAAAATACTCAGCTGATTGTAGAAATCTGTAAATGTATCCGACACATACAAAGGCATCTGAGTTTCCTTTTTTGGGTCTTTTCTTTTTCACCTTTACTTAGAAGTCTTCTGAAATCCAATTTATTTGTTGAAAGGTTAATTAGCTGTTGGGGGGAAATTCATACTTAAGAACTGTTGATGTCAGATCTAGGAGAAATAACAGGTCAATGATTGCTAGCTGAATCATACTGAACCAGATAAAGTAAGAACAGACATCAATCTGCACTTTTTGAAATGCTACATGTATAATGTTTTCGGATGATGTTTCTATGTTTAATTCCAGATGGTAGAGCATGCCCAGCAGCCCCAGTCCTAGAAGAATGGCGAGTCTGCAATGACCATCCTTGCAATGTATTTTTCTGGGACGCCTCAGAATGGGGTCCCTGTACAGAGGATGCTTCTGCTAAAATCAATGACAGTAGATCCCACGATGGGAGTTCTTCCTGTCCCGTTGGTGTCCAGAAACGTAATGTCAGTTGCATGAAGATGAATGCTGGTCCAGTCGTAAGTAAAAGGTAAAGTTTAATCACGCATGGAATTTTTTTTAAATCATTTTTGGTCATATTCCAAATGAGTTTTCTACATTTTGAGCTTCAGATATATTCATTTCAGTCTAGGAATGAGAATAAGATTTTCCTTTTATTTTTTTTACCCTTTTCTTTCATATTTATGGACACATAAATTGTTAGATAAAATTACACGAAAATAGTTAAAGATATGAATATACACCTCACCAAATATAATTTCTAAACACACAATCTTCATTTTCCCAAAATCACATTTACACTTCAAGGTATGGTGTATTGTATGGGTATTTAAATATGAGGGCCAAATGATGGGTTGCTCTATGAATTCGCTTTCCTGGAGTTGTCTGAAGTACTCCCTCTTCCTTTATACTTAGGGTTAGGGTTTTTTTTCTGTATATGAGTGTGCGAACCCGAGATTCATCTTGCATCTGCTCCCCCATTATCCTTCTCTTTCAGCTACACAATATCAAACACTGCTAAGGGCTTTTGTGCTGTCACTTTAATGATGTTAAAGCCCTCACCAGAAAGACAGATTTATAAATAATTCACAAAGTTTGCCCTTCTTTAGCTCAACATATTATTGACAGGGCCATAAAATGGATTATGGAGAGGCTTTTTTCTCATGCGCATCCTGTCTGACACCACAAAAGCTTTAATGAAAGCTGTCATTTCTGCTCCTCCAACAGATCTTGCTCAACAGTGTGCTGTGAATTTAATAACTTCGCTTCTCTCATATCCCTACAAAGTGTTCATTTAATGGAACACCACCTAAAAGTTCGACCTGCATGTTGCTATTCATTGATAATCATTTGTCTGTCAGTAACTTGTGAGTTAGTGCTATATATTGCAAAAATAAGACTTTTAATGGAACACCGACTAAAAGTTTGACCTGCATGTTGCTATTCATTAATAATCATTTTAGCCTGTCAGTAACTTGTGAGTTATTGCTTTATACTGCAAAAATAAGACTTTTGTCTACGTATTGTTACGTATTAACTGTTATCATGAACAAACTGAGCACATCAAGATTATATCGATTTGATTTACATGCCTTCAGTATTTCTGAATTATCCCATCTGAAGAAATTAATCATTTGAATACAACCAATTCTTTGTGAAAACAGTTCCCCTAAGTCAGCAAACACCTAAGTATTTAATGGTGGGCAATAATGTCCACAGGGATCTGTGGCTCAACCAAAAGCTTAGTGGGTTTTTCTTGGTATCAGTCCAGAGCCTGCAGGAAAAAAGTTTGATTGATTTTCAGTTTTATTTCTGTTTCTCCTTTCCACATCTCGAGAATAGCATTCATAGTAATACACCCGTGTCCTTTAATATTTCAACAATTTACTCACATACTCTGTTCAAAAAAGCATTCTGCAGGTATTTTTTTTTGTAAGGAGAGCATTGTAGATGAGAAATTAGAAACATATTGGGTGGTATGTTAAATAATTAAAATAAATAATTTTGCCACATTTATCATATTTAAACAAAATTACACACAGTTTTTGTCAGTTTAAAAGTGATTAACTAACAAATCATTAGAAAAAAGTCAATGTACGTAAATGTTACATAATTTTCAAGTTTTCCACTTAAAAACCGGAAGTGTCAATTCAAGTTCAGCCACCTTTACTCTGACACCCCTAAATAAAATCCAGTACAACCGGCTACATCCAGAAGGCACCCAATTTGTTGATAGACTATGTAATATAATTTTTGTACAAATCCTAGATTTCAGTTGGAAATTTGGCTTTTAAAATAACTATTTCTTGGAGACTTTACAAATCAGGCTTTTACAGAAAAGGCACTTTTGAAAGAAAGCAACGTGAAGGCCATGTAGGGGACTAAGAAGGAGCCTGTTGAGAAGGCGCTGCGGATCAGCTTCAGCTTTGGATTCCTGAATATTTATTTGCCTTTAAACTGCTGTTCAAAAACTTAGGCAGTTTATGCCCATTCTATCACCTGATGCTTAGCAGTTGCTGCTACTGAGGAGATTTGGGGACATCTCGATCAACTACAACTGTGGAGTCAAGAATATAATTGAAACAGTGAGATCAGACTGTGAAGGATCTACAGTACTGAGGAGCCGTGATTACTTTTACTTTCATCTCAGAACATCAACATTGACATATATTCCAAGTTAAAATCTCTCTAAAAAAATTCCTAGAAAAAATCTCTCTAAAAAGTATTTAGCAGCATTACTCTCACTGTAAACCTGAAGACAATGAAAGAGGATTCTGCTTGTCTTTTAATTATGATAATAATGAATTAATTCATTTAAGGTTGTTGGATTTGATCAATGTATTTGAATGCAAGCTCTGTAAAACACATTTTTTTTTTTATCTTGGTTAGCTGTGTTTAAAATTGTGATTCCAAACAAAGTTAAAGAGATCATGTTGTCATGTTGTGTGACTTTAAGTTACCAAGCAGAAAAAAAGACCTGTAGAACAGGATAAACCATAAGATGATGTAAAAAAAAAATACAGAATAGATTTGAATCAACCCACTACGTAAGCACACCTTTTATTCAGAATCCCTCCAACCTCCCTCCTACCAGGTCCATTTTCGGTGTCATATTCTTTTGGATTATTGCAGTAAGTCTAAACTTGGTGGTCGCACTGTGCTGAAATGTGAAACTGTTCAACTGTTGTGCAAGTTGTTTGGCCCGGGGGCCAAATCTGGTCCTCCATGGTCATTTATGTGCCCCTCTAAACTCTAGAGAACCCAATAGATTGAAAATTTAAGTTACATTTTTGTGCACCCCAATAAAATTATATTAGTAAAATAAAATCAATGTTTATTTAAAACGTCTTTAATCACATTATTATTTAAAGTTGTTCAGGATTATTTAATTTTAAGACGTACTTTTGGAATTTGGAGGGTGATTTTAACAGTTTGTTATAGTTTTATCAATACCTTCTGCCAAACTGGCCCTTTAAGGATATTCATCAGCTTGATGTGGGCCAAAATGGAAATTAGTTTGACACCACTGCTTTAGACCATGGCAGCAATTAAACTGGTCTTTGGCTGCATTCTTTAAGACATATTCAATAATATAAAAGAGACATTCAATCCTCATACTGTTGTCACTGCTGAACCTCATTGCCTTAACTGTAAGTCTGACATCCTCATTTTGAGCAAATCCCACAATATTCCTCCAGTTGCTTTGTTGCGTTGCCATGGCCTCTGGCATGCATCAGTGCAAAAAGGGAGAGAGAAGAGAGGGGATAAAGCTAGGGAAGGAAAAGGTTTTATATATCCTGCCTTCTCATGCTTTGGTGTACTTTGATCTCATTCCTGTCCGTGCTGGGTTTTGCAGTCGGAGGGATGTGGCATCATGCTGGGCCTCCAGTGAGACCTGGATTTCTGGTTGTTGGAGAGAAAGGAGTCACTCAGCCTGAAAGGAAATTTGCAGATCTATGCATGCCTCTAAGAGGAGGAGGGATCTGCTTGTTTTTTAAAAAAAACATCATAGCTTATGAATTATTTTATTTTACAGCCCTGTATTAATCCCACTCTTCAAAATCACGCTCTTCAAAAGAGTGCATACAACACAACAAATGGCATGTTTAAGATACATCACTCATATGAGAAGATATGTAATTATTTTATTTGAGAATGTTTGACGCCCCTAAAAAATTTCTTTTAACAGTACTTTTAGCATGGCAAAGATAGTGTGCTGTTGAGCAGTTTTCTCAAGTTTAATTAGCAACTTTGTTTTAACCTTTTCTTGCTGGATTACACTCCAACAGAATGCTAAATTAGCTTTTTATGTAATTAGATTTTCACACTCCTGTCAACAAGGCATTATTTAGTATCTTTGAGACAGGTGAAGTAAAGTGTATTTTTAGAAGAACTTTGTTGCTAAGAGCTGCTACTTACTCTCTCTACACTGTGCCTCATCAAAAAAACAAAAACAAAAAAAAAAACAATTAGGCCTACCCTGTTTTACTTAGTAAAATACGCAATAGCTTTCTTGGTCTAAAAATCCCATATATATAAAAATCCACCTTAAAGAAATTTGCCTTCTCATCGCTTCAGTATTTGACGCCTTGATATTCGCCTGAGCCACTCTAAGACCTTCTACCTTTTGTGAAACTCCCTCTGCAGAACATCCTATACGGGCCACTATCACGACATGCCTGTGGAGTCGGACTCGGATAGTTTACAGAAATTTTCAGTGTGTTGCATTTTAGTATTTAGGAAAAAAATCCCATTGGTTTAACAATGGCAACACTGCAAGACGAGATGCAAATAATTCGATATCCGACCCTGAAAGTGGGTTTTTTGAAGAACCAGAGAGAATTCAGAGATTTTTACAAGATGTGTTGGCTTTGTAATATTTAACCTCCTTTGCACCCATTTATAAATATTAATCACCATGAAGCTACGTCTTGCATTGAAATCACAAATGTGGAGAGAAATGAAGCTACGTTTTGCAACCATAAATTCAACTGGGGTTGCAGGCGCGGTGGGTTGGCTGTTGCGTAACCCACGTCAGGAAGGAGGAGGAGATGGGTGGAAAAGGAGGAGATACTGTAAGTGGGAGCAGGCATTTCAGCACCCCCAATAACTACCAGCAGAGATTCAATGTTTATTTCTTTTAAGTCTCTTGCTTTTTCAGTAAAGCTACTGTAGATGCATACATATCTCCATGAGGTGAAGTTTTTTACTTACAGTGGAATCTTTTTAACTGTTTTAACTTATTTGTTGTTACATTAACTCTTAATTCACAGGGTTAGGATGTGTATTTATGACTTTGATTGCTTCTGTATCCACTGTCTTTGTAACTCAAGAGAGGATGTATACAACCTGATGTAAAATTAGGTGCAAATGGCGGAAGTTTGCTGGACTTGATTAAGATGTTTAAGTGTTCATAAATACAGTGCAAGCTACTTCCTGAATTGAGCGCAGCAATGAAGCACGTAACACAGAATAAACAGCGGAAAAACATGAATCAGTTTTTACTGCTGTGCAAATTTCCTCCTTAGTCTATGAAAAGGTTGGGACAGTCTTGGTTAGGTTTATCTTATATCTTAAAATTAAATAAATAAATTCATAAATACAAGTAAATAAAGGACTAACCTCCCTCTTTATCAGCTTCTCTATTTTTGCAGCGTAGTTTCTCATTAGCAGGGTGCACAAAACTTTAGTGTCAGAGTAAAAACGACTTTACTTTCTTTGTGAAATAAGCTATATACAATATTAGGGGTATTTTCAGTTTTGTCTTAGTTTTGTTTTGGTGACATGGATGTAAATGATTCTACTGACTAGACAGTACTTTTATTGATCAAAAAAATGTCTGACTTAAGTCAAATACACTCATTTTCAGTTAATTGTATTTATAAGTTTGTATGTTTTTTGCCCAGCTTTGTTTTGTTTTGCTGCAATAGTGTTTTTAATAATATAAGACATGCTGTATTTGTTTTGTGAATGGTTTAATCTTTAGCAAATGTATATTATCATTAGCAGGTATGAACAGCCAGAGGTATAAAAAGAAATCTGAAGGACAGGTGTTTCATCATATTGTCTTTTTACCAATAAAAAGCAAGATGTGTGTTGTTCATTGAAATAAATTCAATCCTAAGACCCTTTTTTTTCCACACGTGTAGGTGTTTAGATTCTTCTAGCCCAAAAGCTATTCAACCCTGCTTGCTTCCCTGCAAGAAGGACTGTGTGGTGACCCCCTTCAGTGAATGGACAGCCTGCCCAACATCTTGTCTCACAGGTAGATCTCTGCATGAATTGACAAACAAACAATAATGATACTGATAATCATTAATGACAACATTTCGGAAAATGTGCCAAATATTATAGCATTGATGCGGATATAATCATTAATAAATATCACTTTAAACCTGCCTTGTTGAATAGTGCACAATCTTAGACAATTTGTGTCATTGACAAATGTATACATAGTTGTTTTTATTTTTATTTAGCAAAAAAATAATTATACAAGCAAAAGCAGAATGAGGTGGTACATTAAACTGTGTTAGTGAGGTTAATAATTAAATTTAATTGCAGATGACACCCTTAAGTGTTTATTACATTAAGCTGACACATGAAGATGAAAATAGATATTTAATGGTTTTTCAATATATGCACTGCACTATCTTGGTTATCAAAAAATATGTAATTGTTTTTTGAAGAAGTGAGCAGGCACTTCATCACTGTAAATATGCTTTGGTCCACTGGGCCTGCTGACGATATAATCACTTTCTTAATTGCAGCATTTTGAATGTTTTGTAATTAGTTTTGTGTAATGAGCCCTGGAGCCCGAGCCAAATGAAGCCATTACATTGTGGTGTGTCCGAAAACAGACTGTAGTGAAATGGAGGACATCACGACCATCAAGGGCATGCTAATCAGAGACAGATCAATTTCGAGAACACTTATTTCTTTGGGTATCTCTTTGAGATGTCAGAATGCACTGATGATGTCAAATCTTTTTAGAAGACATTTATTTTAAAACCTATGTCCTTTTACTTTTAAATGATCTCCTATATACAATGGTAACCTTAATTTATGTTTCTGTATTCTGCATTGTGAGGAGATACTTTTTTTAAATTTGTGTTTCATGTTGAACAGATAATTCAACTGCTGCAATGCAATCTCGGTACAGAATCATCATTCAGAGGCCTGCTAATGGAGGTCAAGAGTGTCCTGACACACTGTACGAAGAAAGGGAGTGTGACTCAGTTCGTGTATGTCCAGTGTTTAGGTAAAAACAAGATCTCAAATGAAATATTTTCCTTTTCTTACAGCAAAAGGTAACGTAACCCACCATCATAATTATAGTGCATTTTGGAACATGTGAATAGGCACAACTTGGTGATTAACGTGTTATTAGAGTTAGTGGATGTTGTGATACCTAAAACTGAGTTAAAAAGTTAGATAATCCTAATTCTCTGGACAAGATAAAGCGCTACGCAAGTACAGGCCATTTACCATAACATATTATACAAACAACAGAATACGTGGGCATATCCTTGCAAATGAAACCCACAATCATCCCAGTTATTTTGACAGAAAATGCAGAATTGGCTCTTGGTTGATAAGTTTGCGTGAGTTTAACCTTTTGTGGCCATGTGGATGGCTTGGACTTAAGATGTTTGTTATGTAGCAGCATGTTGCCCTGAAGTTGGTCATAGTTGTGTAATACTTCACCACCATTTGGCCTGCCTTCAAAATAGTTTTGCTTCTGTAGGTGTATCTTTCTGTTTGTCTGTTTGGAACCCAAAATAGAGCCAGACCACAGCCCAGCATAGACGTTTTCAAAGCCGGCACTAGGCCAATTGGTACCGCTAGTGTCCGACGCCATGTTGTTTACACGTCTTCACATGCCTGAATTTAATAACATGACAGTGGGTGGGGTTAAAGTTCACCTGGGGAAACTGAATTAACCCTTTCCATCTAACTGAAGTTAGTCTTCTACCTCCATGTTACTGTGTCCCGATTTTGCCCTGGCAGAGAGGTAACAATTTTTCCTAAAATGAGTCGACTTTTTGCTTTATTGTCAAAAACCAAAATTAGCTTTATACAAGCAGGGAAATACTTGGAGAACCATTACACCAACATATAAGCATGTTTACGAGCGATGGTCAACAAAATGACATTAAAATAAATATCTATGCTAACAAAATACGCCTAAAAACACAACAGCTTAAGTTTAAAATTTTTGTAATGCCAGATTTGAATATACTTACCTATAAAACTGTACTCCTCTCCCGCTTCACCTGCCACTTCGTCAGCCATGTTGCTGGAAGAAAAATCTCCTGTTTGGCCCACAATGGATCTTGGGGTATGGAGACCAGTGAAGGATAAAAAAATATTGGTAGCCAAAAGATTGGCTGAAAGTGAACACACCTGAATCTGTCAATCAGAATTGTAAATTCGATTGTCAGATTCATCAGCCAATGGTGATGCTTGTTCACCTGCTACATCAGGGGAGTCTCAAAATTCACCGCACAGATTTCTCTCACAAAGAGAGGTTCACAGATGTGAAGTGGTGCATAAATGCACATTGAGCAATTTGTATCATCTGTGAGTTTTTATTATAAGTGTCCCTCAAAGTTATATTTGTGAACCAAATCGTGTGCATTTTCGAATTTATATTTTGATATATACTTTGAATAATAATAAAAAAAGTGAACCAAAGCGTGTCCATTTGTAAAACAGGTTGTGTACATTTCTGATTCCAAAATACAACTTGAACCAGTATGAGAATGTATGAAAAACCCTGCATGAGTTTATTAATTGTGAGACTAATCTGGCCTCATACCTTACAGGTTTAAATTGATATTTGGACGTACAACCAATCTTTAGGATTTTTTATAATAGTTGATTTAGAATCGGGAAAACAATGTTTTTCAACACATCACAATGAAAGACCTTCAAAAAGTGGTGCTTGATTGCGATTTCAATTTTATACAGAAATATTTGCAAAGAGCTGAGTGCTTTCATATCATGTTTCCTAGTATAAAAAGTATGTACAACCACTTGTGGCTGAATTTGTAGCTTCAAGTCTGTTGATGCATGCCTCTATAGTGACAAGTACTGAAGCGTGGACTTATATGGTTTGGAAACCATTTAAGAACATGCTTTTCATTTGGATGTAGGTCTGGACTTTGACAAAGACATTTAGAATTTTGAAAGTGGCTTAATCTAAACAATAGAATTACAGCTCTGGTTTGTTTGATCAAGGCCATTAGTCTGCTAGAAGATGAAACTCCAACCCAGGATTCTCTTGTACTTATCATCATTCATCTTTCTAAGAGCAATAACTGGCTTTCCCATCTCTGCATAAGAAAGCATTTTTACAACATTATATTTCTTTGGTCTTAACCTCGTTGTTGGTTAACTAATGTTCTCTTTACAAATATCTCACTCCTTCAAAGAAGTGTTATTTTTTATAACTAGATTAAATAACGTAAAGTTGAAGTTATCAATTATTTGATCCGTTTTGGCAGGGTTTTGCATTCAGGGTTAGAGTAAAAGAGTTTTTTAAAAGAAATTCACATTTCTGAACAATTCTTTGATTTTTGTGTGTAAAAAGTTTTTAAAATCCTGTATTTCTTTCACATGACAGTTTTGTACGACTTTGTAGTTGTCTAATAGATGAAATCCTAATAAAATACATTGATGTTTGTGGCTGTAATAGAAAAAAAACTGGAAAAGGTCAAGGGATGTGTGAAAACATAGGTATTGTTAAAATGAGTATGAATGTGGGCTAATAACTACACACCTGTGATAGCTGTTATTTGACAAAACAATATAGTATATTACTATAATTCCAAGGTGGAGTTTGTTCAGTTGGATACAAATTATTATCCGATAATACAGTGGAATTTAAAGCTGCAGAAAAAAAGAAAAGTGAAGATTAAATTTAGCCGTACAGATGTTAGCTTATTGCAGCAAGTACCAGTGCCTGCTGTCTCAGACAGAATGCTATCCAGACTGATGACATTATCTTTAAGGTCAAAGATGATGAAGCCATAATGTCTTTGATGATATGTCTTAGCATAGTGGGTGATTCTGACTTGGATTGAACATTCAGGCAAGGAATCTTTAAATTAGACCACATACTTACCGTTGCATTCTAAAATATCTGCACTTTTCTCTCTTAGGTCACTACTGAGTTATTTGATGTCTACATTTAGGATGATGATCTATTTAGCAGATCCTGGTTTGTAGCTTTAATCTGTTTTATTAGCTAATAGTTAAATATTTGTAGGTTAAACCTAGAGGACATAAATATTCAGCAATTTCAGAAAAAAGCAAAAAGGGGGCTATGACCAATCCTACTCTATATAATCTGGTCCCATGACTCATGGGGGAGTCAAACAAGCAGCTACCTCAAGCAGGGTATTTAGTCAAGAATATCTGGCTCAAACAGATGTCCTCTCATTTCCACAGAAAAATGCATTTCAGCTTCACTTTCACAATCAATCATTTTCATTCTGCCGTTGCTGTTTTGGGATTAGACAGGCACAACTGCCAGTCTTAGCTAATTGATGTCAAATCCTGCTGACATCATACACACAATTAGGCTAGCAAACATGTATGTTGTTTTGGTAAAAAAAAAATCTGTTTAAGCAAAGTTTTTAACTTTTTCTTGTAGTGTTTACTCATTCCTCTTGGTAAAGGTTGACCTCGTGTTTCCTTAGAATTTGATAAAAATCGTTCTGGATACCTAACAGCTAGCTAACAGCTTCCTCCCTACTATGCACACTCTCATCTAAAAAAGAAAAAAAAATATTGAACCATTTTCCCTCAAGTTAAAAGCTTGGGAGATGGCTCTGAAGGCACTGAGCTGCCTTGGTGGAGTTCTGCATTATTTCTAGTTACTCAAATAGTGTGTACATGCTGATATGGAAACTAAAGTGGGCTGTGGCTACAAAGCAAAAATAGTTCAGGAAAGTATAAACGAGAATACTTGATCTCCAAATCCCCTTGATCTTAGTCCAATCAACCATTTCTGTAATATGTGACACAAACAAGTCATGCTTGGTCAAAGAGTCATAATGATCTTTGCATATATTTAGACATAACACTTATGATTTGGTTTAAACAATTGAGCAATTTACATTACAACAATATGTATCCCATTCTGTGTTAACTATTATATCATTAAATAATATTGCACAACGATTGAAAATATTAATGCTAATTAACTATCCAGTTAAAAGATTCAAAATCTCATTTGTGTTTATTGGATGTTATCTTTGATCAATTACATGTATAACTTGTGTACAATTCCTAAACAAATCCTATTTAGCATAAGAGTAATTTAAAACGTTTTGCAACTAGGGATGCACTAATACCGATACTCGTATCGGGGCCAATACTGTTCTAAGGTACTCGGATCGGTACCGTTTAGTAAACCGATACCATAAACTGATACTTAAAGTGTGAAAATTCTGCAATCATTTCACAGAAACATTTTATTTTTCACTTGAAATTATGGTTTAATGGTCATTTTTATTAATATTAAATATGTATCTAATTCACCATAATTTCTGTAACAAGCAGAGAAGATAATAAAACCTGTCTTGCAGTTCATAGCTTTTTTTGTGTGGTAAAAGTATCTGTATTGGTACTTTGCATCAGCAAGTACTCAGATCTAAGTATCAATATTGTATCTGTTTGAAAAAAGTGGTATTGTTGCATCCCAAATTGCAACACAAGCATAACAGAATGGATGTTGTTAACAATTTTTCTTTAAACCAAAAAATTATTTGGTTTTGTTCTTCTTTACAAGATTTGATAATATGATATGAAAGTAGGTAGCCAACATTACGTGTTACAAATCCAGCATGAAAAAGTTTTGGCATTTTATATGTTACCACATTTATCCATTACCAAATAAAGCCTTTGTGTTTGTCGTCCTAGGTGGAGGATGCACAAGTGGCACAGTTGTACTCTGGTGCCCGATTCTGTTAGACGAGGATTATCCGGATCAGGAGAAGCCTGTGGAAATGGTTTAGAAACAAGAGGCAAGTATTAACACTGTCCTGTCGTGTTTTTCAAACTTTCTGTTCTTTGCACAGCTGCTGCCACCACGTATCACTGTTCCACCTTTATAGTCCTTAAATATATATATATATATATATATATATATATATATATATATATATATATATATATATATCTGTTTCTGAGGGGCTTCTTCAACAAGTTATGTAGAATAATGCATGCTGCAAATTAGAGCTTTGGTTGCTGGTGTTGCAGTAGCATAATTATTTTGCCACTTAGTAATCAAGTTGATTGGCTCATCCATGTATCATGTATATATTGACATTTTATACATGATACATATTTTTATTCTGCATTCCAGGATTGAGTTAGTTTCTGCTATATAAAAAAAACTTCAGAATGTTGTAAGAACAGAGATTAACTTTGTTGAAATATGCCCAGTTTCTAACCATGAATACATGCTGAGGAAGGTGGTATATTGACTGAGAGATCTCCCTTTAAATCTATTTTACTGTTAAAAAAAGATGGGCAAGCTGAATTGTCTTATATTAAGTAATCAAATGGGATTTTCTTTGCAGTATAAAGTAATATATTGATGTGCATTCAAACCAGGAGGTTTTTTAAACAAAAAATCCCACTGAAAATGGAAACCCGTTATAATTAAGTTGTTCTGTTTCTTTTCTTATAAAACCTTTATTGCTACTATAACCAAACAAAACCTGGAGACTTAATTTAAAAGAATTGTATGCACACAGCTACTTAGGTACATAAATGGATTACCACTTACCAATAGGTGACACTAGGGTTAAGATCAAGAACTTTCAGCTTATAACTTTTATACTGTGTAAACCTTTTGTGTCTAATTAATGTAGATGATTCTGCATGAGATACCCTACCATAATTTTTGGACCCTTGAGCGCACCTTTATATAAGATGCACATCTTTATGTTCTAACATTATATATTTACACAGAAAGAGGGTACACAGAAGATTTTTATTAGTTTTAATTTAAGAATAGCTTTTTTCACATTATGCCTAAAAATTGACAATAGGACATCAACACAATATGAAAGTAACATGTCTGGTTAGAAAATAAAACATACTTTTTCCTACCGGAAAGCTATTCTCATCTTTTTACACTGACTCAGTTCATCTTTCTGCCTTCTCCAAGATCTCAGTATCAATTAATTGATGTTAAGCTTATGTGCAGTAGCTCTAGTGTCTTCCTTGACGACCAGCTCAATTACCTTTAAAGAGACTATAGCCTTGCTATGGAGTGGAGACCTGTTCAGGGTGTACCCCAGCTCTCACCCGCTAGACACCAGCCACCCCGCGATCCCTTGAGGATGAAGCGGTTTAGAAAATAGATTAATAGATGAATGGGAATATAGATAAGCACAAATAAATATATACAAATGTTAAATGTCCTCCTGATACATGCTCCAGCAATGCCCTGGTCAGTAGAATGTGCCCTGGGCTCGTCACCTCTATATGCCTGTAAATTCACTTGAATAGAGAGTGCCTTATGGTGAACAAGCAATTTTCCCTCATACGTTCCAGGGGCATTTTAATGCATAATGATATCATGCTCGTTTACACTCAGGTGTAGCGTATCGCTATCACAAACACTGAAGCCGCAGTGTGACAGGTAACTTTTGAAGGATCGATTCAGTGGTGCATCGGAAGAGGGCCGCTTCAAGCACCAGGGAAACTCTAGCCATGACCCCTACTAAACTAACACAATATAAAAATGTATTACCTCAGTGCAAGTCATGTCTGCATATCATTGCTTTGAGATCTGTAAATCATTTCCACTATTTATTTGCACTGGATATGGTTATTCATAGACATTTTAGATTTCTCAGTGTTGGTTGTTCCAATTATCCAAACAATTAAAACACTATTGTGCAACATTGTGCACATTTACAGGTGAGCAAAGATCCAGTAGCACCTTTTTAAAAGGTAGTTCTTTTAAAATACCTGTTATTCAGTGACGTTTGCAGCATTGCTGTGTAGTGCCTTGAAAACTTTCGAGCAATTCTGCTCTCAGCAAGCATCTCTCTTTGTAATTATGACTGACATTTCTGAAGTGAATTTTTAACAAGCACGAAACGATAAGTGTTTGTGGCGTTCCCAGGTTAAGAGCAAGCCTCATTGACCTTTATAGCATCCTATTTGAATGTGATTAGAAAATGGCTAAGTTAAATACCTGTGACATTTCAAAAAAATGTCACGGGTAGATGAAAAATGTGTAATTAGCAGAAACAAAAAATTTAAATTTACACTTAAGAATGACAAAGAACTTTGAGTTACTTTCACTCCATGGATGGCAGAACCCATTCATTGGAATAGATGCATAAATGGCAGACTAATGTATAATTAGGGCATGATAGCTGGAAAAAGGATTCTGGTAGGAAAAAAAACAATTGACAAGGGCACATTTAACTTTGACTTCAGAACTGAGAGCAAGAATTCCAAATTTATACTAAGATTAAGGCTAAGCACTTACCTCTGTATGCTTGAAAAACATATTATTTGACCCCCCTCGCTGATTTTGTACGTTTTTCCAATTACAAAGAAATGAAAAGTATCGAAAGAGTATCATTTTAATGGTAGGTTTATTTTAACAGTGACCGATAGCACATCAAAAGAAAAGAAAAAAAAACCTAACCCGATTCCAGTATCGTTGGATCCCTAATTTAATATTAAAATACTTAATGATTACTTTCAAGTTTAAATCATTATTAAATAATCAGGGCACCAGCTTCTCTAGAAGCAATTAATAACTTTCTAGACACCCAGCCTCATCTGAAAGTGTGGATTCAAAATGCTGTAGACAGTAATTATTCATAGACACACAAGCAATCACTGTTTATGAAAGTTTATTCAGAAAATATTTAAACCTTCCAGCAAGTACATTGAATCAGTAATCCCTATCTACTCTATGAACACGCACTAACTACTGATTTAGAAATTTAATAACATGTCAATGGAACAACAATAAGTATCAGACAATCAATTCAAAACACTGTTTATCATAAAAAGGGAAGGGCAGTCATGGCTCCGTACATCGGCAGGAAGCCAAGTCATGATGTGAAAGGGAGGTGGCTACTCCCTCACTTCAGTGGGCTCAAGCAACGATCAGACCCATGGGGAGAAAGGGCAATAAAATTAGCTTTGGACTGAGATGGAGCTAAGCAACAGTGTGTGTACCGGGCACGACTTTAACACAGAGACAGAGAACAATGGAGTTAGCCTGTCGGCTAACCGACCAGCCTACGCAGACCTGACTGAGCCTGGCATGCAGCACAAACGTATAATTAGGGAGTAAGCATGACGGAAGAAAAAGAGTGAGAAATATGAATAAACATAAGATTTGCTTCAATGATTCAACCAGTAAAATAAGCGTATAGCAAATAAAACAGCTCACAAACAGTTTTCGGTGACGCTAGTCAGAAAATGTACAGCACTTTGAAAAAGACACTTTAACCAACAAATGAAACAGGTCTAACTCATATGACCTGTATTTTCTCAGATTTATCTGTCTGCCTTGATATACATTTAGAATAAGTATGTGGTTCAGTCTTACTTTTGTGTTGAAGTCTAGGTCCAGTCCACAAGGTAGGGCAGCAAAACATGTCAAAGTTGCGCAAACAAGGACAAAATCTTTGAACACAGAAAAGGTCCAGCTGAGAATCACCAGCTGTAGCAATTCAATGTTGGAAGGGGGAACAGCCAAGTCCTCCCCAAAGAACTGTCTTGGAATAGTTTAAACTACCAGCCAGGCCAGATGCATGTACAGCTGGATAGACGGTGGCACTTCCAAGATTTTAAAAAGGGGATTTCTTTCTCTGCCAGTGGTTTAGAAATACACAAGAGAAAGTCAAGGGTGCATGTCCTCTTCCACCGCAGAGTACTGCTGAGAACAACTTTGCCGCTAATTTCTGCTCCCTTTATAGATTTTTGTAATGTCATTGTGGGGCGCGGACCAATGGCAGAGTGTTGTGGCTGCAGCTATGCATGCTAGGAAATTCAGTTTGCTCAGTTTATCTGTGGAAAATGGCTTGCAACAATTACATTGATTCATCAAGGTGTTGCAATCACTCACATATTATGTGCCATACTAACATGATAGCTTCACACAGTTGTTTGAGACTGATAGAGTGCACATGCAATGTTGACAAATCTTGCTCCACCATCAACAATGGTGAGAAGTCTATTACTGATCACGTGAAAATTTTTGTATCAATTTTCTGTTTCAGAAAGAAATTCAGAGCGACATTTATTGTGGTCTTTTGCTGCTGTAGACAACCTGTTTCAAGGTCTAATATGTTGTGCATTCAGAGATTAATGTATCTAGGTTTTAATGAATGTATTTTATAAGCTCTTGCCATTCTATGATCACAGACCAGTCTGTCAATTTTCCTATGATACTAACAAGACCTTTTTGTCCACACAAGTCATTTTCTCTTTTTCATTTTAAATTTCCTTAGACTGGCAATAAGGTGCATAAAAGTAACAGTAAATTAGCAGCTTGTGAAATGCTCAGACATGCTGGTCACTTGCAACCATGCAATGTTCAAAGTCACTTGACTCTACTTTCTTGTCCTTTCAGATACTTAGTTTAAACCGTAGCAAGCCAAACATTCATCACATCCAGACGCCTATTTGTAAAGGGTTTCCACATGTTTGGTGGCTATTTATGTTAACCAAAATAGTGTAACTTATAAAATATCTGTTTTTTGAGGAAAAATGGCATGCAAGCTGCCTTCATTTTATTCTTTAAAGTACTCCTGCTTACGTCTTCATTCAAAACAAGGCCAAATATACACTCGGTGTAACCTTGCATTTCAAAGCTTCAGAGTGTAACATCAACCGTAGATTGTCCTGAAGGTTGTAGTTATATTAAAAATGTTTGCAAACCTTGTATGAGCTTGTTCAGCTGTACTGACAGCCTCAAGCCTTTTTAGGTATAAGTCTGCAAGTCTGGCACAAAAGTGCTATTGTATTTGTTTCCGGCAGATCAATCAAACTCACCTTTGTTAGATAGGGAATTGTTTCAGAGCATTTCTTTCCAAATAACTTCATACTGCTTTAATGTTAAAATCCTGCTGAAATGACCCAAGTGATTTAGGTTTGTTTTTCCCGGGGCTACGCTGAGTTTTCTTATGTTATGGTATTTTTAGCTTTTATCTAGATAAAATGGAAACTCTGTCTTAATCTTAGAACAGATTTTGTATTTTGTCTCATAGCACCATCCCAGTTGCAAAGGATCTTAACAGAGAGGTGTTTCCATTAGCTTGTACGAGAGTAGAAATAATCTAAATGAGCAGATATTGACTGCCCAGTTACCCCCTTACAGACTGTTTGGTATTAAGGCCAGATTTTTAAACTGATTAGAACGTATGTATGAACATATATATTTTCTTGTAAAGTGCCTTGAGATGACATATGTTGTGAATTAGCACTTTATGAATAAACCGAATTGAACTGCACTGAACTGAATTGAAAAGTTAAATTAAAATGTAAAAAACAAACAGAAAAAAACATTAACAATCCGTGATTCAGAAGCTTTTACAAGTAGAAAAGTTAATTCCTACTTTGCTCATTGTTCAGTTTATTTGGATTTTCATGCATAAGGACTTGCCATAACCCATCGACCAGGTTTAAATCCGGACTTTAATTGGGTTATTGTAGCACCTCTACTCTTTTCAGACCCTGTCTGATGTTGTGCAATACTTTGTATTCTTGTTCTGTTTAATCACCTAATTTCAACCAATATTTTGCTGTCAGAAATATAGGGGCTGATTTATCAAGATCCCTGATAATGACCGCAAAATTGTGTGCGGCGCAGAAGTTTGCGCGAGTGTGTTGTCCTTAATTTGCAGGTAATTTACTAAGATTGCCTGAGCAATTCTCAACAGGCACAAGTAGGAGTTTGCGGCCACTAATGCGAGCTGCACCACGGCTAGAGAGAGGAGGAATAATGCACATTATTCCATCACGCATCTTTGGCACAAAGATTAGGTTAAAATGCTTTGAATTCTGTTTTTCGTTTGTCAATATTAAATGTAATTCATGCGGTGTAATCCTATTGCAGGGTCAGACTGATTAAATCTGCAGCATGTCTAATTTTTGTTTTTTATAATGTCATGTAAAATGCCAGTTATCATTATGGTATTGTATATGATTACTACACTTTATTAATTGGACTCCAGCAAGGTTAAAGTGACAGTGTGTAGTTTTTCCAGTACATCTTTGAAAATAGCTATTAAACTGTTATGTAATAATAATTACATAAAGCACATTAATTGCAAAATATTGGCGATATTGTAAAATATGACTTCAAAAATTCGTTTTAAAATACATAGGCGCAGGTCCTCTTTGCAAGGGAAAGCCATATTAGATGACGTCTTTACTTCTACAAGAGCCCAGATGGACAAAGCGCTCGGAACAAGCCCGCTATTAAAACACTGATTTCCCCTCAAAATGCAAAAAAGTTTAGCCATAAATACATTTTTACCTCTTCGCTGGTTCCAAGCAATGAAAGAGAGGCTGATGTGCTCGTCATGTTGCTGCAAATTCACATTCTCAGGGAAATGTGCGTTTGAAAACAGCACTAGTTGGACTTCCGTTGTTGAGTTTCTCACTCGAAGACACAGATACCGAATGCTTGTGATAATTTAGGTATGCACTGCCCCCTACTGGCTGAAAATTACTGCCTTCAACCACTACGTGAGAAACTAATGAGGATCCACTAGGATCATGTAAGCTCAGCGCACCAGGTGACGATGTAATGAGAGCACAGTGAGTTATGATGCATATTTGGGGGAAAAACAGACAAATATTGTCATAACAATCAGGTTTATGGCCATCAGAGTGTTAATTACTTTTAGTTTATATTGTGTGTGAATGACATTTTTGTTTGTCAGGATTAGACAAACAGCAAGCATCATTTGTTTGTTTGACATTTTTTTGTTTGTAAGACATGCTTTTCAGAAGTGCTAAAAATAGACGCTAAAATAGCCGATGCAAACATTTGTATGCTTAATAAAATTACAGTGCGCCTGGAACGCCTAATTCTTTGCCTATTCTCCTCCCAATATTTTGCGTCTTCTAAAATGCCCAGATTGCATATTCATCAAAGGCAAAAGCGCAAAATAGATTTCGTGCGTCTTGCTGTGGGTTTAACAGGAGCAATGCTCTCTGCACCGTGCTGTTAGATCAGGCAGAGCCTGCTTTTGAGATGCTGTGCGGTTTGCGGGGGTTTTAACAAGTGCAAACCGTTCATAAATCAGCCCCATAAACGTATTTGACAGTTACCTAAGATACTCTTCACACCAAACTCCAACACAGACAGCCTCATTCTGACAGAATAGCGAAGAATAGCATGACTGCTTTCACTGAAATTATGTTTTCCAAATAAGTCCAGCTACACTCGAAAAATCCAAACGATCTTGGCACTGGAAGGGCATCCTAATCTGATGTGAAGGAGCCCTTACTACTAAATTCGTAAAGAAAAATCATGGATTAACAGGTCTTATTTATTACTACTGCAAATGCAGTTTCAGTAAACAAGGTTCAACTTTGTAAATGCAGGTGATTTTTTTTTACATGTCTTGGTGATTTGGTGATTTACAGCATTACTAAAAATACATTTTCTTGCTATGCCTGCATAAACCTTTTTACTTTTTTTCAGTTTGCCAAAAACATGATACATATAGGATGTGACTGTGTTCAAATGTTGTTCTCCTTTGTTTCCATTGAATTATCAATCCATCATAAAACATATAATATGAAAAACCTAAGAGAGTCTGAAGTCCTCACAATGTTGAGAATAATTTTTACTGTAGCAATTTCAAACCGCTAATGAAGTTAACGATTCAAGAAAATCTTCATCAGTAAACAATCAAGTGAACAGAGGGTTCTGTCTTCCATTAACTTCAATTTACCATGTCACAATCAAACCTTAAAACTGTGTCAGTTCTGGCTGCATGTATTATACACCTCTCCTGGTTGAACTGAAGCTTTTGCAAAAAGAATACTCAGTGGAAATTAGTCTTGCTGATGATCTATAGCTGCAAAGATGTGGCTTAATGAGTCTGATGATTCTGGTCTACATTAACACTAATTTTACACTGATTTAATATGGAAATTGTATTTTATGGTGACAGTAAGAGTTTTAAAATCCTGCTTTTAAAATGTATCTAACAGAAAAGAAACCTACCTTTGAGCTTTGAAGAATGCCTTTATAGCTCCACAATCACAGCACAAAGATATTGACAAATGATTATCAAAGATGCTTACGTTTATCTAGAAGTATATAATAAAAGGTGATCCCGGAGACTGTTTGAGATATTGTGGCAAGAATATCAAATTTTTTTTAGCCTTTTCTTTGAAAAGCCACCAAAATTGACCTATGCAACAGGACTGATATAATTATGTTTAAATTGGATGGTCAACAGTTCAAAGTAAGAAAGTCTGAACAGAAATGCTAATAAAAGTCACAGAGACTGACAGAATGAGACTGTCTGTGTTGGAGTTGGCTCTTTAACTGAAAAGGTGAAAGGATAGAAATAAATGCCACTGAAGAAAAGCATTCATTACCATAGTGATAAATGTTGGGCTACTTCTCAGCATCTTGTGAAGTTTTCTTTTTTATTTATTTTTCTCAAAGGAGGGAAAAATGCCTCTCAGAAATGATCAGTTACTAAACTTTATTTTTATTAAATGTCTTGTTTCTAGAGCTATGATTTTTAGAGTTACATGAATTAACTTTAATAGTTATCATTGCCCTTGGGGGGCTTTCTGTGTAAATGTTCCCCCTACACATCCCAAGGTATACTTTACAAATTATATAACTTTGGTCAGATGAATCATTGCTATAATATCATGTTTTGTTTTTAAATTCCAAGTGGTCATGTGGTAAGACTCTATTGTCCAATTCAGCTGGTGGTTTGAACAAGTGTCCTTCCTTCTCATTGAAATCTCTGTTATTATCTTAACATTTTATTTTTTGAATGAGCTCCAAGTCTTTTACTTTCTCTTTCTCCTTGTCATCACCTTCATCTAGCTCGTTCCCTCCAAAATGTTACTTTGAATCAGAACACGTTGCTAAGATAAAATTATTTGTTTAAACTTACATTGTTTATACTGAATAAATTATTTCATATATATATATGCCATTTTGATTCGTAGATGGTTCTAATGCATCACTATTTTTCAGATAGTTGCATATTTGAGACATTTACAAAGCATACTTTAATTAAGAAAAAAAAAACAGAACACAAAAACATAGATTTTGGGTACTAAAACCTCTGGTGCTCTATACAGCCTTGTTAACATCTGACCTAGCTATTGTGAGAATATCAGCTATTTTGTAATTGCCGTTATGTCTTATTCATATGTCTACAGGAATCAGTTGTATTGGTGAAGATGGCAAGGCAGCCAACATGACAGAGTGCTTACAATGGGCTGGACCCATTCCCTCTCAGATTAGAGAATGCTGGGTGCCGTGCAAGGATGACTGCACTTTGACTACGTGGTCCAAGTTTTCTGACTGCACCGGATGCGGCAGCTCCAGTACTCGCAGGCGTTCACTCATAGGTAAGGACTTTAATATCATGCAGCTGCTTTATTCTTTACTCCAGGAAGAATCTAATCTTCCTCTGAAGTCAAACTTTTTCACGTTGCTGCTGCATGATTTCATTGATATGGCTGACACTGACTTAAGAAATAAATGAATGCTGAGAAGATGAAAGCTCTTGTGAGTAAGGTTGCAGCTATTTCCTAAACGCACCCTTTGGACAGCCTGATCCTTATCGATCTTGCCAAGGCACCAGCAGACAGTTTATTTGTTGCTTGTTGGACAGTTCTAATTGCTGGAGATTCTTCACATTCAAGTGGTACATTCAATGTACCACTTGCAATAAACATTGTCTAGACTGTATTTTAGGTTCTTTAACTACATTAAGCTCTTCCTGGTAGCATTAAACCAGGTCGAAATTAGCCCTATTTCAGCTTGTAATACCCAATTTCTGTGCAGATTGCAAAATATGAATTGCATGCCATGGTTGCAGACCAGACTGGATACTATTTGTCCTCATGAATATTTAATCTAATGCTGGAGGGGTTGTAGTAAACATACCATTTCTCCATGTATAAAGCTCCTAGACACTAACACATGACATCAGACTTTGCTTTCTGGTTGGTTTCTCTGTTCTCTGCAATGCTGATTGCCATATACCAGTTATAAAAGGTATTTAGAGGATCTTAACTTACTGTGCCATCTTTAGAGGTTGCTTAAATCTCTCTGTCGGAGATACTGATGGGTAGGTAATGAGCTCCAGTATGTGGTAAAGAAAGCTGGCTCGCCTAGACACTTCATCTATTTTGTAAAGCCTCCTTGAGCCTGATGCTGACAGTATTCTCTGTATCTAAAGTGGAAGTTAGTTTTTAGCCAACAAAAGACTATTCAGTTGTATCCTTTGGCTATTGAATTTCATGAATGTCAGCTGAAGTCAGTGAGCTTTAGAGGACATCAAAGCTGAGATATATCCAAAAATAATACACTGTCAAAGTGTGTTTTTACTGCAGCAAATGGTTTAGCTCCATTGTACCTATGTGAGATTTTAAATCCTGATTGACCCAACAGGGCCTTGCTCTCTGCTGGACAGCATTTGCTGCAGGTCCAAGAGACAAAATCCTCAGCATAGTGTGAACGCTGTTCTTAAATAGTTCGTCTAGAATTGTGGAAATTTCTACCTTTGGAACTAGGTGGCATCACTAGTTTCCCTTTGTTTAAATCCAAACTCAATAAATATTTATTCCCAATGGCTTTTGGCCCCTAAAGGCTTGATAGTCTTTTAATATTTACTTTTTGTTCTTTTGTAATTTAGTTTTATCAGTATTTTATTTTAGTCTTTATGCAATTCGTTTTAATGTGTTTTTAAAGAAGTTTACCATTTTACATTACTTATTTTTTTTATTTTTTATTTGAAGCACTTTGGCCAACGCTGGTTAGAAGAAATGTGCTAAATAAATAATGATTGATTGATTGATTGATTGATTGAACTGTATATAAGGTAAAAAATAATTAATTAAAAATAATTTTGCTGAGATTTACATTTAACAAAATAAGGTTTGAAGAAAAATATTACATACCGAACCAGCTTTTTTTGGTTATTTTGTGTTTTTTCCTTTTCCTCAGTGCTCACGTGAGATTAACATGAGTGAAACATAAGTGCTAGCTATATACAAACTAACCAAAGAAAAGACTTGGCCCCTTTGCACTCAAAAACTCAACTTCGACAAACCAGTTTATTCGATATGAAGGAGGTCAGAGGAAGAAAAACAGTCAAAGGAAAATAAAAGGTTCATCGAAAAAACACACAAAAAATTCAGTGGGGGAATCGGCAGCATTGATCGCCACTATTAATTTTCATAGGTTTAACTACTTTTTAAAGTTAGTGTTAGTAAGAGGCTGGCCGATAAATCGGGCGGCTGATATATTGGGCCAGTATATTACATTTTTCCTTATAGCGACCATCGGCCGTAATTTGTTTTAAAAAGCCGATATAGGAAACATAAAAAAATTAGGCACCTTTGTGGCCAGCTGCAGCTACACCCTCTGAACCACTGTGAGCCAGCCCACTCATAATTTACTATTAAGTTTGGTGTTTCATCTTTGACTGCACTATTTTTATATATATTTTATATTTTATTATTTACTACCATGTGGTAGAGTGCTTTACTTTGTGGTTATTTTATTTTGATACTGTAAATCCAGATTCTACCTAAACCAGCTATTTGCACCATTATTCTGATTAGTTTGGATTTATTTTATTTTGTAAGTGCATTTTGTAAAATTAAAGAAACTTGAATCCATTTTATTTTCTATTGTTCTGCAACCATTTGAACTCACCTTACTGTTTTGAGTTAGTTTTTATAATGTCTAATATTTGAAGTTCAATAAATATCTAAAGAGAATTATTGACTTTTTTATTTATTTTGCACACAATGAGTATTCAGCTGTTTTTACAATCAATGTACCACTAAAAAGTATTTAAATCTGCCTTGGATATAAGCCTCAATAATCGGCTTTAGATTTGGTGACCAAATAAAAACAAAAATTGGTATTGGCATCGGCCTCTAAAAAACCCATATCGGTCTGCCTTGTGTTAGTGTAAGTACTGATTAGTACTGATTAGTATTATAATACTTAAAAACATAATTTTAAAACAAAGTAAGTATTAATGAGGATATAGTAGGGAAAATAAAGCTGGGATATTCTAGGCAGCAAAATGCACTGTCTGTGAGAAAATGAACAAGAAAGGTAACACTTAGATTTCTGCTTATTAAAAACGCAAAGCAATCCTAATTTTTGGTGGATTTAAAGTATACTGATCTGAAACAAATCAAACTGTTTTATACTAGTTCATTTAACATACATCAGTTGTTGAATGATGTCAAAGTAATGTTGTAAGTACAGAGATATTAGGATAGTAAAAGAATAAAACATAATGACAGCTGTTTATACTGTTAATGATAGGGATGCCGATACCGATACAGGTATTGGGTATCAGCCCTGATACCGCCTAATGTACTTGTATTGGTATCTGCTAATGTTAACCAAAAAAGAACTGGAAACTTAAGATGTGGAAACGCCGGTGATGGATGGTCCTGCCCGCTGGTCGATGATGGCTCTCTATGCCTGGGGCCGGGGGTCCCGGTTGCGGCCCGGCTCGTTCCTGCTGCATGCCTAGCTGGTCCTGCGTGGGCTTGTCCCTGCGATCTCTCGAGGCCCCAGCATTGCGGCTGCTTGCTGTTCCCCTGGGGCTTCCATCTGTTCCTCTCTTGGTGGGTGATCGGCCCTGCGCTGGTCCGCATGCGGCTCCTGCGCTCTGTGGGACTCTGGATGCATGCGTCTCCTGCCTCCTTCATGTCTGTGTCGATTCCTGTAGGACGGATTGACGGTTCCTTACACCAGCTATCAATCACTTGCATGGGGAAACCTTATTCAGACCTGCATGCTCGCACACACACATAGGTGTGGGGACATTGGTGTGGACGGACATATCTTGAGTTGAGGTTATTGTCATTAGTTAGCTTTTACCAGGAGCTTAACAGAAACATTAGTATTGTGTTTATTAATCCATGCGTGTGTGTAGTGAATGTGTAATTCTTAATTTTTATTACTGGATCTGAACTATTGTTGTGGTTCTGTTAGGTTCGTTGTTTTGGTTTGTTTTGTTTTACGGCTTCTCTGCCATCCGGCAGAGGTGGAGGACTGGGATGTTTTCTTGTTTTCTTTGTTTGCCTCCCTGTCTTGTGTCGTCAGTTCGCGCCTCTGCTGGTGCAGTTTCTTTTCTTCACCTTCTTCCTTTCTTCCTTCTTTTCTCGGTTTCGTGTCCATGACTTCAGGAAATTGAACCCTCAGTAATTACTAATAAAGATTATTTAATACATATACATCAAGTGGAGTGTTACAGCAAAGATGTAATTCTCTGCTTTGGAAAGTAAATCTGTTGGGCTTTTACTTGGTACTCAGACACCAATTCTGAGTGGCAAACTGCTAGACAGGACACGTATAAAAAAAAAAGTAAAAAAAGATGTGGAAACGCAGCACTAATTTCACAGAAAATATTAGTTTTTAAATTTAAATAATGTAATAATTTTAATAATAATAATAATAATTTTAATAATTTACATTTTTAATGATTAAGGTTCTATGGTCTTTTATTTTTCTCTAATTCACAATCATTTGTAGTAACAAGCGGAGACGAAAATAAAACATGACTCCCAATTCATAGCATTTTTTTGTGTGGTAGAAGAATCGGCATTGGTACTCGGTATTTACTCGGTAATTACTCTGATCCAAGTACCGGTATGGTTTTTTAAACCTATCGATACCTAATCTACCACACATGGAGGCCTTTGTTTTATTTGCTATTTACATCTCCTGTGTCTTTTATAACTAAATGTGTGTGCCACATTACTTATAACTAGGGATGTCCGATATTATCGGCCTAAAATCATTATTGGGCGATATCGGCAATAAAATGTAATATTGGAAATTATCGGTATCGGTTTTTATTTTTTTAATAAGATGAGTTTTTCACACCATAGACATATTATATATCAAACTCTTCAGCTACTTCTTTTCTCTCTCAGAATGTAAAAATATGACAGATTTGAGGTTTAGTTTTTGAGATATTATTTGTTTGAGAAAACTTTCAATATATCAAAAGGTAGGTTAATTATTGGCCCTGCTTAAATGTTTGCTGGTGTTTTATTTTTTATTCTTGTTTCAGTTGTTTCCACATTACCTCACTGCTATAAAGGTATAATGTTGTTTACATTTTCTAAAAGTAGAAATTTGTCCTGAGTGGTGAGCCTTTGTCAGTATTCTCTGTGTGAGAAAATGTTCCAGCTACTTTTGAAGACAAAATAAAAATGGCACCTTTTTCAATTGCCTAACAAAAATTCTTATTACATTTTCTAAATTTGTAAAGCTCAAGTATGTATGATACAAGATATTTAATTGTGGTTACCTAAAAAGGTTTAGTAGTTTTTGTTTTATATGAGGGAGGGTCCCCACATATCGGTTTATATCGGTATCGGAAATTATGAGTTAGGCTATATCGGTATATCGGCTATCGGTAAAAAAGCCAATATTGAACATCCCTACTCAAACCTATACGTTTTGTAACAAACTGACCTGGACCAAAAGCAGAAAAAAAAATAAAAATATGAAGTGAACAGTCACCCCAGGTTTTTGTTTCATCAACCTCTGAGACATTCACCTGGCAGCTCAACCTCATGTCTTAAAGAATACAGCAAATCACTGGCTTTGTACCTCACCGTTTTGATGCTATACCTCAGACTTTAAGCTTTGGGTAATAAAAAAAAAACACAAATTACAATTGGCATGAACAGAAGTATATAGTGGCCTTCTTTGTTAGATATTGGTTCTATTTTCAGGTCTGTTAGGATAACACAATCATTTTCTGGGTTCAGAGAGAACCTGCCAGTTTTCTGAAAGGAATTTGCATGTAAAATTTATGATACCTTAAGCAGCTTCAATTCCACCAACTCTAAAGGCATGCAAATTACATGAACCTGTGACTGCCTGTAGGTGGGAATACATTATATGTATAATGGACTTGCCAGTATGTAGTGGATATAAGCTCATTAGCAGCAGTACTGGTGTGTTTTACTGCTTGTTAAGTACAAGATGGGTTAAATTTAATACTTAATTGACATTGATATGCTGATATAATTACATTGAATAAATGTCAGCATTATAGGTGAAAAAATCTTCTATTTTATTGAAGGAAAGTGTGAAATTTTATACTTCTGTTCATGAAATATGCATGGATCCTCTTTAACGGTCACTCAAAGTCAAAAGCTCTGATAATCGTTTGTTTGACACGACTGTTAAAAACAACTAAACCATTTATTTATTTAAAACTAAAGATAGAGATCTTTCAAAAAGGTACAATATTATTGAAGTGTTATTTTATTTCAACTCAGTTACTACACAGATTATGTTTCTGTACATTATGGTGATTTTTCAGTTATAGCTAACCAAAACTTAATCTAGGATTAAACTACATAAAACCAATTTTTAAAAAATCAAATACAGTGGTGAGGGATCATTTAAATGAATTTTTAATACCTTCTGTTTATTACCAATGTGTTAAAGTAAAATGCCTCAGTGAATGTTTTAAAACAAACACAAACATTCACTTTTTTTGCCAAACACTTTGTTGGGGATTTGTTGACATATTACTCTGCAATATGTTGTGATACATAGAAATTCAAAAGGGATTTATCTCTTCCACTGATAAGAGATTAGATGTGAGTGTTGTTGTGTGTGTTAGAGCTTAACTGCAGATACATGGTTTAACCACTCTAGCTAGCTATGGAGGTGTTTACAATTGCAATGAGTCCATCCATCCATCCATTTTCTTTACCGCTTAATCCTTAATGGGTCACGGGGGTGCTGGTGCCTATCTCCAGCTGTCAACGGGCGAGAGGCGGGGTACACCCTGGACAGGTCGCCAGTCCATCACAGGGCAGGACAAACAACCATGCACACACTCACACCTAAGGACAATTTGGTGACATCAATTAACCTGACATTCATGTTTTTGGACTGTGGGAGGAAGCCGGAGTACCCGGAGGGAACCCATGCATGCACGGGGAGAACATGCAAACTCCATGCAGAAAGGCCCTGGGCTGGGATATGAACCCACAACCTTCTTGCTGCAAGGCAACAGTGCTAACCACTGCACCACCGTGCAGCCTTGCAATGAGTCCTTTCTGTCAAAATTAGCTTTTAAGTACCCTATGTGAAGTATGCTGGAATAGCTAAAGATACAGTATGGGAGATGATATTGACAATATCCCATTTTAAACTACATTTATGTTTGTAACTTATTTTATTCAGCTTTATTTTATTTTTATGTTTTTTTAATGGTTGCCCTACATTATGTATTTTATTACATTATCTGTAAAACTAGATTTTGTTAATGAATGACTGTAATCGGATTTAAGACTCTTAATAAAAATGAGAGAGATTCCTTTAAGCGTTTGGAAGTTTTAATAAAAGTTGAATCAATCATACAGAAGAACAGTACAGATCACAGTGAATGCTGAATGCTGCCCCTACCCTGCTCAAATGAAAATAAGTATTTATAAAGTTCAGCAACCTTGCCTCTATAACTTCTGAAGACAAAACTATTCTCTCAGGGTGGGGATTTCTCAGGATGAAGGCACCTGGCTTTTTAGCTGGGAATAAGTGAATCTTGACAGGTACAAAACAATGGCAATAGCTTAGGTTAAATCGTAACACAATTAAGAGAAACTCTCAAAACTAAGTATATAAGAAGAATCAATTTTCTCAGGCAGTGAGGTTTTCTCTAACCTTGATTCCCATGTGAACTAGACACCTGTTTTCTGGCCCCTCTGCTCTCAGTGTTAATAATACTAACAGATGAATCATAATAATACATTTCTCCATCACAATGACTTTTGAATCATTCATGATTGTATCTTTTATATGTTTTTTTTTTTTCTTTTGATAATTTTTTTATATATATTCTTAAAAAAATAGCTTTTCAAACAATTTAAACAATTGATGCAAATCACACAAAAATATGACACAAAATTTTCGAGGGACTGTTTAATTTGTTATCTTGAAAAATAAATAAATATTGTACAATTAAAGTATTGATTTTTTTATTTTTTCAAACCCCACCCTGGGGGGTTTATTTCCAGTGGTGACTGTGCAAGAGGTAGTGTACACCATCGATAGGTTCCCCAGCCCATACACTCGCACACCCATAAGCAAAAGACAATTTGGAGTAATTGGTTACATAGACTTGTTTTTAGCCTCTGGGAGGAAGTCTGAGTACCCCAGTGAGAACCCTTGCATTTATGAGGAGGAAATTCAGAATCTAGGTGGACACACCCCACCGTGGGATTAGAACCAAGCACCTCTTTGTTGCAAGGTAACAATTCCAGAAAAAAATGTGGACCATACTGAGTATAGTACATCTAGATATAATCACACATAAGTAAAGCTATGCATATGAAACTAATACAATAAAAAATCGGTGCACTTAGAAGTATTTAGTAGAGTGGCCTGTATGATTTGGGTTTACCATTTTGAGTATGCATCCTCAAAGTTCTCACAGCACTTAGCTCGAATTTTGCCCCATTCCTCCTACCAAGCTGATGTCTGTAGTCTTTGTCTCTGTGACCTAAGTTTGATTCAAGTATAAGGGTCTGATTTATCAACGATTTGCACTTGTTAAAACCCGCGCAAACCACAAAACATCGCAAAAACAGGCTCAGGCCGGTCTATCAACACGGCGCAAAGTGAATTGCCCCTGTTAAACCTGCAGCAAGACTCATGCATTTCATTTAGCCCTTTGTCCTTGATGAATATGCAATCTGGGCGTTTCTGTAAGAAGAGGCAAAATACTGGGAGGAAAATAGGCAAAGAAGTAGGGATTCCAGGCACAGTGTGATTTACTAAGCATCTATTTTTAGTACTTCTGAAAAGCATGGCTTAATTTTGCGCTACCACATTCAACATACGTTTTTAATTGACAAACGGAAAATATAACTCACACACAATACAACCTAAGAGTAATTGATACTCTAATGGCCATAAACCTGGCAGTTATGTAAATATTTACCTATTTCCCCCTAAAGATGCATCATAACTCACTGTTCTCTTATCAAGTCTTCACCTGGTGAAGACACGCTTAGTGCATAGTGAGTTATGTTTCTGATTAGTTTCCCCCGTAGTGGTTAACCTTCCTGGAGTCCAATTAATAAAATGTAGTAATCATATACAACACCACAACGATAATTGGTATTATATATGACATTTTAAAAACAAAATTTAGACATGCTGCAGTTTTAATCAGTCTAACCCTGCAATATGATGTGTGCATGCAGCAGAGAGCAGCGCATGTACACCGCATGACTTACATTTATTGCTGACAAACGAAAAACAGAATTCCCAACATACCAGCCAAATAGTAATAAATTTTGTTACAGTCAAAGAATTGATACATATGTTGTCGTTGTCCCCCTCCTTTGTTTGTGCAAAAAAAGCATCATGAATCCATCCCCATATTCCTCCTCTCTCTAGCCGTGGTGCAGCTCGCATTAGCGGCCGCAAACTCCTCATTTGATTAGTGCTACTTGCGCCTGATAAGAATTGCACGCAATCTTAGTAAATCATCCGCACATTAAGGACAACCCACTCGCGCATTTTTTTTAGCAGGTTTTAAATAAATTAGAACCTCACCAGGTGTCACATAAAGCTACATCTCTTCTCATCGTTATTAGTTAGCAAATGTCCCTAATAGCAGACTAATTCAATTGGATAACATAGCCAAATACGACTCAGCCAACGGGGCTGATTCATGTCTATGTAGTAGAACCTAAATGTTATCTGGCCAAGTTTAGTTGTCTTTAAGGTTACAGTTGCAAAGTACACACATTAAATTTAATGGAACTTTGCATAACAACAAGCAAACTAGTTCACCTCTCAGAAAGAGCTCTTTCCTCATTCTGCCTTCTTTTTTTTCCTACACTCTTGTTCTTCTTTTGGTGTCGTGATTTGTTCTTTGTGGGCACCATGATGACTTACATCACGGCTATTCTAATCTTGCTAGTCTGGGTTCCAGTGTTGCCAACTGTCTCCAACAGAAAGTAGCGTGTGACCTAAAAAGTCGCTAGATCTCGCCAGATGATGTCACGTGCTAATGCACATATTAATGATATCATTGCATCACATTGATGAGAAACATCTTAAATAATGTGGAGGTCTTCATTTTCTACTCCAACATTCAATACAAATGAAACCAGTGTGCAATAAAACCAGTGTGTTCAGACAATCACCAATAGAACAGAAAAAGGTACACTCAAAAGGTCAAGAAAATATGGCAGAAAAATGGGAAAAAGAACTGGTAGGTGGCTTTATACTATTTAAAAGAAAGTTAGTATAGTGAAAAAAAACAGAACAAAAAAGAAAAGAAGACATGAATTTATTTAGATTAGGATTTGCTCCTATGTGTTAAATAATACATAAATTAATCAGGGGAAACATGCTACAGAAAATACAGAGAAATATGGATTTGGATATAAGAAGAGCCTGAATAGCATACTGTTAATAGAAAGGAACTAGTTCAAAAATTACAAATGGATATTGAAGACTTAAACTAAATTTCTAGTTCTAAACAAATTGCTGAGATATCTTTAAAAAGACTAATTCATGGAGAGGATAGAATTATTTGTTTTTTATGTTTTTTAATAGGCCCTAATTAGGCCATATTTAGTATGCATCGATAATCACTTCCCCTAAAAAAGTTTAAACTGCAGTGTATGGCTTATGTTTATTGTTTTTTGTTATAAGCGTTAAATCTCCCACATTTTTTAACTCACCATACATTTTCCAATGTTTCTTGAATATACCACAGGTGTGCGCGGTTGCAGCGTAGTTACAGACAAGCTTCTGAAAAGTGGAGAACAATGCTTGTGTGGCTTATAAAAGATCAGTCTTATATACTTGCAATTTATTTTTTTACTTTTCATTTAATTTCAAAGTAAACTTGTTTGATGGTGAAATCAGCACCCCCTCTGTAATGCGCTAGGTGAAATGAGCTGCATAGACATCCGCAGATCATTCCCTTACTGCAAGACCGTGTGGTTACAAAGCAAGTTGGGTCTCTAATCTGCAGAGAATGTTGGCAACAGTTTCACAGAAAGTAGCTAAGGTTTGTCAGAAATGTTTCTAGATTTGTTGATTTGTTGTTTCTTGGGAAAAAGGTAGTTAAGGGGGTCTTAAAAGTCGTTTGCAACACTGCTTGGCTTGCACGATCAATGTCCAGCAATAAAAAACATTTTGCGCCACCAAAGGGGGACTCCTAATATGTGAAGAACTGACACTGACGTAAATTAGGCCTAATTCTCCCAGTTGCAGTTGATAACAATGATACAATGGAATAAACTGACACAAATTAATATGAGGGCCCAGTAATTTTAAAATAAAAACATTAAAGAAAAAAAAAATAATGGGCCCCTCTCCGGTCTTGGAACCTGGGTAATCAAGTCCACTTTTCCCCTTGCTACCATGCCTGTGCTTACCATAAAAAAGACCAGCTTGGGTCAATAATACATGTAATGTAATTCAAATAAAGAAGTACAGCTGTTTGCATTATAGTCATTGTCTTTGCATCAATTTCTCATTCTGAGCAACAATGTGGTACTAGTAGGAGAAACAACTCCCGTTTGATAGGAACGAACCTCCATCTGAAACTGGCTTGGTATGATCAACCAAAACCAGCTGAGTGTTAAAGAGACGGAATAGATTCACAGAAAAAATCCAACCCATCAGTGGGAGCGAAAGTTGTCATGTAAATGAGAGATAAATTGCCTACTGTTAAAAGCAACTAGGTATAACCTTTACTGGTATGACTAAAAAAACTATATTTGTACATAGACATTAACTATATGTTACAAATATTGTTTGGTTGGATAATGACCTTAAAATCCCTTCTAATGTTCTCTGGAAAAAGTTCTTTATGAAAAATCGCAGCTTGAATTTTATTATTTATTATTATTATTTAGTTGCCTAATGTAGTCAAAAACATTACTTGTTAAGTTAGATATAATAAAACAAGATCAACATACTGTATCTTTTTATTTACTCATCAGCCAATTGGTAAATAGCAGATCATGCGATATTACCCATTGTTATAAAAAAGTAACAATGAAAACAATTTTTTCATCAGTAGTGTATTTCAAAAAGCAAACAAATTGTTTTCATTTATAAGAAAAATGTTCAGATTTGTCACATTAGTCTGTCAATTTGTAATGTAGTTTATCCTTGGCCTCGATATTCCAAAATTAGATCAATTTCCTTTACATATTCCTCTTTTCCAGTTTTTTAACAGTCAGCTGGCGAGGTTAAACAAAATATGGTTAGCACAATTCCGGCTGTACATTAGTTGAACAAAGCTGAGTAATTTTAAGAAAGAAATGCCAATCATAGTTTCAAGATGATCTGGAAAATGCTGTTTAAAAATGCTGACTGTTTGTGATGCCTAAAGTAACACGGTCGCCTCCAATGTCCTTGTCGAAGTGAAGTAATGTCGCACAGGAACTTTTCAATCAACCACCAGCAGTGGTGTAGATTGAACAGATTGTTAGTGGATTGCAATGTGACAGCAGTGGATTCTCACTCTGGGAGGAATGTTTGCAATCAGAACCACTTCAGAAACAGATGGGCAGCTCAGCGACAGCGAACTCAAGAGGATGAGAACACCCTGGTTCTATGAAACCGATATGGCTGTCTGATAGGAGCAAGAGTCTAGCTTTATCACTATTTTTTACCTATGCATCTGTATCTGCTCTCTCCATCTGAATCAGGCCAAGGACTTGCTTATAACAAGTTTGTTTTACAGTACACAAAGTAATTACTGTGATTGTGACTATTATGTTTTAATTAGCTTATTCTTTAGGGATTTGAATTCATTAAAGGTTTTACTATTTGGTTCTTAATGGATATGTGATATTCTTTTTAACCTCACAGCCAATTCATAACAATTTCCATTTTAGCACTGTATCTGCAAGCAAACAGTATAACACCATCTGTTCTTTCTTTGTAAAGCAGTTAATGTTTCATCAGTTTTCCTTTCGATGTGAAAAACAGTTTCGGTCTAAAAGCAAAGTTGGAGGTCAAGTGAACCTTTATTTTTATAGACTTGTTTGGCCGATGTGCATTAGTGTGCTTGAATTTAGTTATGTTGGACAGGTAGGTGTCCCAACTATTAGCTCAGGGTTTTCTAAGAAATGTATGAGAGTATCAGTTACAAAAAAAAAAGGGTACGGTGTTCGGTACAAAATAGGGGTTTCAAAGTCACAGTTTGGTTTGTTTTCGGAACACTTTAATCAAGAAAATTAAACACAAATGGGCATATACTTTTTAAAATTTGGATAAGCAAGAGGAACAGAGACATTTTTCCTGCATTCCTCATTTTAATTCCTTAAATTAATAGGATTTCTGTTATGTTCTATAAATATAAAAGTAAAAAAATGACAAGAGATTTGATTTTCTTTTAAATAAATAAAATAATACAATCAGAGAAAAGCATAAATAATACTTTGCCTATATATTTGTTTTGATAATTCAACAACCTAGTCTCCCTGATATACTTAAATGCAGCATGGGCAGCTGTTGGGAAAATACCTTCTCCTCAACAGAGATTCTGCTGACTTCAGTTTTATAAAAAAAAGGAGTTTAGGCTGATTGGATGCAAGGTAACCATTTGGACATCAGCTGTTTTTTTTCCAGTACTAAGGATGTTTATCAGTCCAGTTTCGGTGCTCATCACAGCAACGAGACTGCCCTCATCAATTTTTTCAATAACATCCACATAAATACAGACTTTCCCAGCAGGTTGCATCGAGTCATTGACATGATTTTGGGCCCAGTTGATGCAGACTTTCCAAGCACAATGAGCATCATCCCAATCGATGGGCCCATCCAACCCTAACCCAGACCCGGTGTAGCTTCTATAAAAAGAAAACGCAGAGAAAGTTTAACAGCCGAAACAACATATTATATTTTAGTTTTATAAATTAATTTGTGATTTAAAATCAAGTAATTTAAATTTAATCAGCTTTATTTTATGGGTGAGTTGAACAGAAATACAGTCCGGAATTATTTGAATATTTTCTGTACCATAACCTGCTAGTATGTTTGTTGATCCTTCAAACTGTTACCCTTGCGATTTTGATGCAAAGATGAGGATTTGACAAATCCTGCAAGCCTGTTATCCCTCAACAGACACAGAGGTGTGTGATCCTCAAACAAAAATCTGTTGAAACGAGTCTGTTAGACGGGAAAGCGTACTCTTTTAAAAATCTGTAAAGACCAGGAAAGTTGTTCCCAGATATAAGTATCTCTGATTAATGTTGGGGACCAGACATCCTGATTAGTATCTCTGTGTTCACAAAACAGTTTCTTGACATGGTCAATTCCTATCTCTGTTTAAGAGGAAATCTTGGATTACCCCAAAATTTACTCCAGCTAACAAACAATATATATTGCATGCCCAAATTTGATTAATCCTTAAAGAGTCAAAACAAAGATCAAAGTGCTTTTTTTTTTACCAAAGTCAGTCAGTGAGAACTTGCTTCGCATCATAATTAAAATACATTTTCTATTTCATTTCTTGTTATTTAATTTCTATTCCATATCCTCAATACCAGTGAGTTTTGCCTGATGTAGTACCAAGCTTTTAGAAATCCTTTATATAATCCTGTAAATCTTCAACATATTATCGTCAGATCACAGGGATGCTGGTCACTATCTCCAGCCGTCATTAGACTAGAAGTTCGGTACTTTCATTTATTCTGTTTTGTTAAGCAGGAATTATGCCAAGTTTAAACCATTAGTACTGTATGTAATGTCCTATGGTTTTATTCATCATCTTGAATAAGTGGCTCAAACACTTTTCTAAAGGTCCCAGCTGTCTTAATTTCTAAGTCCTATCAAAACCGAGACACACAAATTTAACCACATTCAAGCAAAATACACAGTGCCAAAAGTTGCTTATGGGCAGAAGTTTTATTGACCACAAAACTGAGAACAAATTTCTTAAATGATGGTTGTTTTATCACAGAGTTAATTATCTAAAAGTATTTCAAAATGCTGTTCTTGTTTCTAGAAAATAGTATGTCATACAGTCACATGGGGTGCATTTATCAGTACAACTTTGGTTTGCATAGGCCTAAATGAAAATTCTGACAACAGGATCTTTAAATTTCGTCAGTATGAGTGCCGTTAGGACAACAGAACAAAACCAAAAACACACTTTATGTGTTAAATAAAAACTAAAGTAATAAGAGCAGCAATACTTTTTTTTGTGATTTCATTTAGTAGGAAAAAACACAACTAAATGGATGAGCTCTGGAGGACCATCTATGGGTTAAACAGAGTATGTATGTTTGGTGACAGCAATAGCTCCTTTGGTTGCTTTGTCTAGGGGAGAGGCAGGTTAAGCATTGAAAGACAGGGGGAGGTGTATTGAATCATCTACACAGAGAAAACATGAAGTGATTGGCAGCAATGGTACCATATCTAAGAATATACCACAAGATAACCGAAGCCACTCTAACTATAAGCCTCATGATGATATAAAAGTTTTAAGCCTCGTCTTAAAAGTAGCCAACATTGAAATGAAATAGGAGTTGTTTCCACAGTAGAGGACCATGCTTAATAAAAGATCTGCCTCCCTTTTTGCTTTTAGAAAGAAACAGAAACTTAAAATATTTAGATCTGTGATATCAAATAGAACTTGGTTATTAATGAATTTATTTAATTTAATTAAAAAATACTTTATTGATCCCACCAGGAAGTTAAATGTTCTTGTGAGTCATATTATTCAAAGTTCTTCAGAGTTGTTTTAGATGCTGATGGGTGTAGGCAGAAATTGGATCTCCTGTAGCGGTCTACATTGCATAATTTTCTCCTGTAGCGGTCTGTATTGCGTAAGTTTCCCATGACAGAGGTATCAAGAAACCTCCAACTGAAAACACTCTCTTATATGATAGTCTCCACAGAGGAAGTTTAGGGTTGTCCATTATTGGCAAATTCCCCTTTCATACTCATTTCATACTGAGTAAGAAGAATTTTAAATTCTCTTCTGGGTTTAAATATCATCTTTCTTTTCATTTGTCATTCAATATAACAAAGATATTATATAACACTTTTACTGTCATAATTTTGATAATTGTTGTAAATGTTGGTTTTTACATTTCGGTTTACTCATGGTCAAATGTCGGTGACTTTTTATTCATGTTTATCATCTGTGGCTTTTTTTGTCAATAAATGTTTTGGGACATCCATCTAACAATGTAGAATAACAGTTTGATGAATCACTGTCTACACAGCAAAATAATTTTTGCGATTGCATAATTATGTTGGTTGTTTTTCAGTGTCTTAAAACCCTGTTGAGAGGGCTGTCCTTTCATCTAATCAATTATGCACTTAATATTGACAAGTTCATGAAGAGTAGCTGACAGCCAAGTTTTCTTTAACATTGCCGTATAGCCTCAGTGTGTCACTGAATGAAAAATATTAATAAATACAAAACCAGTGTATCTGCCATCTGTGTGCATTTGTGTAGGTTATGATCTGTAGAACTCTAGCTAAAACAAGCAGCCAAGCAACACGTATATAGGAACATTTCATTTCTTTAGTAGGAACCAGAACATATCTTATGCAACAACATTTTTTTGTCGTTTTTTTTTTCTTTGTTGGAGTATGTATGGTGGATATAAAAAGTGTTTGCACCTACTCATGGTATATCTTTTTAGTGCTTTATCCATCTATAATGTGACAAATATGATAAGTGAACTAAACTTCCATGGCACGTTTTTAGTCCTTCTGACCCCTTAAAGCTCTTCAGACAATTTTAGATTAATGACTACACTACCCACTGTCTCACAGTCACTCCAACATGGCAATAGTGTATGATGTGTAGTTCAATTGAAAAACAAACCGTGAGACGGAAAAATCTAAAAATAATAAAAAGCTGAAAGAAATTGGTTGCAGAATGTAGTCAGTTAAACCAATTCTTTCTAGATTAATCTTTTTATTCAATCTCAGCTCTCAGTTTTTTTCATTTGGAATCTATTAGCCTCCCACATCTTGACTTGACAATATTTACCTATTATGTTGATCTTAAATTCTCTCAGACTGCGAGGGAATCTCTTATAACTTGACCACTTAGGAGTCTAGGCCCATTTGAACAAAAATAATCCCTAATCCTGATGCTGTCACTGCCATATGTTGTTCATTTTATGTGTTATTTTGCTTTTGTGCCAGGCAGACTATTTGGAAATGTGGCCAGAATTTCAAATATAACAACATCACAACACATTTCATCACAATATTTCTTGGAGTTTTAAACGGAGATGTTGTTTTTTTTTTTTTGTCCTTAGTCCGGACATATGGGGAATATAGGACATTGTTGTCCAATGCAGAACAAAACAGTACAGAGCAGAATTTAGCAATGGGACTTTTGCAACTGTTTTTACCGTGCCATAATACAAAATATAATGCTGCGGATGTTGCATAACGCCTGGTTGGGCTTTTTTCTGACTAATATCTTTGTACAATGGGATTATTTTGACACTCTATAAACTATTAATTGATCTAATGATTGGTTTACATACACATTTTTTAATCATTTTAACATGCATGGCTAATGCTGTTATTATTTATCACAAAACCTTTATAATTATTATAGATGTGTGTTGACTTTTTACATTCACATTATGTGTTTCATGAAAGAATGGGACCTTTTCAAACTGAAGTATTGTGGAGTCATTTATGTTGTTGAATTTAGTATAACTAAATTTCAAATGCTTTTAATGAATTTCAGTACTGACTGAGAAGGATTGCATTCTTTTAGTTTTATTGTATAAAACCAGAGAGCTTAAAAAATATATTTTTTAAAGAGTTGAATGGTTGAATTGTCGCCTCATTAAGTTTTCAGTTCAGCAGACCTCTGGTAATGACACATCAAATTAATGTGTTTGTGTTGAAGCAGGGAAACATGAAATGCATAAAGGGTAGTGGGTCCCGAGGACCTGGGCAGAGAATATAAAGAAAAACCTCTTCCTGGAGGCACTGGGATAATTGCCCTATTGATAATTCTTTAACAAGACAACACTATGCTCTGACATTGCTGACAACAATTTTCAGGATACTCTATAATCATCTTTATTAAAATTCATGGCTAAATCAATAAAAAGGACATTATAAATTGCTGGTTGTCCAAGATTCTTTCAAAATGCTGACACATGTTATTAAATTACATTTCCAAACATTAGAGCATGATCATCTACAAAAATTTTTTTATTTTTTTTTTATTTATTTATTATTTTTATTGAAATGGACAATATGGACATAAAATTAAGAAAAAAACTCTTTATGCTAAAATATTGCACCTAAAAATATATTTTTGTTATATCCCAAAAGCCTTTTATTAACTACCTTTAAAATGAATCTAATTTTCAATTGATAGTTAATATTATGGTATATACAGACATTCTCCTTGTAAATAGCTTTTAAAAAAACAACTAATTTACTCTGCCAAAAAGTACAATCTAGACAATAAATGTGATAAAAATTACATTTCTAAATAATTAGGAGAATGTCTATATAATTATGTATCTGGTTGTAAACAACAATTATACATGTAATTATTAGAAAATTATAATGGCAAAGCATAATAATAAATTAGCTAGTTTTTATTCCCCCTGAAATGTTTTAGATCAAGGAATAAATAAATAAATTATAAGACAAAGATAACATTAATTATTATCTTGATGTATACCTATGTAATTACCTGAATCTAAAAGAAACTTTTAACACGAAAAAAATGCCCTGGATGAAAATATCACAGCTCCCCTTTAACTGTAATTCACCTATTTTATTTTGGTTCATTTTATCTTGTCACACTAAAGCCTGATTACAATAAATCATTTACAAAATACCCTGACAACATGAAGCTGACTAAAAAATCTAAAAAAGTATCACATCCTGCTTTGATTAGAACGAAAGCCACTCACATCTGTCTGGAAAAGGTTACAAAGTAATTTTAAAGTGTTTGTGAACCAACTATGAGAGTCGTTGTCTACAATGGGGAAAAATGGAACAGTTAGTAACACTAGTGTCCAGCCAACCAATGTTACTCCAATATTGCACTAATAGCTCATCTAGGAAGGGACAAAAGAACCAAAAGCAACATCTAAATTACAACAGGACTTACAGCTAAGGAAACAACATTTTTTTTTTCTCTTTAAAAAAATATGTTTCTAATCCTTGAATGTAAGTCTTTTCATAAGTATTGATGCATTGCACAAGTGTTCTTACTTGGTCAATGCTATGTATCAATGACCTGTGTGAAATGGCCTTAAGGTGATCAACCTGTGGAGCTGCTTAGGTGTGAGCTTTAATATTGGTACTTTTGGTTATTAGGGCAAGTGTAAAGTTTTGCTAGAAAATTAAATCAAAATATCCATACAGCTGGACTGCAGAAGGAGGCATAAAGGGCTATTAAGTTTGTTTTATAGACACCTGCACCAGATTACATTTAAAAGCACAAAATAGACCAACACCAGGAGATGAAAGAGGTCCCCAAATCATCACTTATTGTTTAAACTTTATACTGGACCTTAGGCTATTTGGATTGTGTGTCCTCTTTACTATAACAATTTAGTGGAAAACAAAACTAAAAACAGCACAGAAAAAAAAATCCCACCATATTTATTGTTTTCTACGAATTGTGTCAGTTGTACCAACTGTCATTGTTTTACATTGCATCCATGTTATAAGAAAGTAACAAATATTTACATGACAAAGAAATAAAAATAGTCAGTTACAAATAAAATGCAAACAGATAAGCCACTCTTTTGATTCCAATATGTCCAGTTTTCTCCCGTGTGGTGGTATGACAAAAACAAGTATGTGCTTGCCTTTGGGAGTTGAAACATAAATTGAAAATTAAAATTGTATATGCTTTCAAACAGAAAGAGTTGTTCCCTCATGTTATTTAGGGACCTCACGTGGAAATACAGTGTCTTTCCCCTGATTATGATGCATTTTAAACTGATTTGGAATACATTTATTCTGCTTCTACTGAAGAAAATACAATTTTAGGTGATAGGAATGGTAGTAAAGTTGATAACTGAATAAATGACAAAACATATTTCCTGGCACCATTTGTTTTTCTTTAAGAAGCCAAAAAGAACTTTAAAAACTCATTAAAAAAAGCAATAAGCACACTTACACTCAACCATCTGATACAGAAAAAATATATAATTTTTCAGTTCACTTGATGGCCATTTACTGAAACAAACTCACTCAAATAAATCTCAGTGGATGTTTATTTTAAGATGCTAACGTGAGAATGCTTCCTGATAATGCTTCATGTAAACTTTTAAACAACGTGAGTACAAAACCACACTTTGCTGTGCTCCTGGAGCAGTCTGACAGCTATGTAAGTTTTAGATGTTGTTTAAATTTTTGTCATGTTTGAGAAGGTGATGCATTAACTCCAAATTGATTCCCCTTTATTCCATCTGCAGAAATTTAAGCAAGGATTCTCACAACAATGATTAGGTTGGCTACTTCTGTGGACTTTCTGGAAATATTTAAAATAAAAGTTGTGAAACTTTATATACACAGACATGTTCCACAGTGACATTGTTTTAAACAATTCACCCACAATAAATTGCTAATTTGTATTTTAGTCTCCTCTCCTCCCCACCTTGTAATATTAAGAACGCATGACAATAAATTAATTAGTTGTAGAGTTGTTGTGGTTCAAATTGTTATAAATATTTAATCTCAGTTTCACCATTGTTTTTCCTAATTGAAAATCATTGTTTATTAGTTCTCAATCAATGGAAACAAACACAAAACATAAACTGTCTATGTATTTAGCAGTTTGCACCCATTTTGTAAAGACAACAGAGTTTTTTTCAACTTCATTCAAATTTGAATCGTGCTCCTATTGTCACAGCTTTTCATTGCTTTGTCTGTGTTTTGCTTAGGCCGTAGCAAAAAGAAGGAGCGTTGCCTGAATGAGGATTTGTATCCGCTGGAAGAGAACGAGACTTGTGCCTGTGATGAGTTTTTGTCTCAGCCATTCGGGAATTGGTCTGCGTGCATCCTTCCAAATCCTCCGGTTTTTGAGTCTCTGCATGGTTGGATGAGGTATCAGGTAAAGGAGTGCGGCCAAGGACTTCACTACAGAGCCGTGGCCTGTGTTGACCAGAGGGGACACCTGGTTAAACCCACGCTCTGCACAGACTCAGGTATGATTCAACTAAAAAGATATAACTAACTTAATTACAAACTAACTAACTAACTTAGAACTATTATATGATATTTATAGAGATTTTCTTTTTTTCTTTTTTTTTTCTTTTCCAAATACAACCAGACTGTGTCAAGGGCTACTACTTCTACAAAAGTCATTTTTAGGCAAAACGTAGGCAGAAGTTATTGTTTGAAGAATTAGTTCTTTTTTTTTTTCTTTTTTTTTTTTTACAACCATCAGGATTCTTTTTCAGCCTGGAAAAATATGGAATTTGATTGTTTCTTCCTTCCTTGTTAAGAATCATGCGTCCTTTTTTTTTCTTCCAATGTTCAATTTTAGGCTACATCGTGGAGACTTGTCATATCCCTTGCCCCCTTGACTGTAAGCTCAGTGATTGGTCTTCTTGGTCAGCCTGCAGTTCCTCCTGTGGCAGTGGGCGGAAAATCAGGTCTAAGTGGCTCAGGGAGAAAGCCTTTAACGGTGGACGCCCATGCCCCAAACTGGATTTGAAGAACCAGGTACAGATGGCTTTGTGCTTTTATGCAACACATCATTTACTGTATATATAAATAAAACTGTCAGCCGAGGCAATAGTGTTTTGTTGTTGCAAATGTTTTTAACCCCTTGAGCTTCTCTACATTTTGAAATGCCACAACAGATAAACCTTTGTGTATTTAACTGGGATAAGTGATATGATAAACCAAAACAAAGCAGTGCTTAACGGTTCGTGGACAGCTCATGACAATGTATCTTAATTACATTTTTCATGTTTTGCCCCTGGTTTATGTTTGAAGTAAGTCTAGACTTTGACTTTCCCTTGTGTTTGTCTTCACTGACCATGTCCTATATTTCTGTAAGCGTTTTTGGGACATTTTTAAAGGTGCTGCATGGGAAGCGCCAGTGTGTTGTGTGTGTCTACCTGATCAATCCTATGCGCATATCACTCGCGAGCCGCAAACGCAAACAATTTCCCGTTTGATCCCGCCGTCAGAACAGTTTTGCTGAATGTAGGCTGACTTTTATTTTATTTTTATACAGGCTACGTAGTTAGAATTAAGCAGTATGAAGCCTATGACCAGCACACATAATAGATTTAAGAAAATACAGAACAAATAGCATCCCTCATTAGTTTAAAACGGGACGGCACATTTAATGGTCAAATATGGGACGATATTTTAAGGGACGGTTGGCAACCCTACTTATAAGGTACTTTGAAACATTTCTAACTAGATCTGTAAGTATGGTGAAAATGTATATTTTCTTCCACTTGAAACCTTTTTTACATTTCCCTTCTCTATCTATCTAATTTCCTATGTGGCTTCCTAGTTTCAACAGAATACAGATAGGGCAGCCAGTAGCCTCCCTAAGTCTAAAATTGTCTGCACATCATATTTTACAAAGACATGCATAACGTTATCTTATCGGGCACATTAATATGGCATATAAATCAGTTTCCATCTAAATTCATGACATATTTCAGTGTGTTCTTTGAATATATTTTCTAATCCTCTTTATTTTGAATCCAAATGCTGTCACAATGAACTTGTTGCATTCTGCTCACACTTCAATGACAAGCTTTATTGCCCGTCAGACAGTGGGACTCCTGGGTGACCTGTTCATTTCCTGGAGTCTTCAGTCAGACTAAATCATTGGCCTTGGAGGACATGCCCTTCCAGTGACATCAGAATAGGGAAAACAAGGAGAGTGAGGAGAGAAGTGGACAGATGGGAGCTTTTGATATTCCAAAGTCAGGTTTCCTCTGTTTCGGAATACACTGCAACAGCACATATCTCATGGGGGTCATGGTTTAAAGTGAGCAAGGGTTTTATGAATGCTGCCTATATGCTTGAATGGACTGAAAAAGCACAGTACTGTTCATGGAGGTCAATATGATGATGAGGCGTGGCTTTGGGAAAAATATTGAGATGCGTTCCAGTGGAGATTTGTGTACAGATGGTTAAGTGCCCACTAAAAATGCCTGTGTGGGCCTTGTTTTAATGCTCTATAATAACCCTTCCTCCTGAAATAGGGGCTCTTTGTTGCCTTTGTGCTCATAGGATTATCCTGAGGGTGGAGTGCAGCGTGTTGTTAACATTATCAAATTGGCTATTTAGAGTTAAGCACATCTGCCTGAAGCATGGGTGGAAAGATACTGCAACCTTTGCAGTAATGCACTAAGCATGGATCTGTAAGGTTATTTGTCCATTCTGTTACATTAAGCGAGGAAACCCTTGAGGCGTCCGAACAGGGTGCAAGTGAAAGCATCTTGCTTGAAAAGGCAATGAATTTGCTGGGAGTTCAGGCCTCCATTTCGTGTCTACATGTTGCCCCACTTATGGTTGTGGAGTTACTGTTAATATTCCTACCACTAACGGTTACCTTCCATCTTTCACAGACACTTGCTCTGTTTTTGCTGACTGTGAAGCAGTCATCAGCCAAAGACTAGATTCCCTCCCACCAACAGATGTTCCCCCTTGAGCTGCAGCCAGAAGTGATTGGCTTGACAGAGATGAAATTTATAGGGCACCACAAGTCATCCTGTCGTCTAATGGTTGAGTGAACATGGAAGATTAGGAGAGATATAGAGAGGGAGAGACGGAGGGCCACATGGAAATAATAAGCAATGGCTACAATGTCAAATGGGATGTACAGAAGACAGGCTTTGATTTTAAGTTGGATTTCTATGAAGTAGTCTTTTTTACAGAGGTAAAAATCAAACAACTGGTAAATTAATCCACATGAATAATTCATTTCGGTGAAAACGCCCCCTCCGGTTCTCTTGTGCAAATGGGGAGAAAAGTAATTGAAGTGCAAACTTTAGTAGAAGAATACTAAATGCACGTCTTTATCCCTGACTGCTACATTTTTTTGTATTTTTATTTATTTGTAAAAGATATTGAAATGTCATTCTTACTCATTTTAGGGAATCTAAAGTTGTTTCACTATCTGAAATTTAGACACGCCTCTTTGGCAACATTTCTGTTTTCTAGCAATTAAACATGTTTCTATGGCTGAGTACAGCTGTCCACTTCCTCCTGAAAGAAAGTCTCTACAGTGTACATACGGTTTGATTAAAAAAAGACGAAGTGTTTCCTGTTTCCATTTAGTTTGGATTACGAAAAAGGTTTTGGCTTGCCAGAATATGGAGATTGCTATTTGTTTGTTTGTTTTTTTCCTTAAATTCAGAAGATTACAAATAATTATTTACTATTTTCTAGAACTGCCTTTTTAAGCAGACTTACTTTGGTCAAACATTCTGGATATCTTTTCACAACCTTCACATTTTCAACTCTACCCTGAGGGCTTTGTGATTAGATCTCTAAAATGTTGAACTTGTTGTCCTTAAACTACATAACTGATATGATTTTAAGGTTAGGGATTTGTTTATGCGGACAATCCATGTGTAATGTGTAGTATTTCAGTTTAATGCTATTTTTTTAAAACACAATTTATTATGTGAAGTGCCTTAGCCCCTTATGCTTGTCCTCACAATTGGGATGTTGTTCTCATGCTTTTAATAAGTGTCCCCCTTTTTCCTCCCAATGTTATGATGGTTATTATGTTCAAACACGTCAATTTTTGTTTCTTCAGACCCCAGGGTATGTCTTCTGAAATTAAGTAATTTATTTTTTTTCCATTGGCCTTATGCAAAGAGTAATCTGGCTTTTTATAGTACTTCTAAAATGAGGGCTTTTGGTACTTTTCCCATCTTAGTACAGGACTCATGGATATTAATACTTACAAGGTTCATCCAGCATGTCCATAAGGGTTTCATATTTTTGTCTGGCGTTGATATGTACATTTCATACCAAAACACCTTCTTTTCTGGGATACAAAAATTCTCTCCTTCATGTATGGTATGAAGGATGGACATTCTCATCATGTTCCTATATAATTATTCAATTGAATGAGGATGGTATCTTTCAGTAATGCAAATTTTGTCCAAGCATCAGTTAAAATTATTTTCCTGATGAGCCTTTTTTTGTCTTTTAATGATGTCACACAAAGAAGTAATGACATGTTTGACATGTTGCCTTAAAAATTGTGCTTCCAATTAACAGAAATCCACACTGATGATGTCATCATACAAACTTTATCAAACTGTTTAAAGGTCTTGGTCACTGAGAAACCAGGTACTCGTTCTTTTTTTAAAGACGATTGGTCACTCTTTGTTGCATATGCATGCTGCACATGAACAATTTCTCCCCATTGTCTGCATTAAGGAAGTAGACAGAACAAAAAAGAAATTCAGAAAAAGTTAGTCCCTTCTACATCGCAGAGAAAGTCAATAGTCATGGACTTCCCTACCCTGGCTTGAGACTGCCCAAGGAAGGGCTGTGTTGATTTTGCGGCCAGGACAGAGTGGAGCACGTCCCTTCTAGTAGAAGCTAACCATTAGCAACTCCACAATATGGCAGAATACATTTGGGCTTGTGTTTTTTGTGGACCTATACACAAGTTTAACATTTTTTTTTGTTTTTGTTTTTTTTTTCCCAAGAAAGCAGAGCTGTGGAAGAAACAGTTGGAATTTTTCTTCGGAACACCACCAGTGGCTTATGTTGAGCTGGTTATTCTTTTGAAGGCAGCATAAGAGTCACATAACTCTTAGCCAAACAAATGAGATATTCATATAATGAATAGTAATGAGTTGGACTTGTAATCCTATCTTTTCCTCCACCCAATTATCCAACATTCAACTTCCAGAAATGGGAGCGAGAGAAAAAGTTTTTTTTCACATAAAACGACTCAGCAGTCACAGCAGTTAAAAAAAAAGTGACTGAGACCTTTAAAGACATAATAGTCTTAGTGTAATAAAAGGAATTTGAAAAAAAGTAATTAAAAAAATTACTTGAAAACATATTATTATTATATAGTTATAGGTATATTATTCTGATATTTTTTCTGGTATTGAGAAAAAATAGATTAGTTAATCCTAATTGAACAAAAAATGCATATTTCTTTTGTCAGATTTAAAGAAAGTGCTTAAACAATCTGACCCTGTTCTGTGATTTAAAGTTTGTAATATTTCAGAATTAAATTTCCATAAGTACCTCCCTTGGCCTCTACAGCAAAACAAATATTTTTTGCAAGCCTAGAGCTTTGACCTATACATTTGACTATCCACAAAAGGGAGCTTTCAGTCAACAAGTTAAGCCCCAGGTGCCAGTGTGCACTAAAAGAAGCTTATTTGACGTTCTATCCAGTGTTTATAAATATCTGGTTTAAACTGTATGAAATCCATGGAAAAAAACACTCTCTGTAATTTATAACCTCTTACCCACATACATTTTGGAGGTGAATTTGTTTATTATTTGGGGAAATTTTCAATTTTGCAGTTTTAATCTTAAAAAAAACATGTTTTATATTTAAATATTAAAATTTAAGTCCTTAAAAAGTCTTGAATCCATCAAGATTTTTCTTTAATTTAGTTTACCTTTTTAAAATGCATTTATTTATTTATTAATTTTGCATCAACTTATTTATTTTTTAAAAAGTGGTTGTTTGCCCTGCAGCAAAAGAGTTCATGTTTTGAAGCCTATGGAGTTTTTGCATGGTATTGGAGTGTTGCCCCGTTTTTTTTTTTGTAGGTCCCCCCCAAATAAGTCCTGAAACTTGACCGATTGATGGATTGATGGATGGATGGATGGCCATAGCAACAGCAGTCTGTGTATATTCCCGATTGTATTCCTGCCTTCATTCAAAACAGCTGCACGTTTTGAAAGCAGTGTTTACAGTATGTGACTGACAGAAGCTGCAGTTTCAACTACTTTCTACACCCTCCCAATTATTAAGCATTAAAACATGTTTCGAACAACCTCGCGTCTAGTTTATTTTTTTTCGGCTGCATGGTGGTTACTCTGGCAACAGAGCCCTTTTGGCGCATCTATTGCGTTGATCCAGCAGAAAACAAAGTTACAGACTTATTGGTGCACTGCGACCAAAGTAAGAAAAAATATTTCCTCACTCTCTTCTGACACATACACTCCTATAAGTTTTATAATGATTAATAAGTGACTATTGCTAAATGTTAAGTACTGCTGAGCAGGGGCATATCCAGGAGGTTAATAAACAGGGGCTAAAAGGGCCCAGGGTGGGTCTGAGACTCTAACATCCAATGTTATTTATTTTATAAAATAATTAAAGCTAGTTATCAAACTATATTACAAATCAATCACCTACACACAGACATACCTGGTGTGGATATAAAAAAGGAAAAAAAAAACAAAACAAAAAACAAATCATAGAGATCATAGTCCAGTCCAGCCCAGTCCGAGTACAGATACAGATAATTCTTATGGTTTAACAGATACAGATAATGCTTTACTCGCTCATACCTAGCTAACATGTATCATGATCATGTTTTCTTTGACCAGTGATAGGTTTGGTTTTTATTTATGTTTTATATTTAGCCTTATAGATCAGTGTCGGCTGAAATAGACTACTCCCACTGTAATATAGATGACTTTGATTTATGTTTTTTTAATACTGCTTGAATACCTTACTTGGTATTAGCATTTGGTTTTGGTAGAATGCCAGAGAGATGACTATGAAGCACTCTACAGTCTGCAAAGTACACTAATTTCCAAACGGATTGTGATGCATGGAGGAAATTTTGCATGGAGAGGACGTACACACATTTAGATAATGAATTGCTTTTAGCATAAATCCTACACACCATTTTTTGAGCAAAGTCCCTGATTCTTTAAAGTGGACCTAGCATGAAATTTGAATTTTTTTATCATATTTTTAGTTCCCCCAGCCTGCCTACTAAGGGGTTAAAATTATTGATTAGTCTTTCCTTTGTTCCAGGTTATGTCTGCCTACATAGTGAAATTAGCACTCAGAAACGGGCTGTTTGGCAGTTCGGCATATGACGACATGTTTCGGCATATTACGTGTTGAGTTCCAGCCAATTAACCCGTTCCACGAACTACACCCTGCAAGTCCCTCCCTCCGTGGCGAGAGCTACGGTAACAAGCAAACAACAAACCAACAGCATGGAGTCAAGACTGCATCCAAACTGCACTGTATCTGGGTGTACAAAAGAGAACATACAGTAAATCTTTTTCTCCTCCCCACTTCTAAGCCACTGAAAAGCTTGTGGATAGATTTTATGTATGCAGGGAATGTGCCCGACCGACTGACGATGCGTGTGGTAGTTTGTGGCAAACATTTCTAGGACGACTGTTTTTCCAGCTTGAGACAATACAGCAGTGGATTTGCAGATCGTCTTAAACTTCTACCAGGATTAATACCAATTATCTGTGAACCAACAAATATCCCTGTACAAATAAGCATATTTCCTCAATATTGTCCTTCAGCTGTTAGTAGACATTGTGGCATTGTTGGAGTTGTTCCCTTTTCAATTTGCTTCATAGCTAACATTCAGAATTAGCTTCACAGCAAATACTCCAGTTTGTTTATGTAGCATTGGTGCTACTATCTTTTTATTTGGGGGAGAACAGATTATATATTATAGTTGAACATTTGAAATATCGTTAGACTTATTGACCACAGAAGCGCATAGCCTAGGCCCCGCCCTCCGAAACCCGGTCGTTCTGTCCTAATGCTCACAGAAGAGCCACCTCGTCACACCTGCAACTCTACAACAAGCCTGAATTACGGCAAGCGATCCTTTTATATATTATTAAGGTACTTAGAGTGTGGCTAAAAAGGGCCCAAACGTTGCGAAGAGTTTCATGCCAGTTCTACTTTATATCCTCTATTTATTTGAAGTGACCACATGCTGAGAGTTTCAAGTATCATCCGCAAAGAGGACCTTATGGCCTGGAGAAAACACTACTCAGATTTTTTTTATTGTGATGACATTTTTAAAAATATGTTTTTTAACACTGAAGATGTTGTCAGGTGTACTGCTAACGCGGATAGGCTCCAGCTGCCCCGTGACCCTGAATTGGATAAGCGGTTAAGAAGATGGATGGATGGATGGATGGATGTTTTTTAACAATACAGAAAGTATTTTTTTCTCCAAATTAGACCCATAAAACATTTGGTGTACAAATTTAGTCCGTATGTACTTATTTTTACAATCCCACCATCACCACCTTTTGCGTAGACGCAATATGCCCTGAGAGATTGTAATAGAAGACTCACAGATGTCAAAGCTGAGCTCCCAGAGAAACACACAAATTGTAACTATAATTACAGGAGACATTTGAATTTCATCATAACTCCCACATGTGTTTGCTGTCAAATGCTGAGATATCAAGTGGTGAATTCACATTCCACATAATACAAAGAGACTGTCTCGACTGTCTGCCAGCCTCTATACCAGTCACAGAGTTATTTTTTAATTCTGTTAATACCTGCAATCCATCCAACTGTCCAAACTGTCCTACTAAGCCACATTCATCATTTTCTATGCGAGTTTTTTCATTTTTCTGTGTATTTAAATGTATTTTCCAGGGGACTTTATGCAAATATTAGACTGTAAACATTTTAGGGTGTTATGTAAAACAGAACAGTTTTCACCAATTCCTTCCCTTTTTATATGCTTACAGTTTTTCTCGATTGCTAAAACACATTTCTTGAAAGCAGCTCACCTTTTCTCTAAACTGTGAACACAAAACCCAATTTTCAAGCTACATTCACAAAATGTCAGACTGTTCTTGCAAAACCAAACTTTTACCTCAAAACAGCTCAATCTGTGCTCAAAACTGAACTATGTTGTCAAATCGTTCCCCGAGTCAATCAAAATTAAAAACACTACTGAACAGTCACTTAACACTATGTAGAAAAATAGAAAACACAATACTCAGGACATGAAGCTGGATAAATACATGTTTATTGTTCACTTTAGGCTAAATGCTAGTTCCAAAAAAAATAAAAGTGCATTTAGCACATGTACAAAAAGACAAAACAGAAATCTAGTGCATTTACATGTACTGTATCACTTTTAAAAACAAACAGAAATAATATGTGCTTGCCACTTGTTTACAGTAAGCCTATATATACTGTAAATAACGTACAAAAAATACAAATAAGTGAATTATTCAGCCACAGCATCATGTCTCCTTACTGGGTCAGGCCACAGGACTTCATCCACATCACAGGCCACATTTTGTCTGGCCAGGCAACGGGGAAAAAAAACACCTGGCATGCCGTATCCAGGCTTGGCATGCCTCCACACCTATGTCACCACAGGCAAGTCCCATGGCTTGCAGGATATTTACCCTGGTGTAAGGTTGGAGTTCATATACCTTCCACCACCATGAGGAGAAGAATTCCTCAATGGGATTTAGGAAAGGGGAGTACGGTGGAAGGCAAAGATTGATAAGACCTTGGTTCATATTGAACCACTTTCTAACCTGGAGGGCTCTATGAAAACTCACATTATGCCAAACAACAACATAGATGGGATGCTCATCCTGCTGCCCCAACAGAGCATCTCGCATGTTATTGAGGAAAATGAGGAGCTGGTGAGTGTTGTAGGGCCCCAGGTTGGCATGATGGTGGACAACCCCATGATTCCTGATGGCAGCACATAATGTGACATTGCCACCACGCTGCCCAGGAACACCAACAATGGCCCGATGGCCAATCACATTACGGCCTCTCCTTCTCCTTTTGGTTAGATTAAACCCAGCTTCATCCATATAGATGTATTCATGGGGTCTTTCCATTGCATCCAGTTGAAAAACCCTCTGTAGAAATAGATATAGTTCTGTAAGTGATACGGAAAGTGATTTAGGCCACTACAGTAAATCACTACAGTAATCAACATTGAATGTGTTTGGATGTATGCCAACTGGTACATACTGGAATCTTTGCTCTTTTACTCTGTCTGAGTTGAGGTCAAAAGGCACTCTGTATAGCTGTTTCATGCGCAGTCTGTTGCGCTTGAGGATACGATCAACAGTAGAGAGGCTAACATTGTTCATACCCTCAAAATTTACATGGTCCTCAATGATCTTCAGCTGAATTTCACGCAGTTTAATGGCATTGTTCTCATGGACCATATCAACAATTAGGGTCTCTTGGTGTGGGGAGAACATACCTGTCCTGCCACCCCCATGTGGCAGTCTTCTACAAAAAGAGAGCATGGAGTTACAAAAAATATACATGGAATACTAGGCCTACAAACAGTTAGACCAACCCTCCATTACAATACTAGAGTACGTTGGTACAGTGGTGTACTGGAACCTGTATTTACTTACAGTATACTGTGATACAGTATATAGTATGTCTTACGGTAATTGCTGTCAGCATTTACATACTAGACTATAATATAAAGAAAAGGTAATTACCTTTTCTCTTCTCTAAATATTTGGACTATGGTGGACACAGTGAATCTACTGAGGTTTGGTTGTACCCTTTGTCCAGCCTCTCTCATGCTCATACCATGGACAAGAACATGGTCAATCACAGTAGCTCTGATTCCATCAGATATTACTGTGTTTTATCTTTGCTGACCATCTTGACCACCTCGACCACCTCTCACACGGACTCTTCCTCTAAGGTTTCTATCCATTGTAAGACCTCACAAACCAGTGCTCTCTGAACTGGCTTATATGTTCCCTCACATCATTAGCCACAAGTGTGATCAATTTTGAGTTGTTGTGTTCAACTAGTGAAACCTGTTCATTGTGTTTGACTTTTGTCACTTGTGCTCACCATTCTGCAGCACAGGTGCATCACAATGCAAATGTGTTGACAAGTTGTGTTTAAACTGGTGAAACGTGCTTATGGTTTTGCCAAAGGAGTGATTGATTCAATCAGTGTGTTCAGGCAACTGAGCATTTGGTTCAGACAATAGGGTTTAGTGTTTTAGCAATTGAGAAAAACTGTAAGCATTTAACAGTTTTATTATGCAACATTTCAGGTACCATCGGGATTTCACAAATAAGTGTGTTACAACATTGTAATGTGATCAGTAATATATATCCTGAAATTGTTTTAATGTACTTTTCTGCCATGTAGATTTGTTATCTTACAGTTGCTGCTATATTTCTATTCAAACTCCGAAATACACTCTTGTCGAGGAGTTGCGGACTCTAATCCAATTTGAATTTACACTCTTGCCCTCACCTCGGTATATTTTGTAATACAAAATTACCATGTGGTGTTTTTTGTTGTTGTTCTTGTTCTGTCTTGGTGTTATAAGCAAGTATAAAACACACACACACACACAGGCACTTTCAGCTAGACTGCTTACCTGTAGTTAGATTATTATTCACAAGAACTGCTAACTCTGTATAGAGATAGCTGAGATTGAGAATGGTAGGTGGGGTAACAATGGAATTCATAATATAATTCATATCAATAGTTAAGGAAGACTGATAACGATAATAATGCCATGTTTTTATCTTAACGTATCTTTAAAAAAGCTGGTACTGTGTGGGAGAAAAGGCTACAGTAAAACTGTTTTCTCTTTGCCATAGCTTTATGCAATTTGCAAAAATTCAAACATAGATCCACTGTAGTATTTGAACTTAAATATTTATCATTGTAAACAAATGAAGCACAAACCCTCAAAGCGATCATACAACGGGTTAGGACTAGCATTTAATTCTTTGAGCCTTTGTACTAGAGAAAATACTTTCCAACCTCCTATGTGGCAATCTTTTCAAAGACAACTCTTTAAAGTGAAAAATATATAGATATAATGGGTGTTTGTTCAGTGCTGTCAAGAAAGCAGTTGAATAGCTTAAAAAGCCCTTAAAATGGCAACAATGTGCCAACTTGTAGTGTTTTGTGAGCTCTATTACGTGCTTGCATATGCCATTTTGTTCCATAAGAACTGTTACATTTACTCTGAGACACTTTGTGGGAGCTTTGTAGGGAGCTTCATTTCCTAAAAATCTGAGAGGGACCCAACTGCAGTTAGGTTTAAAAAAACAAAGCTTTTCTCATCTCTGATTGGCTGGCCTGGTTGATTTATTACTAATCCTAACATTCGAGGAGCATTACCTAAATCTAAATTTACTACCAAATCAAATCAAATCAAATCAAACTTTATTTATAAAGCGCTTTTCAAACAAAGAAAGTTACTCAAAGTGCTTTACAGATTTAAAATAACCCCAAAACCCCCCCTTCAAAAAATAAAATCATCAGTGCAAATACAACCCCCTCCCAACCCAACCCATCAACCATACTCACTCACACACACACTTAGAAGCTACAAAAAGCGGACTGAGTACAGATGAGCCAGGAAATGCCATCATGGAGCCATCTGCATCAGCAGCAGCAGATCAACAGCAGCAGCCAAGGCTCCCACCCAGGGCGCCCAGAGGAGGGAGGGCTGGTACCCCCACCTCCACCCAAGCGCTACCTGGGGGGCACCCACAGCCGACCACCGCCCCCGATGCAGGGGGCTCCCCAGAGAGGAAACACTGGCAAGAAAGATTAAAATACATTAAAATATAAAGTTAATAAAATATAAAGTATATAAAGTATAAAACAATAAGTGTAAAACAAATAATACAAATGCAAAGCAGATTAATAAATAAACAGTTAAAAGCTGAACTAAAAATTAAATCAGGTAAAACATGCTGAGCGATTAAAAATATATTAATAAATAATAATTAGTTAAAGGCTAAGCTAAAAAGGTGAGTCTTGAGTCTGCTCTTAAAAACATTAATGTTCTCTGCGGCCCTGAGGTCCTCTGGCAGCCTGTTCCAGAGGTGAGGGCCATAATAATGGAAAGACGCCTCCCCATGAGTCTGTGTCCTGACTTTGGGGATGATAAGGAGACGGCTGCCAGAGGAGCGCAGAGACCGCGATGGTTCATACGGTAAAAGCATTTCTGACAGATACGAAGGCCCAAGACCATTAAGACACTTAAAGACCATTAAAAGAACCTTAAAATCGATCCTAAAACATACGGGGAGCCAATGCAGTGATTCTAAGACTGGTGTAATGTGCTCCCGCCTCCTAGTCTTCATCAGGACACGAGCTGCTGAATTCTGTAGAAGCTGTAAACATGAGGTAGTCTTTTTGGGAAGACCAGAAAGCAGGGCATTACAGTAATCAATTCTACTGGTGATAAAAGCATGCATTAGCGTCTCCGTATTGGCCCGAGAGAGAATGGGGCGGACTCTGGCGATGTTCTTTAGGTGATAAAAACCTATTTTGGTGATGTTTTTAATGTGAGGGAGAAAAGTCAGCTCAGAGTCAAAAATCACACCCAGGTTCTTCACTTGTAAAGAAGAATTAAAAGACAATGATTGTAGTTTTGGTAAAAGTTTTTCTCTCTGAGCCTCAGGAACGATAACTAAAACCTCAGTTTTGTCCTGGTTGAGCTGGAGAAAGTTTTCTGCCATCCAGGATTTAATGTCTAAAATGCAGTTAAAAAGTGCATCCATTGGCCGTGTGTCATCAGGAGACATGGAGATGTACAACTGTGTATCATCAGTATAACTGTGAAAGTTAACTCCATGTCTCCTGATAACACTGCCAAGAGGGAGCATATACAGGTTAAAAAGCACTGGGCCTAAAACTGAACCCTGGGGAACACCACAAGTGATCTTATGGACCTTAGAGGAACAGGTATCTAAACTTACCGTAAAAGTCCCGTCTGTGAGGTAGGATGTGAACCAGTTGTGAACAGCACCAGAGAGGCCGATCTGTTTTAAACGAGTTAAAAGAATAGTGTGGTCTACTGTATCAAAGGCAGCGCTTAGATCCAGAAGAACCAACACTGTCACCTTTTTAGCATCATGGTTTAATCTAAAATCATTTAAAATCTTTAAAAGCGCCGTCTCTGTGCTGTGGTTCATCCTAAAACCAGACTGAAATTTCTCTAGGACATTATGAGCGTTAATAAAATCATTAAGTTGAATAAAAACAAGTTTTCCTAAAACTTTGCTTAAAAATGGTAAGTTAGATACTGGTCGGTAGTTGTTTAAATCATTAAAATCCAAATTGCTCTTCTTCAGCAGGGGCCTAACTACCGCCGCTTTAAAGGCAGCAGGAAAAACCCCCGTCTGAAGGGAGCAATTCATAAAGTTTAAAATCTCATCTTTAAAAGAACCATAAAATTGCTTAAAAAACCTGGTGGGAATCGGGTCCAAAGTTCTTGTGGTGGGCCTCACTGAGGAGAAAACTTTATCAAGGGTCCCAGCTTCTACCAGGACAAAACTGTCCAGTGTTTCCTCTGGTGAAGGCAGACACTCTGATTTGTCTAAAACCATGTTTGCTTGAGAGGATAAAATATAACATCTGATGGTGTCTACCTTCCCTCTGAAGTGGTCTGCATACTCCTCACAGAGACTGTTTGAGGGGGTTTTCGGAAAAGTATTAGAATTATGATGTAAAATGTTGTCAATGGTGGAAAACAGAATTTTGGGATTATTTTTATGTTCTGAGATGATTCTGGAAAAGTATGTATTTCTTGAATTTCTTAAAGCGTTATTATATAATCTGAGATGTTCTATGTATATCTGATGATTTATTGTGATTTTATTTTTCCTCCATTTCCTTTCTGCCACCCTGCAGCTCCTCTTTAATTTTCTAATAGCTGCATTTCTCCACGGTACTGTACGTTTTGAATGAGGGTTTATAACTTTAATTGGAGCCAGCAGGTCGAGAGCAGATTGAAGCCTACTGTTAAAATCATTAACGATAAAATCACAGGGGGCAGGTAAAGGTATAGGAGGAAATTTTTTAAAAACTTCAAGAAAACCTGCAGCCACTTCAGGGGTTAGATGATGCTTCCTGACGGTTCTCACAGAGGTCCCTGATTGGATAAAACTGGTGATATTAAAAAACACACAGTAGTGGTCAGAGACAGCCAAGTCAACAACAGAGGACACACTGGTGGACAGGCCATACGTGATGAGGAGGTCCAGGTTGTGTCCTCTGTTGTGAGTCGGCTGCATGACATGTTGGCTAAAATCCATATAATTTAATATATTTAAAAAATCTGTTGATAAAGGATCTAAAAGGTTATCTATATGTAGATTAAAATCACCAGCTAAAATTATCTTCTCATAAGAGTTGTGTAAAATTGATAAAAACTCTGAAAATTCTGGAATAAAAAGTGCATTCCTTTTCGGAGGCCTATAAACTGTGACACATAAAATCTGAGAAGTGCTAAAAACAGAGGCAGTGTATTCAAACGTGGTAAAATTATTAAATAAAACAGGTTTGGCGGAAAGAGTTGATGAACTAATAAAAGCTGTTCCGCCTCCCCTCTGGCTACTCCTCGTTGAATAAGAAAAGTTATAATTAGGTGGAGAGGCCTCTGTGAGAACAGCAGGGGCATCTGCACTCAGCCATGTCTCTGTTAAAAATAAACACTGAAGATTATTATCTAAAATCAAGTCATTTATTATAAAAGTTTTATTCAGCAGAGAGCGAACATTTAAAAGAGCCATATTAATAGTGGTTGGTGATGGAGTGACTGTATGACTTACTGTAGGTGGGATTTTTAGTAACGGTTTAAGATTATTTGGGTTGCATTTTCTTAGTTTATGATTATTTCTTCGCTCTCTGCTGACAATAACAGGTATGAATGAAGTAGGGTAAGGTCCAAGTCCGATATGTGAGTTACTGTTAAAATCAGGATTGAGTTCATAGGAACAAGGACCAGCTGCACATCAGGATGTTGTGGATGGGGCATTGAGGACAGGAACAGCTGGAGCCGGTGCAGGGGACAGGGGTGGGCGAGGGTATGCCAGGCTTAATGCCAGCATGCGGGTACCTTGTCTGTTTAAATGTAGTCCATCTGCCTCCAATAATTGACTCCTACCCCAGAAAATGTTAAAATTGTCTATAAAACCAATGTTGTGCATCACGGTAACAGAGGAAAGCCAAGTGTTGAGAGAGAGTAACCTGCTGAAGCGATTTATTCCTCTGTTTATGGTGGGAGTGGGACCAGAAATAAAAACAGATAGGGGCTTGTCTTTTAAAAGATTAAAAAGATGAATAAAATCCTGCTTTAAAAGCTCAGACTGCTGTTTACGGATGTCATTGGTTCCAGCATGAATTATAACTTTACTCACAGTAGGGAAACGTTGGATGGAGTCCAGAATCTGTTCAGATATATCCTTTACTGTAGCTCCAGGAAAACAAAGGGTGACAGCTCCTCTCATCCTAACATGCCGGATAATAGAATCTCCAATGATGAGAGTGCTGGGTGGATGGTGTGCTTGCTGCTGGGCAGAAGACCTCTCGTTATCCAGGACCTGCTGGATGTTGGGTCAGCTTGGCATCCACAGGACTGCAGCGGTGTTTAGAGGGCGCCGAGGGCTCGTTCCGTGGATTCGGGGTGTAGTGAAGCACTCCTCGGCGGGTCCCGGCTGTAGTCCTGGGTCTGGCGCGACGTGGGTGGATACCGGAGTCTGACTGCTGCTCTGGCTGCTGGGTGGGGATGGGCGGCGGTCCTGCGGAGCAGCTGGTCTTCGGCGCGGTCGGAGGGACGGTCAGAGGAGGGAAGTCGTCCCCCAGGGCACTGAAGCGGTTCGACAGAGGAAGGCCGGGTGGAGGAGAACGGTGAAAGCCGCTCCGGGCGCCCCCACTGCGACCAGGCCCGACCGTCGACCACGCACCCTGGGGCACCGGAGTGGAGCTGAGGGGGGCTTTTGGCTTAGCCCCCTGCTGGATCCAGCACTCCTCCTCTGCCGTAGATGTTGTACCTCCGCCGGAGTTCGTCTGTCCGAGTCCGCCTGGAGACCCAGCGATGGAATCCCCCTCCGCAGCTTCACCGGGCTGGCAGGGGATTGTGTCGGACAGCTGGGCGCTGGTGGCAGCAGCGAAAGTTCGGCCGAAGATGATGTCCACGTCGCGCTCGTGGTCCTGGATCAGGTGCAAATTGGTGATCCTTTGCTCCAGTTCCTGGAGTTTCTTGGTTAGCCTGGCACAACCATCACACCCGGAGCTACAGGTGAGTGGAGGCATGGTGGAAGTAACAGCGATCCGTGCTCTGATTAAAAACGTGTCCGATAAAAGATATGTCGCTAAAAGTTTAAAACGGTTAAAACTAGTCAAAAGAAATTATTAAAAAACGAAAAACAAACACTTAAAAAATAATTATATTTTCCGGACTATAAGCCGCTACTTTTTTCTAATATTTTGAAGCATACGGCCAATAATCCAGAGTGGTATATTTATGGATTTTTATAGCTAACAGTCACTAGAGAGCCTCCTTGATCTATGGATTGTACAAGTCACGTCTTCACAAAAGAATACCTTTGTGCTTCTGTGCCTTTAAGAAGAGCAGAAGAGAGAGAGAGAGATGAGGAAGTTTGCATGAACAATGAAAGCAAGAAAGAAATAGAGCGCGAGTGGCTTCATGTACCGTTAGCAGCACTGAATCAATGGTGAGACGTTGCAGATGTCAGCGTGAAATACTTTCTCAAACTTGAAGTTTGACTAAACACACCGAGTACGGACGGCCGAGGTGTTTCCACCGTGTTGTAATGTTAATAAAATCGAAGCTACCCCAAACACCAATCACTTTCCCAACAATTCCCACTGCACAAGCCCTTATGTACGGTAATTAAATGTTAAAATATCCACAGCTTTTATTAAGGTGTGGCTTATGTAAATATTTGTGTTTTTTCCTTAAAATAGGCTGTTGCGGCTTATAATCAGTTGTGCTTTATTGTCCAGAAAATACTGTATTTTCCTAATCCTAATATTTGAGGACCATTGCCTAAACCTAATCTGATCCATCTATTTATTGCAACATTTAGGAGCAGTTATATCCATAAAAAGCTAACATTACAATTGAGTGATTAGTGTAGGCCAGGCAAGGCAATTTTATTTGTATAGCACACTTTCAACACAGGGCAATTCAAGGTGCTTCTAATTTCTGAGTTTTACAGTACTCTATAAACTTGCGGAGTAAATCAGTTATATCATAAAAAATCCATAGAATTGTGTACATTTATATTGCTGTGTTTTGGCTTGGAACGGAGTTGAACTAACTTTTGCTGGAGAATTCTGGTATGGACTGGATATATGGCGGTGCCCTTGTGGGCCAATGTAACTGCAGGAAGGTACTCTTGACAAATCTGGTCCATTTTAAGGCGATCTGGGGCAGTTTTAGGTAGTTGGACTATATTTGATCATTTCATGTTAAAAATACCCAAATGTTAAGACATAAACTGGATATCAGCTATTATATGTTTTTTGGAATCATGACCGAAATTCACCAGGAGCACTTTTGAGGTTTTATGTAAGATTTTGAGTAATTATACCCTAGTATCTGTAAAGTATCAGAACATAACTAGTTTCTCTGAAGCTTTGTCTTTAACATGATTATTCACTGGCTACATGGGAGAAGAAATTTGGAAGAGTATGTGTACAAACTTTTTTGTAGCATTTTTTTTTCTGTTCTCTAAATGTCAGCACTTCACTTTCAGAAGAATTAACATAATTATCATCAATTAACATTTAGGTTTTAAATAACAGCTGTGCAAAAAAGTTTTTATCAAGAAAGATAAAAGATGCTTTTAAGTTGATAATAGAAATGTGTAGTTTTCATATAGTCATGTATAATTTATACAAAATACACCTCATTAAATATTTTATTATTTAAAAAAGTTAAAATTTTGTCTAACTTGTTTTAAATAAAATTAGGTAAAAGACACTGGTATAGATACAAGTATACACCAAACAGCCTTATTTGATTCTTTAGCAATGAAATAAAATATATAAACAAAATGAACATTCTACATGAAAAAGTTAGGACAGTGCAATCTATATTTTCCTCATGCATGGCAGACTTCACGGTAGATTCCACAACTGGGCAAGTTTTGCTGCGGTAAAGCATTCCCAAACCATGGCACCTCAAGCTCTATGCTTTACAGTGGGTACAGGATTCTTTTCTATTATATGTCATGTGGTGTATGGTTTATATGTCTCAGTTCTAAACAGCTTCAATTTGTATAGCGCTTTACTTGGTCCCTACGGTCCCCAAAGCACTTTACACCCAGTCACGCACACATTCACAGATTTGTTATGGAAAGCTACGTTGTAGCCACAGCTGCCCTGGGCTGGACTGACACACTCATCAATCCAAAGAACATGAGTGCAGAATTTCTGGTCTTTAACTACGTTTTTTGTTCAAATTTTAGTTGTTTCCTCAAGGACCAAAGGTTCTTTTCTAAAACACCTCCAGTGAAAAATAAATATGTCTAGTCACTTTCTGATTTTAGATGCATGCTCTTTCACATCAAAGTTCAAAGATTCTGGTGCAGATCCCTTGGTTATATTGTTGGGTACTTCTAATAGCATATTGAGGTCTGCTTTCAGGTTGAACCCACCTGGACAGACAGGAATAGGCACACTGGCAGTCGTTTAAAGACACTTCACTTGTTGACTATTTTCTTTACAGTGTAGTGGCTTATTTCATATTCTTTTCAAACATTAGGTACAGTGTTCCAATTTCCTTCCTAACCAAAGATTCACATCTCTTATTGGATTTTACAAAATAAGTTTACTTGGTATATTCTTTGGTTATTATTTTTCATTCAGATTATTCAATTTGTCATATTCTTGTATCTGTTATTAAATGTTCATATGTTTGAAAATGATAGAAAAACTCAGTCTACCAAATATCTTTTTCACCTGTCGGTAAATGCTTTATTTTGACACAGTGTCTTTCCTAATCATCTGCAACTGTAAACACAATTTGCAACATGTCACTTTCTATGGTGGGTTGCAGCAAACTTTTCTTGATGTGTTAATGCAGTTTTCTTCTTCTCATTGTTTTGTTTCTTCAGAAGTCTTTATTGACTTTGCTTGAGTTCTACCTGTCTTGTCATGCCATTTTAGCACAGATCCATGGAAACAGTAATCATGTGTGAGCAACACCTCCACAGCTGTTGACAATATTCTGTAACCCCAAGCAATGACAGATTTAATATTAGTGTTGTTCACAAACTCAAACCTCTCTGTTGATAACTTTTGGGGAGGTTTCTATTTTGCTGATGTGCTTGAACGTTTTATAGTTTTTCTTACTTATGTCTGTTGTCTGTCAAATCTTCCTGCTTGAACAAATTAAGTATTTGGTGCTTTCTTGGTCTTCGCATGTCATGATTTGATGTCTTGGTTCCCTTCAGCCGGCTGCCTGTGTGCACAGCAAGTCGGCATTGAAGCTGTTGTTGCTGTCGGCTGTGCTTTCTTAAAAAGAAAACATGCTTGAAAAGTATATGTATTTGGATATATCAGAATCAGAATCAGCTTTAATGGCCAAGTATGACAAACATACAAGGAATTTAGAGTTTACAGTACAACCTGTCCAAGATCATTACATACAACAACAACAAACAGATCCAGCTCACTGTTGGGCATGTAGCCAGCGAGCGGCGCTCCCATGTATGTAAAGATAAGATCAAATACATGTCAAGAGGGGGTATCCACGGTGGGGGGAAAAAAGCGTTCACACGTGTTTTGATCCTTAGTCAAGAGTCAAAAAAACAGGTAATAGAAAAAAACCACACCTATACATTTAAGCACATATTCAGACATTAACATTGACACATCAGGAGGGATGGGCAGGTATGAGCTCCAGTCCACAGGTTAACGCGCTGCCATCGAGGCGTGCTATTATCCAGCTTCCTGGTGCAGGAGAGAGCCTTAGGATACAGCGAGACGGTGTGTGTGTCTGAATCCATGTCTGTGTGTGCGTCAGTAGATGCCGGTGTACGGGGGGAGGATCCTTTGTTTACATTCCTTTCACGGGCATTTGATTGTGGACCAAGTCGAAGGTCTTCATGGGAGCCAAAACAATAATTATTTGGATAACAGGGAGAGCAAATTTCCTCTCTACCCCTTCAGTCTGTCAGCGGTTTCTTTTATGGTCTAATTTAACCATATTAAATTCCAGATTACTCTATTAATTTCCAGTTGCACCAATCCCAACTGACAGTTTCTCCAAGTCCGATGACAATCGCGAGTGAGTCCCAAGCGCCAGCTAGATCACCTCTTTCAGCGTCCAGCCTGTGCTCGAGCTCACCAAGCGTGAGGTTCTGAGTTCCATCAGCACGAATCTGCGCTTCACACGGCTCCTTCAGCCTTCCAATCGCTTCCAGAACTGTCCCCAATTTCAGTATTTGTTGCTCCATTTTGCCGCAGATCCAGTACATGCCCATTCCGCATCAGCAGGAACCCGATCCATATAATTCCAAATAGCCAGATATCCATAACCCGGATGCCCTTTTCCGGTGCTTCGTAGAGTTGAGTAGATTTTATCAATAACATTCAGACACCAGCTGACCTTTTCCATCTTTCCCTTCTTCAGTTTTGGTTTGGAGAAAAATGCAAAAAAAAGACACTCCAGATAGAGGCACAGGACATAGAGCAGTGGGATAAGACACAGGAGGAGGAGGGAGAGAAAAAGCATGCGTCCTCGCCGAGAGCCAAAGGGGAATAGGGGAGGATATAGACTAATTTGAAATAGATTTGTATTGGTATTCTAACATTTGTTTTGGAGGACAACATTAATTTGTTCAGTTGACAATCTAACTGCACTTAATATTACTCTCCAACCATGATGTTGTTTTTCAATATTCTTCTGTCTGTGGTGCATTTGGAAACGTGTAATTTCGCAAACTAAGAATACATTATTCCTATATGTTGTCTGCTTTATTATGTTGTGTTGCTGTTTAGCAACATGTCAGTGAAAAGCGGATGTGTTAAGATCAGTAAAAGAAAAACATATTGCTGTTTAATCCTTTGGCATCTCACTTGTTTAACATTAGAACCACCAGTGTATGAAAAACAATTCACTACACACAGAAATGTAAATAACTTAAAACCTTCATTGAAAATTTAAAGTGAAAAAGAATGCATTTTTACAAATGTTTAATTAAACAATCTTCTATGATACCACGGTCAATACCTCTGTCATCCACTCAAAACAGGACAAAACCATATCATGAATGCAATGACCTACACATCTACTAAATCTTTAGCAGCGCACTTTCAATTTAAGCATAAAGATAGCTGTACAACAACATGCAGCTGTTTACATACTGATAGTTGCACTTCAGGAATTTCAGATTTTGTATTCATTGTGCCTGTTGGGATTATTTGTAGCAGTCGCAGATTTTCCAATATGAATCCTGAGCCTGTACATTCACATTACAAAAGTTTTAGTGTTTTACATGCATTTAGGGTTATTATTTCACCATCTGAAAAGCATTCCTCAAAGCATAGCCTTTATTTCTCCTACAGTACCATATCATGTTGTGTTTTCCTGTCAAATCATTCGTTTATGTAGGAGGTGATCATAACTAACCTTGTCAAAACAATACAATGTGTCTACAAATTTCTTGAAATTAAGCTCTATATTTAAAATAAACCAAAGATTTTGTATGTCAGTATTCCTATATTAGCATTTTATGCTACAAATGTGTTGCCAAAGTAAATAATGATTTCAAACCTGCTCTTTGTCGTTGTCTTGTTTTACCTGATTGAATTTTTAGTTTAGCTTTTAACTGACTATTATTTATTGTCAATCTGCTTTGCATTTTTATTTTAATCATATCCTATCATTGTTTTACACTTGATAATTTAAAACATTATCAGTCTTAACATTTTTATCATTTTTTAATACTTAATCTCATTATCTATTGTTTATTTTATATTTTAACTTCTTATTTTAATCTTCATCCCAGTATTTCTACTGTGGGAGCTCTCTGCCTCGGGGACAGTAGTCGGCTGTAAATGACTGGGTGCTCTCCAGGTCGTGCTTGGATGGAGACGGGGGTACCAGCCCTCCCTACTCTTAGCGCCCTGGGCTGGTGCCTTGGCTGCTGCTGCTGATCTGCTGTTACTGATACAGATGGCTCCCATGATGGCGTTGCCTGGCTTATCAGTACTCAACCCATTTTTGCTTTTGTTTACTGTTGCTTTTAAGTATGTGTGTGTGTGTGTATGGCAGATGGGTTGGGTTGAGAGGGGGTGTAGTTGTGATGATGATTTTATTTTTGGTTTTGGGAAGAGTAGGGGGTTTTGGGGTCATTTTAATCTGTAAAGTACTTTGAGAAGCTGTGGTTTGAAAATCACTTTATAAATAACGTTTAATTTGATTTGATTGGCAGTTATTTCAGTAAACTGAGTCAGTGCATGTATTTCTTACTGGTTCTTTCGAAGCCTTGTATCATTTATCTGTATTTCACAATCTCCATCATCACCACTTGATTTAGAAAAAAAAGCCCTTTTGCAAGATTTGTTTAGACAGATGTAGTTCTTAATGTTTTAAGTAATGCCTAATTAGTATGGAACTAGGAGTTATTGGTGTTTGTGCTAACATAATACAACTGAGTATGACACAAAAATTGGTGCAAATTAGTTGCATCTGCTGAACTTGATGTGTGTGTTTGTGTCTCAATTTATTTACAGCAATCTGATTGAGAATCCAGTCTAGAAGGAGATTGCTTTGTTTTTCAATTCCCCCTGGTCTACTTGAGTAGAATGAACATTAAGTGCTTTGTGGTGCTGTAAGTTTCTTTTGTTTTTATTATAATAAGGGATTGAAAATGTTCTGTTGAAAAGCCTTTTCATCAGTTCCTGAACTCATGACTCTACATTGTCAGAACTGTTTTTCAAATGAATTGTGTCAACTCTAAGTGAAGATCTTTGATTTTGTGATGCTAATTATTTGAGAACATCAAGACCCTTTAAAATGACTCAAATCAGAGGGATAGACTCTCCTGAGTTCAGTTGTGTTTATCAAGACATGGTAAAAATCAATTTCCTGCCCTGACAGGGTGAATGAAGTGGTCGCTTTCAATAGACTACCTGAAATAGAGAAAATTACATATATAAAGTGGTTCACACAATTTTCACGGCAAACAATTTAAGGTACTCTGAAAAATTCTTCCTCTAATATAATACTGACATAAAAGTGTTCTTCTGGTCTTTTAGTGAGTTACACTTCAAGGCAAAGTTAGGCTCTATAGATTTAGAGAATAAGATATCTAAAAATATCTATCTAAAAATATGGAGTCTTTGTGATTGTGTGATGTAAAGGGTTTAGCACATGAAAAGGAAAAAAAAATGTTTGCAAGCATTTAAGAAGCTACAATAAGCCAAATGATGGACACTTATTAGTGTGGAAAGACCAGCCCAGTTTGAGACCAGAATCATCTATTTTTCCGAAACAAACCTAAAGAATGAATGTGTTTTCCTTTTGCTATCATACTATGTCTATATGCCCTCAGCTTGTTACTGTAGGTTTTAATGTCAAATTCAGTTATCTTAGCTTAATCCCAAAGCTAGTAAGTGCGTCTTTTTATCTTCTTACTATGACAACAGCCAACTATGAGTCATCATGTGAAGCACTGAATGATCATGCTATTTTTTCATCTTCACTTTGAATATGTTAATGCTTTCTTTCCATTTTTTGTGAATTATATTACCTCTTCTCTGCATAATGTCTATGCCTAAATGGTGAAAAACACAAATAAATTAAATTGGGTTTCTTGAGTTGTACTACACTGGGAAGCTGTTCCACACAATATAAGAACTTTTTATTTTGAAAAAAATCCTAAATATATAGTGGGTGACAGAGAGGACAAACATGTCAGCCATGTGGACCACTTTCCTTTTACTACAAGCACCCAGAAGTGCTTTTGACAGCTCCTATTATGCCACGTTTCACCACCAATAGAGAAAAAGGCCCCTCTTTCTGCTGTTTTGAAATCTGACAATCATCATTTCCTTTTCCTATTTATAAGTTTGTACAGCCTGACATTTTATTTTGACCCTTTCTCTTTGAATCGTTATCCAAACTTTTTTGGACAGCTAACATTCAAGAGCTGGAAACAAAGCAGAGATGTTAGTAGAGACAAATAGGGTTCCAGGATGGCTTTTAGGGATAAAACATATTAATATTTTATCATTACTACCTGACGCCCTAGTAACAAGAGTGGACATGTTGCGGTAGGGTGTTTACGTTGAGAATATCAGGTCAAATTCTGGGAATGGGGGATGGTGGGAGGAAACAGATGTGAGTGCACAAATTGCTTCACACTTCTTTTGTTTCACTTCTATTTTCCGTTCAGCTTCTTCATTAATGTCTCTAAAGCGCATCGATGTGCACAGAACTGCAGACATCACAAAGACGAGCACTGTAAGGAGCTTTGCTGACTTGGCCATCTTCGCAAAAATGACTTTCTTTGGGGAAATGATATTTGTATGCCCATCGCACTGTTGCGCACTGTTTAGACCATACTGGATCCATTCCGGTAATTTCTTGTCATGTGAATACAGTTGAAAGGACATTTTCTGGGAAAAAAAAGTGGTGTATTTGAAAAGACAGCTACGGTTGAAGACCGAATGGAATTGTCTGCCAATATTCCAGAATGTCTATCTTAAAACAACTTTACATGGGCAATGATAAACCTATTGTGACCTTCAAATTATTTCTATGGTATGTTTGTAGGTATTAGGTACATAAAAACTTTGAGAGACAATATATGAACAAGTGAGCACTGGAAGACTACTGCAACTGCTAACTGCGCTGAAGATAGCATATACTTACTATTTCCTTACAATTATTGACTCCCTTTTAACACCTGTATTTTAAAATCTAAATTACTTACACTGATCAATCTAAACTTAATTTATCTAGACTGACTTTTTTTAACATTAAAATCATCTTGGGAAAAGAAAAATCATTGACTATTTCTACAGCTTATATCTGGATGTGATTCATGATTTTTTTTTACATATTTGAAACAAAAAAGTAAGCAGAAATATGTTTTTTTTACAATCTGGGAATTGATATTTATCTCTTCCCATATTCTGGATGTTATTTGCTGTACTATTACTGAATGTATGAAAATAAAATTAGGGCTGTGCAGTTGAAGCACTACTACCTTCCAGCAAAAAAAAGGTTTTGGGATCGAATTTAGGAATTGTCTTTCTACATTGACTATTAATGTCCTCCATGTGTCTTTGTACGTTCCCACAATCTAAGACACATTACTGGTGTCTCTAAAATTTCTTAAGGTGTGAGTGTGTATGTGCATGGTTGTTTGCCGTGTGTGTATTCATGTTGGCCTGCCGTTTTAATATTTAATTAAAGCAATAAAAAACAACTGAATACACAAAACCAAGGGAGTTAAGCTGGCAAAGATATACAGCTTAATTTATAATTTAATTGCACGCTTATTCAGTCAACTCAATAACAATAGCAAATAATGTAAGTCAAAACTAAAATTGCTTCATTATGTAATATGCTGAAATAATGCTACATAAATCCATAAAGTTACTTATGTATGTTGAATGCTACTTTTATTATACAATACTTATTTCTTCTATAAATTCAGCAAATATTTTCAAAACCACAATTTATTCATCAACTGGCAGATTAAAATAAGACCAAGTTGTTTATTTTACCAACAAGCTTGTTCTTTCTGAAGGTAATATTGATGTTTCAGTGGGGCCAAGCTAGAGCCCAAGCTTGAATCGGAACAAGAACATTTGGAGGGAATAGAAAATGTGCAACTCATCATCAAAGATATAGCATCACAAGTGTCAGCAATTATAAGAAATAATGGCAGTAAATATTGTCCCATATTTTTTGGTAAAAATTCCTGTATAGTGTTTTTCTATTTAAGGTAATCAAACATGTGCAAGTGATTATTTTGTTAGCTTCTCCACGTTTGTTCAGTAATAAACTAAAAATTGTTTCACAGTGTAAGTAGAGCAGCACCTTAAATGCGAACTTTCTGTAACATTAAGAAGCCGTATGTAAACATTACGTCTTTCTTCTTCCTTTTTGCTAATTTTATTCAGAAAACAATTAGTTCTTATTTAAGCATCATCCTTTCAGATTTAAAGGGATCAAAGACAAAGTCACACACAAATTTCTCCATATGTACTCAAACAGAAGAGTTTTTATGTACAGTAGATGTATAGTACATTGTTTGTTCTAAAATAAAACATTGACCTGATTTAACCCAAGTGGTTCAACGGGGAAATTCTTCCAAAGCTCAACAGTGACAGATACCAGTGAAGGCATGAATACTTCTCCTGTTTGCTAGCTAATAAACTATGTCTTTCTGCAGGCATGAGACATGCAAATTGGGAGAATACTGACATTTGCCCTTCAGAATATTTACACTGTACAGCTTCTCTAATGCTTTAAGGCATACATGGTCTCGGCTTTAACTTTATGCTCAAAGATCAGTTGTGTCTATTATATGATAATGAGTAAACATATTTCATTACACGTAGGAGTGAGAATTAAAAGGACATCACTGACTTTAATGTTGTGTTGAATTCAGTGTTTGCATTTTATTACCTGTAATGGCTTATGTCTCTCTGTGTTTTGGTTATTATGTAGACCTTTACATGCATATAGAAGGCAGAATTAGATATATGTATATTGCAATCATAAGCTAGCCTTATGTATGCGTTTCTATTAAAAATTGTATTTAACTCACAAGCTTCCAAATGTGCAAAAGAAAAAGCATAAATAGTCTATGTATATTTTTAATATACAGCATAAACAAGAATAAAAATATTAGAAAATTCTTAAATACAAAATATATGTGCATTTTTTTGTTGAACATATTACAGTTTCAAATATTCTTTGTTTGGTTAGTATTTCTTACTTCTTAAACTAAATTTCATCAGGATATAGTAATGCAATCAGTACATAAATGAATCACAATCTTAAGAGGTTGATGGACATCCTGTTATTTAAGATACTTCACCGTTGTTGAGATAAATATGTGGAAAGAGATAAGAGGCACACCTTTGGCCAATACAAAGGAAAACGGGCAGAAAAAAAAGTCAGATGATGAGGAATATTATTTAGATGGATAGGAAAGTTGGTCTCAGAGATGTTTTTGCCCTGGATTGCTGGTTTTATGAATAGAGGTACAAAAACATGTAAGTGGAAGAGAGACATAGAAGACAGACACTGATCCAGCAAATGTCTTTCGAGGATGCTTGGGGGGATAATGAAGTAAAGCTGGTGAAAAGTGGCCACAGACTGAAGAACAGGGTTAGGAAGTGTACAGGGACAATCAAACAGTTAACAGTGGCAAGAATGGGATGAACTAGCAGTTGAGTTCGTACAGTCTGGTAAGGGAGCGGTGATGAAGATCTGTACAAATAGAGGAGGGGTTTTTGAGATATGAAGCAGCCTGCAGCTTGACATGTGGTGCAGAACGCTGATCTCTGATTCTTGATCCATTTCTGGTAGCAGAAAACAGACACTCTTATACCGAGTTAAGAAAAATGCTCTCCAACAGAAAGAGATTGAGGCAGGGGAGAAGGAGAGAACAAAAGACAACAGCTCTGCTTAATACAGCTCAAAACATACATTTCCATCACTGTTCAAGAAGACATATACCATTTAATCAGGTAAATAATTTCCTGTCAGCTAGGATTACCAAAATACCTTAGATTTGCTAAATATTAAAATAGCTATAGGAAGTTTAATTTATATTAGGGGTGTAACAGTAGCTATTACTAATCAGATTTTTTCACTATGGAAATATATGTTCGGTACACACCTGTAATAATAATGAATTGCATAACTTTAGTGCCTTTGAGGCCCTCCAAGTGCTTTATAATTCCATATTCATTTCACACACTGGTGAAAGTAGGCTGATTGTAGTCACAGCTGCCCTGGGATAGACTGACAGAAGCAAGGCAGTAAGACACTTCACCTACAAAAACACAAAAGCATGTAGCGGAAGCAGGAATCAAACCCCTAATATTTGGGTCACAGGCGGTCATTCAAGTACAGCTGGTAGACTAGGCTGCTGAGATATCATAACAACTCCAAACTGATTTAAGCATGTTTTATTGTCAAATATGGCCAAGGTTTTATTTAAGCATTTCTAAACAATAACACTGTTTTCAAGTGGTTATATTGTTTTCTACTCTGGCCACAGCTACTTGTAATAATGACTTTAAAACCTCAAATACGTATCAAACCAGTATTTCTGTGTACCGTTTAACCCCCAATACAGTGGATCACAAAAGTATTTGGCCACAACTTTTTTTGAAACTTTATTGCACACGTTGTCCCACTCAAAAAGACTAGAGAGTTCTGTAATTTTCAGCGTAGGTACACTTCAACTGTGAGATACAGAATATATATTTAAAAAATCCAGAAAATCATATCTTTTGTTTGTTTTGTTTTTTAACAATTTATTTGTATTATGGTGCAAAAAAGAAGTATTTAGCACCTACAAACAAGCGAGAAGTGTTGCCTTCACAGAACCGTTACTTCTTCTTCAGGAAGCTCTTGTATCCTCCATTAATTACCTCTATTAATGGCACCTGTTTGAACTTATTATCTCTATAAAACACACCTGTCCAAACCTTAATACCATCAGACTCCAACCTCCACCATGGCCCAGTGAGCTGTCAAAGAACACCAGGGAGAAGATTTTACAATGACATAAGATTAAAATGAGCCAATCTAAAACAGGCAAGCAGCTTGGTGAGAAGAGATCAACTGTTGGAGCAATTATTAGAAAATGTATCACTGAGAATCCTCATCAAGCTCGGTGTCCATGCTGGAAACAGGCCAGATCTACATGGGGGGGGGGGGCTGGTCAATGACCTTAAGTGAGCTGGAACCACAGTAGCAAGGGTTACTAATAGTAACACAATATAACTTTGTTATGGATCAAAGTCCTGCACCACTCAAGGTTGAGCCAGCACATGTTCAGGCTCATCTAAAGTTTGCCGTAGACCATCTGAATGATTCATAGGAGGATTAGGTGAATGTCATGTGGTCAGAAGAGACCAGAATAGAACTCTTTGATATAAACGGCATGTTGAGTTTCATCCTAAGAGCATCATACCCTCTGTGAAGCATTTGGGTGAAAATATTATGTTTTAGGCTACTTTTCTGCAAACAGGACAGGATGACGGATCAGTATTAAGAAAAGGATAAATGGGGCCATCTATTTTGAGATTTGGAGCAAAAACATCCTTCCATCAGTAAGAGCATTGAAGATGAAATGTGGCGGAATCTTGCAGCATGACGATGATCTCAAACACTTCACCCGGGCAATGAAGAAGTGGCTACGTACAAAACATTTCAAGTTTCTGGAGTAGCCTTTAGTCTCTAGTCCTCAGTCCAAAAGGGAATCTGTGAAGATAATTGAAAATCCAAGCATTGCAGATCTAGAAAAGATCTGTAACAAAGAATGGGCCAAAATATCAGTTACGGTGTGTGCAAACCTGATGATCTTTGTCATTGCCATCGAAGGTTGCATTACACAGTATTGAGGTGAACATTTGTTATTAACCAAATAGTTATTTTATGCACCGTTATAAAAAGTATATTATATGTGATTTCCTGGATTTTTACATTTGGACTCTAACAGTTGAAGTGTAGCTATGATGAAAATTACAGAGCTCTCTCATCTTATTGATTGGGACAATATGATTTTATACTAGCCATGTTTACTTGGGCAAAATATCATTAATCCAATCATAGTTAGGATTAGAATTTGATTCTGTCCTGAACAAATCTATCCAGTTATGACAAGCATTTACATCTATCGCAGTTTTGACGGACTAAATCATTTTGACATGTGCAACTATCTAAAATACTGGAAACAGCCATAGAAGAAGATACAGACTTCTGTTGCAAACAAATATGACTGCATGTAAAGTGGAGCATCATGATGTTCCATACAGCATGCTGTTATGCTATGTCATTTTTCTGGTCACGGTTTTATATCTAAGAGCCTTCATTGTTATGTACACAATCCAATTATAAACTGAATCCCTTTATATTTTTATGCTGACATATTTTACTCTCAGTTGAAAAAAAATCATGTTTGACATTACGTGTTCAAGATGTTTGACCACAGTTATTGTTGTGCTACAGGGTTAAGTGTTTGTAAACTGTATTTGCTAATGCATTCCAGTCTTGTTGAATTGGCTCACCATGATAGATTTGAAAGTAAGCGAGAGACATAAATTACTTTCCAAGCTTGATAGCAAGTCAGTTTTTGCAATTACAGAAAGTCACAATATTGTATCACTGCAGAACAAACATGCCTCTAAGTCTGAGCTGATGTTGTACATATGTAAATAGTGTTTGGCCCTTGGCTCAGTGACATCCTGTGGTGTAATAAATCTGACAGGAAAACAATAATTAATTAGAGACAGTGATATAAATAGAAAACACAAGTCAAAAAGCAAACTGAGTGGTCAGATATCAAAACAGAAAGTTATTTTTAAATTAATTTGAGTTTGGAAATGTGCATTCTTACCAACACTCATAACTTTGTAAAATAATTGAAAACAGATGCAGCATTGCCAAAATAATGCAATTGCTTGATATCTTAACCGTAAACTACTGTATAAGGCATCTTTGAGACTTTATTTCATTCAGTTTTTAGTTTTGCTTAGTTTTTGTATGGAACTTCGCAACCAATGTCAATCTTTCAATGACAAGGTGCTCTGAGCAAAGGACTTCCTATATATTTGTGGTGTCCCCTACATAGTGAATGCTAAACTGCAAAAAGACTTCTAATGGCGATCTTCCAAATAAAGGTAAAAATCTAGATAGTTGTACTTCCAACAGAATCCTTCTGATTCTTGCTGCTCCTCTAATGAATGCTCCCCCTGTCAGTTCTGTTATTTAAGTGGACGCAATATATTGTTAGTTGTACAGTCTTTACGTTTCCAAATGTTTCTATGATGGTGTTCTATCCAGATAAAATAGTCTTACCATGTCAATTTATCTGAGGCTGAATTACATACAGTTAGCCTTTTACATACTTCTGAATTCATTTAGGTTGCCCTGGATATTATTCAGGAACAAGTTGTGATCCAATGGGTATGTTTGGCTATGAAAGATTATGAATAATTGCTAATAAGATGTATAATTTTATGTCAAATTTACCAGTAAGGGTAACCAGCAATCTCCCCCCACAGATCGGTCCCTTTTCACAGGTAGCATTTAGCCAGCTGCATTGGGTAAGCAGCTCTCAGCCCCAGGGCAGCATGTTCGCAGAGTGTCAGCCAAGACAGGCTTTCTCTCTCTTTGATGGAATCTGTGATTCAAAATATTAGTTCTGTAGAGTTTTGAATGAGTCAGTTTCAGGACTTAGTCCATCGGCCGCATGCAGTTACATGATAAGCGATCAGCAGACTGTACAGGTATTTTGGATCCAAAATGCTTCTTTCAGAAGCTCGCTCCTGCCTCACCAGAAAAGGTTGGGAGTTCTAACCACACACCTCCCCCAAAGCTAAGCAGGGTACGACTGGCAGGTTAGAGAAAGAGAAAAGTCAGAGCCTATTCTTTTACAGGGGGATGGTTTCCCATTAAATCCTCCTTTTCCTGTTGATTACCAGTCTTCATGGATGAATCTCTGTGTTTGTTCCAATAATCACGGTTGTGGCCCAACAGATATCAGAGTAAAGGAGCTGCAAGACACGTTTTTTTTTCCAGATTTTTATTTAAAAGTAATTTTAAATGACCTACCACTTCACTTGTGTGCTACTTAATGTGCTTTATCAAGAAAAACATTTAAATAAGCTTTTTATGAAAAGCTTTTAGGGATATAAGAACATTTATAAGGAACCATAGTGTCTGTATTTGTCACACAGTTCAAAAACGCAAATACTTTCAGGATTTTATTCTGAAATGAGAATATCTTCTCTAGACTGCATCTAAATGATTTATCTTGACTCATCTCATGGACATCATCACCTGAGATTAGATCCCACTAATGGTATTTTTTTCTCTCTGAAATATCCTACTTACAGCAAAAGGACAGACTTTTAGAAGTCAAATTCACAATAAAGAGAGGGACATTTGCTTCAAATCCCTATGTCCCATTTTCTGTGTGTTTGCACTAAAAAACAAACCAAGCAGTGAAACCTGTTTACACTACCAAGGCGCTTTGATCTAGACATTTTATACATTTGTGTGGGACCGTTCGTATTTCCCCATGTAGCTGTGCACATATATTGTGTGACTGCAAAGCCATGTGGCAAACTAAAAAGCATATAGTCACCCTTGAGCTGCACACCAAAGAGATCTCACAGTCCCGTTATGATGCAGTGGGCAGATTTCTGGATTGTTTTATGCCACTTGCATTCTTAGATAAAGCCTCACTGTTGATTAAGTTGATTTCAGCTGATAGCATGCTCACGGTTCGATTTTAGGATGGCAATACTATCTGTAAGATGAATGAAGGTCAAGGACTGACTGTAAAAATTATTTGAATTGTCTTTTGCGTTTACACATTTAATTTTAAATACTTGTGAAGAATTTCAAACAAACTGTTGGAGTAAAACTAAGTGACGACGAATCTGGGATTCTATTTTCCAAATACTAGTTTGAAGATTTAACATAGAAAACACACTCTTATGTTGTTGTTTTTTGGTTTTACTCGACAAGCCTAACTTTTTGATATCTTCAGTTCTAAGCGGGGTGGGTTTTTATACACTCACCATTAGCATGAATTTTATATTAGTTTGGGCTTTTCAACTGTTTTTTTTAGTGTGACTTTGTCATTCAATAATTTTAATTACTTTTAAAAACAAAAAACTAGGCGCACAAATTTACATTTATTGTGGATATATTTTTAATCCACACACGACCAACATTATTCAGACAGGCTCAAATAAAGACAAATGTCAAGCAAACACTAATATTTGGTTAAATATAAAAAATCTGTCTGCAGAAAGAAATGGCATCTTTTGGCATTAAAAGGGTCAGTCATGTATTCTGGCTTGATACCAACTCTACTGTTCTCTAATCGATTGGTTTCTTGTCTAAGAACTGGATTTTAAACATAGTCCATTAATTTTTTAGTTGAGTACGTGTTCACTACAAAAGCCTTCTGGGTGATGTTGCCAGCAATATTCTTGACAGTAGTGTCTTCAGGTTTAATTGCCTCAGTTTGACTCCTACAGTCTTTCAGCATGTCTATGTGAAGAAATGTTTGTCTTGTCCCCAGATCTGGGTAGAGCAGCCAAAAATTTAACTCTTGTAAAAGTAGCACTACTTAAATATATTTTTACTCAAGTAAAAGTAATACGTAGTCATCCAAAAAAATGAATAAAGTAAGATTAAAAAGGTGTTTGGTGAAAAGGCTGTTCAAGTATTGAGTAGGCTACTTTTTTTAAGTTAACATATAATTTATTATGTACAAATTATGTAACTGGAAAAAAATAGTCTTGTGAAAAATTCTAAAGATTCGAATACACAGAAATACATGACATAATTTTAAAATGAATTTGACAAGAAAGATTTTTCACAAAAATTTTTTTTCAAAGTTAAACTAATTAAACCAATGTATTAGACTAGTGTAAGGCACCCCCACTTGACCTCCAAATGGCACAACAGCCTAAGCAGACGGAAAATAATGTTAAAATGATGAAGCTTGTGTATTAACAAGAGGTCACGTTTCAACAGAAACTAGACGTGTGACTCTCATGTATTTTTGGTTAAAACAAGCATTCAGTTTCATTCAGTAAAATTACTGGCTGTTTGTAGAGTAGCCAAAAACTTTACTCAAGTAATAGTAGGGATACTTGATAAAACATTTTTACTCAAGTAAAAACAAAAAGTATAGTCTAGTAAAACTACTCCAAAAGTAGTTTACAAAATTACTCACGTAAATGTAAGTGAGCAAATGTAACTAGTTACTACCTGCCTCTGTTTGTCACAATGTAAAACCTGTCCATAGAGAATGTGATTGTCCATGTGTATGATGGAAAATTGAAGTCATACTTCAAAGTTTCCATGTCAGAACAAAAATATATATTTTTTTTTGGTTGGAGCGTTCCAACAGAAAATTGATTGTGAACTCACTATGGACAGTTTTCTGTTTAGGCTTGAACCTTGAGGGTTCTGAACACCCTAACAAATTTTCTGTCATCTAAGAATTTGGGTTAGATGGTTAGAAAATTGGATGCATTTCAAATGCACATAATGAAGCTAACATATATGACCTTGATAATACATGCTAACTTCTGACCGAAGCTGAATCACATGGTACAAAATGTAAAATTAAATAATTGCAATCATAGATTCTCCTGTATAGTGCTAAAAACAATCACTTATAGTAGTGATGTTAACTTAGAGATTCCACATTCAAATTTCCTTCTAGGATCCCTGTTTTAAAAGAGAACACACAGCCTATATGAACATATGTTTTGTTTGCGCTCACTATCTCTAGACAAATTAGTTTCTTGGAGTTGCCCCTCAACTGCAGACACAGCCAACGCACAGCTGTTACAGCTAACTGTGACTCTCCAGAAGTTTTTCAGCAATATGAATCACTGTGTTTTGGCCAATATATTCAGGAGTCACTGCAGCTGATGAAGCACCTAATCATCTGCTACCCTCATTAATGAAATGTTGGGCAGAATGCAGTGGTTTATATAGTCAAATTAAGGCAACACTATACATTTATGTCACTACAGGCTAAATCTAAACTAATAATCATATTGTTTTCTCTCCCTCCACAACTTCTGGCTTGTCATGCACTGCTAATATGGACATCCACGCAGGCTCAGGTCAGTGCTATTCATTGTGTACATATTCTCTGCTTCAGCTAATGAGGTCAAAATGCATGCCAGATCTGTCCAATTCACCAGTACTGCTGTCTTCTTGGTCCTTGGTTACCCATTTAAAATGGAGATTTAAGGGATAGTTCGTATCAAAAGTACTTGGGTAACATTTTATCTCTGTTTCACCTTTTCTTAGCCTCCTTCAGAACTTTATTTCTTCATTATATTTTATATTGCCAGGAAGGTTTAGGAGAGTGAGCTCAAAGAAACTGAGCCAGGGTAGAGCAATTGTATTGCTTATCAAAGAAAATTGATCCCAGAACATTTTAAAAGAGAACAATAGAGCAGAGGATAAAGACACTCATTGTGTGATGAATATAACTGATTGCCAATTCCACTTTATTTTGTAAATTTAAACTTTGATGTACTTGGAAGAAAACCCAGCATTTTTCTATGGGCTTTACTCATTTTTTGTAAGTCACAAGCTTTAACCCACCAACTTTATTTTACAAGTTTCCCTTTCCAGCTATATTCAACCTTGTACAATAAAGCATTTATATTCATTACATGTGCAAAATTCTGAGATATGTAAAATGTGTTAAAAAAAATTATAGTAGAGAAATGAGCATCAGGTAGCTGAGACTGCAATAACACTTACCAACGAGTGATGGTGTTATGTTTGACGCATGGGACAATGGACACCCAGGACAAAAGCAGTGATTGCAAATCCTCCAGCTTGAAGTTAAGCGTATAAAGTGAAAATTAATATGGTGATTTATTCAGTAAGGAGGAGAAAGTCAAAACTGTTGCCAGGGTGCAGTAGCTTGTAGATTTAAGAAAGCAGCATCCTATGAGCCCATGAGTCAGTCTGTAATTCATCACAGTGGGAAATGACTGCTGTAGAAAATTAATTAAAAATACCAAAAAATCTTGGGATTTGGAGAAGAGTAGTAATTTTCATGTCAGAACTCCTATTCCTCAGAATAACTAGATCACTGGATATCCTTATATTAGGGAAACATTCTACATTGATTGTGGAAATCTCACATTTCGTCACATAATCACTCAGTGTTTTGCAAATAAGGGTTTATCTGCCCTCCAGTAATGGATCTGACAAATTCCAAGGATAATGTCTGCCATACCCCTTGTATTACATAACTATGCAATAAGTTTTCTTGTATTAACATATTATTTGGTTATAACAACTTACTTCAAGCTAATGCTACAGATGGTTAATGGAAGATGAGTTAAAATACCCAGACAGCATTTACAGTCAAATGTTCTCTCCTTCATTTAGCTCAGACACAGGAAAATGAAAACACAGTGCTACAGCAGCCAATTATCACTCCAAGTAAGCATTACCTTACCCGATAGACTTCATTCTCATAAACAACACCAGCACTTACTTTGTTCGTCTAGCTATTGATTTCCTAATTAAGCTATTTTTCTTACCCTTGAGTTAAGCTGTGTTTTGATGTCATCCAGTATATTTGAAACGTTCCATACCTTAAAATCTTTCATTTGTTCTCCGACAGAAAGACTGTTTGGGTTGGATGAAGGAAAACTGTCCCCCTACCGTGTACTGCGACAGAACTCACAATTCCCACACAGTGTTTGCTGTTAAAGTGCTGGCTATATTTCTTGTCTGTGTTTCCACAAATCCTGTCAAAATATTCCCTTTAAAACTCCTTTTTTTTATTTTATTTTTTTTTTTTGGGGGGTGGGGGGTTAATATATATTATTACTGTAACAGATTTACAGATATAGCAGAGGTTTGTTGAGTGGGCATGACTTTTGGAGTTTTTTTTATATTAGATAATGTTGATTTAAGGCAGATATTCTTTTCATGGTTTTAAAGTGTTTATGTTTTCTGGCCCTTAAGTATAATGATGCTTGTGCTTTAATATCAGATTTATTATGGGGGCTCTAGCTGTTTTCATAAGTTATTTCTCAAAATATAGATTTTAGTGGTTGGTAAACAGTGTTTATAGTAAGAAAAGTGACTCACAAGTCATTTTTGCCAGTTTTTCCAAACTGTATCTATCTGCAGTAGTTGTAGTGAAAGTAGGAGTAGGGAACTTGCCAGTTTTCCCAGCAGGGGCATCTGCAGGGACAGATGGGAGATGATGAGGGTGTGTAATAGGCATCTGTGTGGCCCGCAGGGAAGCGAATACTCGACACTCATGCCCACTCTTTAGTCTGAGCACACAAACACTCAAACACTTACACATTTACTGACACGCATTGCAGCTTGTCATAGCTTTTCTCACAAACTGTCCTCAAGAGCGTACCTTTTACCGTGGCAGACAGTTACATAGATTGAGAGTAAACATGTGTTTTACAGAAGAATTGTGCCGACGGCTCCCTCGCGTACACACACTTGCCAGATTCATCGGCTGAGAGGAGAGAAGTGAATGAGCTCAAAATCCAGCCAATTGCATCTTTGGCTGAAGGGTCTGTTGCCATGGTCATTGCCATTTCACACACACCATGCTGTTTTCTCCATGTCTTACATCGGTTTCATTCAGTGTGGACAAAATAGTTTTTATCCTGTTCTTGCTGTTGCAGAATGTTAAGAATCAGATGTGCTCTCTAGTTTCTGTCTAAAGAGGGTTTTTAGACTTTTATTTTGGTATTGAAAAACGTGCAAGCTTTCAGTGTTTCTTTACAGTCACATATGTATTGAATAAAAGTAAAAAAACAAAGAAACTTTGGGTAAAAGGAAGATCTTAGCCCATGCTGTATAAAATTAGTCCTGAAAAAAAAATGTTTGCAAGAAAAAAAAATTATGAAGTAAATATGTCACTCACATCTTTCTCTGTAGACTAGTCTTAACTGCGCGTGGCTTGTAGGTCAGTATCAGGGAGATCCACTTTGTTTCACTATAGATGTCTCCTAGACTTGAAAAAACAACCCTGACTGAAAGGTACACAAATGTTATAAAAAAATTCAAAACACCCATATCAGAACTGAAATTCAGAATAGCTGTTGGATTTTTTTTTTCTGGAAATCTTAAAAAACAAAAGAAATGTAAAGTAAAAAATTATGAAGGCTCTGTTTTCATATTAAACTATTAATAAATTCTGTACACTTCGCTAATCCTCACTGTGTTGTCATGCATGCTCAAGAGAACTTAAGTAGTCCATTCATAAAGGGTCTTGGCTGATATAAAAATTTAGAACCTTCTCTCTGCAAAGCCACGTTGAGCCACCTTGCAGTGGAATCTTGAGAATTATAGACAAAATTACCTGTTAGCTTTCTGAGACAAAAGAAAAACATAGGGCCTGATTCATCACAGGTTTGCACTTGTTATAACTTTGACGCAAAGTCCTCATTTGAATATCGCTTTTTGCCGCTGTTATCATTTGCACATGCAATCTTAGCAGGTCAGGCGCAAATTAGGAAAACGCTCGTGACGATGCACGCAATTTGCATTTATTTTGCGTTTATTTATGATATTGATCAATCTGGGTCATAGAATTTAACACCTCTTTAGCACAGTGGAATTTATGATTAAAATGTAATCGATTCTGACAGATAATTTTGTATCTTGAAAATGTGTTTAAAGTTTTGTTTACACATTTAAACACATTTAAATATGTTCAAATGTGTTTAAATGTTTAAAGCCATTTTTCAAGTTTAATAATAAAATAAAATAAAAAAATAAGGAACCCATGTGTTGCAACATCTGAACCCACTTAAATCATTCAAAAAGTGTGTCATATATTTTTTGCAAAAAAGTCAGTAAAATTCAGAATTACATTTTGAAGAATTAATTTAACAAACAAACAAACAAAGAATTTATTATGACCTGAACCTCATATTTTTCAGTATTGTCTGATATTTTGCACCAGGTTCCTAACCACCAGACAAGACCAACAGATTTGGGTGATACAGCACATAAACACATTGATTAATAAAACAATAAATAATAAATAAAATTTAAAGAGTTTATTATGACTTGAGCCAGATATTTTGGGTATCATCTGGCATTTTGCACCAGGGGACTTTTTGTATGATGTCATATTAGACACAGGAAAAGAAGAGAAAACACAACAAAGAAGAGAGCAGCAACACATGAGTCTATAAAATTTATGCTTTTGAGATTCGTAATCATTTTAAGATTTAAAACGAAAGTGCCTCAAGACGTGTTTGGGTTTAGGGCTTGACTTGAATATACTTTAAGAAACTTTAATTTAGATGTTTTTATATTTTTTTATTTAATTTTAGTTTTAATATAATCTTGTGCTTCATAAAATGAGTATCCTAGAAAAAAAGTCTGCTCATTCATAGGTTCAAAGAAACAATCCCTGTGGAGGCTAGGAGCCTTTCATTTACAGTATGATCAATTTATTGGTAGTTTTGAAAGTCATCTGCAGTGTTTTCTGCTCATAAAGCAGTACTATAGGTGGATACACTGTGTATAGTAAGCTAATTTGTATACATGTGTTTTTAATACTGCATTTTTGGGTCTATCTTTCATATATTTATCCTTCATTCAGCTCACATATCTGTGCTTTTTGTGTGTCTGCTTACTCTTGCATGCATTTAGGTGTATGAGGCTGTGCCATGCAACAGGGAGTGCAGCCAGTATGAGTGGCGGATCGAGCCCTGGTCCATTTGTACCATCAACACTGTGGATGACCTGCCAGCCTGCGGAGAGGGAGTCCAGAGTCGCAAGATCAGGTCAATGAGCGGGTTAGGCTTGGCAGACTCTTTCCCTACTTGGCAGCAAACAACAGGATGATTTGGATTGGCAAGAGCACTGTAGCATACTCAATCAATTGTCATTCACACTTGTGGTGCTAAAGAGGAAACAGTCAAAACAACATTTCATTTTGTGGCAGTTAAATAACAACAGAGGGTACAGAGAACTGGATATTGCTATACTGTAAAGGATAGGTGATATTATTACTGTAAAAAGTGAAGTGAACTTACTTTGGGCACATTAAACTTTTACTTGAGAAGCAGAAAGAAAATCGACCAATTTTTATAACCACAGTATTTTATGGAATTTATGTAAAAGACCAGTACAAAATATATAACTCTGAAGTGGAATGAAAATGAAAAACACTTCTCAAAATTGATTACTAATAAAAATCTGAAAACTTTGGCGAGGATCGACAATCACTTTAATAAACCAATACTTTAATTGTTGTCTATTCTTTGCAAAATAACTAAAACTCAACCAGCCTTGGTGAAGAGCATCGGTAAACAACAATTTTCAATTTAATTTGGGTTCGGAATTTGACTTTACAATTCTACCAAATTAATATGGTTTGTTGTAAACCATTAATCTGTCACTATAACTATATATTTTCGAGTAGGCAGCGTTAGTTGTGTCTTCGTGGTGTGTTTCTCTGCACTGATATACTGTAGAGTTTAGGATGCTTGCATTCATATTTGTCTCACCTGACAGGAGCCCCTCTTTCCACATGTTTTTTTAGCAAGCATATATATATATATGTACAAAATACTTTTCTTTTTACCACACATTCTACATATGTATTTGGTAAAGATTCCTGTACACGTATCACTCTGCATCCTGAAAAAAGAAATAGTGCTCTATTTTTTTGTTGAGCTATACAAAATAAATCCCCAATATTTGTTTAAGTGGCAAAATATAAAAAGTTTAAGGGGTTGAATGCCTTTCCAAAGCAATGTACTAGAGAGATAGAGAGATAAATTGCACTATATGACTTAGTGAAAAAGTTAAAAAAAACTTTTAGATTATGAAAAGTTACCGAAGTCCTCAGAAAAGCTAGGGTAAGACATTGTGTAGGAGATAATGAGCTGCTTGAGAGTGGAAGATTCTGTATCTATAAAATACTAAAGAAAATAAAACCTTGATAAATTTCTATGAGAAATGATAACTCTTTCTTCCAAACTTCTATATGATAAGCCACTCTCTAAAAGTCATAAAGGGGTAGGGACATATTCAATAATAATGAGAAGTATGATTGTTAACCCGAAAACATTTCCTCCTGGTTCAAAAATATCATGCATCAACAGCAACACACTAACAATTATTTAAATAGCAATAATATACAGCACCCTTTGGAGAATATTATTTATCTCTGACAAGTGGGGAAAATAAATGAATAAACGTTTTGACCTCATGTTTCAAAACGAAATATCAAAGGAGTAACATAAACTAAACAATTAAAATAAGCTAGCTTTAAATTTTAACCATTCATTCTGAGTCAGAAACTTTGGGGTGAGTTTGCAAATACCAAGCAGGACTGATATATGTCAGCCCCGAGAGACTTGTTATAAAGCTGCTTCTGGTGCTCTTTTTTTATTTATTTTTTTATATATATATTTTTTTTTGTAGGTGTGTGATGAAGGGAACAGTGACTGGGGAGGATAGCAGCGTGGATGACAGTATGTGTGATCCGGAGGAAATGCCTCCCAGAGCCCAGGTTTGCTATTTAGCCTGTCCTGATGACTGTGTTGTGACAGCCTGGGGAGCATGGAGCAACTGCCCTCTGGTAAGAAGGAAAAACTGCTGTTTTTTTTTCCTCTGACACATTGTTTACAGTAGTGTGAAATTAATGCAGATATTTTCTTTTAAGTTATACCTCTACTATAAAACTTAAACAAACAAGAAAATTTATTAATTAATAGTAGATAGAATTAATTAGAATAGAATTAATGGATTAATAGTATTAAAGTGGTATTTCAAATATGAAACAAGACAAAGTATAAAGTTGTTTATAAAAGAACACAAACATAATCGCAAGGAAGAATAAAGAAAAAGGCAATGTTTGCAAATAAAGGAACCGCTGTTTTGTCTGTCGGATATCTTGAGTCGTGTGTGCATATTTCAAACAAAACTAATAACAAATACAAGTATTTGCTCATCCATTTTCAAACACATTGGAAATTAGGAGAAATCCCATCTTTAATCATCTACGTTTTAATATGATGTCTCACCCTTGGTATCAATAAAAAGTTAACTTCTCTGGTAAATATTTTCTGAAAGTTTAGGAATGTGTTTAAGATATTTTTTGATTATCCATCCATCCATCTTCTTCCGCTTATTCGGGGTCGGGTCGTTGGGGCAGTAGTTTAAGCAAAGATACCCAGACTTCCCTCTCCCCATCCACTTGGGTCAGCTCCTCGGGAGGAATCCCGAGGCGTTCCCAGGCTGGGAGACATAGAAGGTTTTCACATGGTAAGGGAGTCTGTACTCGGATACTGTATTTGGTCAAAATCCACATATTTCATACCATGTGAACGCAGCCTGGACCATGCCAGGTTACGGCCAGAGAGACCTGCCTTGGAGGTAGTATTGGAGTCCAGGTATGAGTGGATACGGATCACGTGAATACAAGCTCTACCCTGGCCGTACCTAACACAATAGACAAGACCATAAAAAGACCAAAACAGCATGATTCAAGCCTCCCACAGCAACACAAGAGGTTACAAAACGGTGGGTTTACTACAACACTCACCCTGTAGATGGCTTGAGATAGCAGTTGAATAGTAGACCAGTTTGTTTACATGCTAGGCTGTCGCTCGTTTTATGACATCGGCACTTCTGACTCCCTTGTTTGTTGGGTAGCTACAGAATTATTTTTGGTGGAGTCCGTCAGGTAAAACACTGGACTCCAGTACAGGCCGAGATTCGAGCCATGTGAACAGAAAAAAATTGCATTTTTCTCTGGCCGTTTTCTGGCACGGCCACATATGTGAAAACGGCCATAGTCCCTCCAGCGAGTCCTGGGTCTTCCCCTGGGCCTCTTCCCAGTGGAACGTGCCCGGAACACCTCACCAGGGAGGCGTCCAGGAGGCATCCTGGCTGTAGTCGGATTTTTGAGACTCTTAATAAATGAGAGAGATTCCTTTAAGCGTTTGGAGGTTTTAATATGATTTGAATTGATTGTACAGGAGGACAGCAAAACATCACAACAAATGTGGAATACTGACCTGTCTCGGTCTTACAACAACAAGCTTATATTATTACTAGCAATCTTGGTCTATCTATTCTATTCGATAAAGTGCAACTCTCTAGATGAAAATCAGAGACTTTATGGCGCCTTTCTCTCAGATTAGAAAGCTGATAACTTTGTGTATCTTTAAGGATGCCCGGTTGAAGAATGATCTCCATGGTAACACTGGATATGGACTGTCATTCTCAAAAACCCTCTGTCCCTGTCCTGGGTAAAAACATCACTAAATAAGACCATTCATTCAAACTGATACTACAACATTGAATAAACCAGGTCACAATTGATTACGAAGTACAGAAAGTACATAACATTAAATTCTTTCCACACACTGGCCAAATGCCAAAGCCACTTCAACTGGCTCCTCTCAATGTGGAGGAGCAGCGACTCTACTCTGAGCCGATCATCGAGCTGCGGCCTAGGGTGTCCTGGTCCCAAGTGCACACATGAACTCCCTTATGCTTGAACATGGTGTTCGTTATGGACAATTCATGATGAGCACAGAAATCCAATAACAAAACAACGCTGGGGTTCAGATCAGGTGGGCCATTCCGCCCGATCACGCCTCTCCAGGTCTCACTGTCATTGCCCATGTGAGCGTTGAAGTCCCCCAGCAGAATGAAGGAGTCCCCAGAAGGAGCACTCTCCAGCACCCCCTCCAAGGACTCCAAGAAGGGTGCGTAATCTGATCTACTGTTTGGTGCATAAGCACAAACAATAGTCAGGACCCGTAGACGGAGGGAAGCCACCCTCTCATTCACCGGGGTAAACCCCAAGGTACAGGCGCCAAGTTGGGGGGCAACAAGTATACCCACCCCATCTTGGCGCCTCTCAATGGGAGAAACTCCAGAGTTGAAGAGAGTCCAACCCCTCTTGATGAGAAGGGTGCCAGAGCCCTGCATCGATGCAAGGCAGACGATGTCCAGTCGGAACCTCTCGACCTCGCACACCAGCTCCGGCTCCTTTCCCACCAGAGAGATGACGTTCCACGTCCCAAGAGCAAGCTTCGGCAGCCAAGGATCAGACTTCCAAGGTCCCTGCCTTCCGCCACCGGTCATCTTGGACTGCACTCGACCCCTATGGCCCCTCCCACAGGGGGTGAGCTCATGGGAAGGGGGGCCATGTTGCCTCTTCGGGCTCTATGGGTAAAGGCCCGGCCACCAGGCACTCACCATGGTGCCCCACCTCCAGGCCTGGCTCCAGAGTGGCACCCCGGTGACCCGCGTCCAGGCGAGGGAACACTGGATCCAATAACGTGACTCATCATAGGGTTTTTTGGGTTGTGCTTTGTCTGATCCCTCACCTAGGAGCAGTTTGCAATGGGTGACCCTACCAGGGGCTTGGAGCCCCCAACAACTTAGCTCCTAGGATCATTGGGACACTCAAATCCCTCCACCGCGATAAGGTGGCAGCTCAGGGAGGGGTGGGCTGTGCATTGTCTGATCCTTCACCTAGGACCTTTGACTATTTAAACAGAAGCAAATGTATGAAGTCAGATAGTAAGTTTTTAACGAGCAGGCCTTGCTTGCAGTCTCTCCTTTAGTTATGTTCTCTTGGCTTGAGGTCAGAACTCTGTGCAGGCCTTGCAAGTTCTTCCAAACTTTTTTTTTAACTGCTCTATAAAAAATTCACTCATAAATCCTTTTATATTGTAACAATTTTTAAGAGATTCTTTCACAGACACTTGAATGGTGTTTAAGCCCAACTCTTGACAAACAGTCTAGCACCAAACCTGAGCTCCAAACCTTATGCCTAATACAAACCACAACGGAAAGTGTAATTCTCCCGCAAACTGCTGAAAGTGTCTATAATGCTTTAGAATTCAGCTGTGACTTTCTTTATACCACTCTGATACTTTGGATTGTACTTGGTGACTTGTAGTTGACCTGTTTGGCTATGGAAACACATTCAATTAACTTCTCTGGGCATTGCTGTTGAAATAAGTTGTGAGCAGAATGAAGTTTGGGGTCCTGTCACTTTGCAGAAAGTTGTCAACCTCTGTACACTGTGAGCCTTAACATCAGTCGAATCTGTGATCTTACAAGGCCCACTGCTTCATGCTGCAGCACCTGTCATTCAGCAACTGTCAATTGACTGTAGGATATTTAGTATGTCATTAATATGTTTTATATGCTTAACATTTCCACACCGAAGAGCTCTAAGACAGATTTACATTTATTATAGCGACTACACCGTAAATGCTATTCTAATTATTTACATTTCATTTAGTTGATCTCACTGTTTGTCTATATTTATATTGATTTTGAATCTAACTTTTGCAGAATATAACTTTACACTTGGTAATATAACATGTTCAAATGTATTAAATTTCATGATATTACTATCATTATTTATTCAACCAAGAAGTCACACCAATTCTATAATTATTGCTGAAAGTAAATTTCATTTTTCATTCTCCACTGAAAGTTGGCCCTTAGGCTTTAACACAATACAGCATGTTCCCCAGTGTTGTAGCCACAGGCTAGCAGATACACGGCCTTGTAGTGTTGTTATAGGTTTTCTGTCAGAAATAGAGGTTCACTGAACTGGAACATTGGAGTTAGAAGAAGAATAGAAAAACGAGAAAGGAGCAAGAGAGATCACTTAATTAATCTGGGTTGGTTTTTTTTTTTGTTCGGTCTGACAGACATGTTATCTCATTCATATGTTCATTCTACAAACTTCAAGGGCACTATTAGACATGAGAAATACACTATAATGTTTCCTGAAATATAATTGCCCCAAAAGAGTTTTCACCAGATGGAAAATACTGTTCTATTAACTGCAGTTATCAAAACATGGAAATGGAAGAATACATATTTACTTATCTGCTTGCTTTTTCAGCTAAATCTTACCCAGGTACATCTTGAAATGGGTTTTTGTTTCAGACCTTTGTGTTAAAATTGGTTTTAAATTGTGCAGCAGAAATAAGAAGTATTCAAACCCAGATGAATTACTTCAAGATAAGCGAAAACATTAAACAAGCCTTAAATTGTTGCTACCGTATTTTCCTCTATTTTTCTTGCTTATTAATGGCAATAACTATAAAGAAAATATTTAAAAAACGTTACTAGAAGCTTTTTCAGTATGTAGTTTAAGGAGAAAGGTCATACTTTAATTAGTCTGCAAACTTTCAACTTACTGGCAAGTTTTTGAATTAAAACAATAAAATGAGAAATCTTTTCCATTTGCACATTTTATTTGAAAAGTCATCTTCAGGGTTTTAATACAAAACATTCTGTTAATGTTTTGTGATTAATAACTGTTTCTACTTAATTAATTAAACTCTATTTACAAAATGAACAAGAAGCAGAAGAGGAAGATGTATTAAATGCTACTAAGTGTCTCACTTAGTCCTGCTATTAAAGTTTCTTGAGACTTCCACAATCATCAGCACCTCTTTTAAATAAAAGTCTTAAAGTAAATAGTTGGCATGGAAACTAGATAACTCCTTAACATGCAATTTTTTTCTAACCTCCTTTACCATAGTCTTTACTATTTGTGGTACCAAGATAAAGTTTGGTTCTCGCCCAGGTTTTTTTGTCACAGATTCTGTTATTTTCAATTTTGTATTTCTCGCTTTGACCATAGATATTGAAAATGTTTAGTTAGAACGCCTACATTTTAACTACTTCCTGACTGATGAAAATCAAAACAAATCTGCCTTTGCTTGAATTGCATGTTATTTTACCTTTTCCCTTTTAAAGAGTGCCTGACATAGAGTGTGTGCTTGTTATACCCGATAAAAACAGAAACTCATAGATTGCTAATTAAAAGTTCCAAGACACACTGATTTACTTCAAACTCTAAAGAATACATTTCAGTTCAAGCTTTTTGTTGTTATAGTAATTGTTAATACTAACAACTGGGGTGTTAAAAGTAATTTTGAGTTAAGATATGTCTAACCCAAACAATGTAAAGCAAATGGACTGTGAGGTTTTTCTCATGATTAAGTTAAGCTGTCTAAAACTTAGTACACAGGGAAAGAAGAAGCAATGTCATATTTATATAGGACATATAGGACAGAGCGTGGGAGGAGTTTGGAGAGACCATGGAGAACGACTTCCGTATGGCTTCGAAGCGATTCTGGTCCACCATCCGGCATCTCGGGGGGGGGGGGAACGGTCTGCCACCAACACTGTTTACAGTGGGGGCGGTGAGCTGCTGACCTCAACGCGGGACGTTTTGGGTCGGTGGATGGAATACTTCGAAGACCTCCTCAATCCCACCGACACGCCTTCCTGTTTGGAAGCAGATTCTGAGGACTCTGGTACGGGCTCTCCAATCTCTGGTGCTGAAGTCACTGAGGTTGTTAAAAAGCTCCTTGGTGGCAAGGCACCGGGGGTGGATGAGATTCGGCCGGAGTTCCTCAAGGCTCTGGATGTTGTAGGGCTGTGTTGGTTGACGCGGCTCTGCAATATTGCGTGGACATCGGGGGCAGTTCCCTTGGATTGGCAGACCGGGGTGGTGGTCCCCCTCTTTAAAAAGGGGGACCACAGAGTGTGTTCCAACTATAGGGGGATCACACTTCTGAGCCTCCCTGGTAAGGTCTATTCGGGGGTTCTGGAGAGGAGGGTCCGACGGATAGTCGAACCTCGGATTCAGGAGGAACAATGCGGTTTTCGTCCTGGCCGTGGAACACTGGACCAGCTCTACACCCTCGGCAGGGTCCTGGAGGGTGCGTGGGAGTTTGCCCAACCGGTCTACATGTGCTTTGTGGACTTGGAGAAGGCGTTCGACCGTGTCCCTCGGGGTGTCCTGTGGGGGGTACTCCGGGAGTATGGGGTACCAGGCCCTTTGATACGGGCTGTTAGGTCCCTATATGAACGGTGTCAGAGTCTGGTTCGCATTGCCGGCAGTAAGTCGGACTCATTTCCGGTGAGAGCTGGACTCCGCCAAGGTTGCCCTTTGTCACCGGTCCTGTTCATAATGTTTATGGACAGGATTTCTAGGCGCAGCCAAGGTGTTGAGGCGATCCGTTTTGGTGACCTCAGGATCGGGTCTCTGCTTTTCGCAGATGATGTGGTCTTGTTGGCTTCATCTGAACGTGATCTACAGCTCTCGTTGGAGCGGTTCGCAGCCGAGTGTGAAGCGGCTGGGATGAGGATCAGCACCTCCAAATCCGAGACCATGGTCTTGAGCCGGAAAAGGGTAGAGTGCCTTTTCCGGGTCGGGGATGAGGTCCTTCCTCAAGTGGGGGAGTTTAGGTATCTGGGGGTCTTGTTCACGAATGAGGGAAAAATGGAGCGGGAGATCGATGGACGGATTGGTAAGGCGTCTGCAGTTATGCGGGCGCTGTACCGGTCTGTCGTGGTGAAGAGAGAGCTGAGCCGAAAGGCAAAGCTCTCAATTTACCGGTCGATCTACGTTCCTACCCTCATCTATGGTCACGAACGCTGGGTGGTGACCGAAAGAACGAGATTGCCGATACAGGCGGCTGAAATGAGTTTCCTCCGTAGGGTGGCTGGGCTCTCCCTTAGAGATAGGGTGAGAAGCTCGGTCATCCGGAGGGGGCTCAGAGTAGAGCCGCTGCTCCTCCACATCGAGAGGAGCCAGTTGAGGTGGCTCGGGCATCTGGTCAGGATGCCTCCTGGACGCCTCCCTGGTGAGGTGTTCTGGGCACGTCCCACCGGGAGGAGACCCAGGGGAAGACCCAGGACCCGCTGGAGGGATTATGTCTCCCAGCTGGCCTGGGAACGCCTCGGGATTCCTCCTGAGGAGCTGGCCCAAGTAGCCGGGGAGAGGGAAGTCTGGGCCTCTTTGCTTAGGCTACTGCCCCCGCGACCCGACCCCGGATAAACGGAAGATGATGGATGGATGGATATAGGACAAGTGGTGTCAGTTATACCTGAATGTGAATGTGTTATCATATTGAATGCATATCTGGTATATTAATAAATAATAATCATCATCTGATTTTTATAGTTAGATAAAGATGGAACATGTGTACATATATATATTGGTAAAATTATAATTTTATTATTTTTTTCTGTATTTATTTTGGCACAGTAGTAGCTTTTACTTCTCATTTTTATAGCAGTTCTTTCTGTAAAACATAATCAAACCTTGGTCTTAATTTATGCCAGCTATGAACGGATTTGAGTAAAACATTACAGGATGTAACACATATACAGTACAGACAAATAAATGTGTGACTGTGAGGCTGTGTGACAGTGTGAACACATAAATAGAACAATGATTCTGGCTGATTTATGAGCCCCACACATAATTGTTCTCATTTACAGCTGACATTGACTGAGGTGAATGCAGTCGTGAATCAGGTGCAGAGGAGCAGATACAGTTTGGTGCAAACACTTTAATCACGTTCCCCTTTAATCAGAAGCTCAGGTTCGATCGACATATCCTTTTCCACCGGCCATGGACTTCCATGTTTTGCATAATGTGACTATAATTTATCCTACCATGCTATTGCCTCCTCAAGGTAGGACTCTGCTCTGCTGGGATAATTGCTCTTTAGGTAATTATCACTCCCATGTTCATCTCGATTCAAAGTTTTCATGGTGAGATTTACCACATATCTGTATCATATACAAAAAACAAAGGTAAAGTCAATTAATTTCAGTTTTTAATAAGCATTGAAACAAAACATCTCTACACTTTGTTAATAATGTAAATTAGATTTCAAAATAATCAAATGTCCATTACATACTTAGTTCCTCATTAGAACATTTTCACACAGTGATGTCTTTTCTGAAGTAACTGATTCTGTTGGACTTTTAAGTCACTCAAGTGTCATCATACCCCCATCATTTTTGTAGTGCTTTATTATGAATAAGGGTGGCTACTGGCAACAACATTTCACTACAACCAACTAGATTGTCCTTTACTTACTTATTCAGACATAAGAATGGAGTACTTATTCTTGTCAGGGCTTGGCCTTCTGGATGACAGAAAGAAAAAAGGGTGGTCAACATACTCTGTCATCTCCTGCTGTTGATACTGTAATGTGATTGTAAAAGCTGATTACATAATAATTAATGATGATGTGAAGCCCCATCAGGTATAAAAGGGAGTTGTTTTTCTGTACTGCTGCTGAAATTTATACTGGCAACCAAGAAATCTTCTATATATAGAGGAAAAAAACTCAGATCTTATGTCCAGGGTGTTGGTGGTATGTTTACGTGAGGTGTTATTTTTGTTTTGTTTTTGTTCTTGTTTTTAGCAAACTGCTGCATCTCGCCACAGTCTGAGAAAGTCATGCTCAGGAGTAGCCTGCGGTGTGGTCTAATCATGGGCATGATCAACATCTCTCAGTTCATCAATATGTTTAGAACATATGCAGCAAAGAGAGAGTGCAGAGGAGAATGCAAAAAACATATTTGTATTTTGGGGGGATACATGTATTCAATTTTCATCTAATCTTTCAAAGGAATTATTAAAGCTTTTTAAAACGAGGCTCTATGTTTGCACAAAGGCCAATGATTGGATATGGGGTTTGGAAGGGCTGTGTCATGCTGCCCTAAATCACTCACTCTCCTCATCATCATCTGCACCTGTGTCGTCCTGTTTGAACCTCCTCACCCCTATTGTTTGCACCGGTGTTCCCTGAGTGTCTTCACCTGTTCCTCCTTGTTTCCCCCTTTTTAAGTCGTACCTGTCGTACCTGTTGTGTGTATCGTCTCGTCTTGTGTTGCTGCTCTCCAATAAATTATCACCTCACCTAGAACTCTGCTTCTGCGCCTGGGTCCTTCGTCCTCCACGCAGAATATCCCTGACAGGCTGTGCCACCAATAATCTTTCTGTTTGGAAAAACATACTGTGTGCGGAACATAACTGTCAGAGTAACTGTTTGATGTGAGCCTTGTGTCTTCAACCTTTGTTATTTATTCTGAAATTATTAGTATATGTGTAAATATCTTCCTTGTGTAAACACATTAACAATTTAGAGGTTTATAACATTCTTTACATTAACAACAAGGACTTTATGATACTTTAGAGGATAGAAGTCTGCTTTGATCTTGGCTCGTATTGCACTAGCTTTTAGCTAAAGGACCAGTTTATGCTAAATTTAAAAAAAGAGAGCTTTACTGCAGAAAATATATTAACTGCTTGGAATGAATGTTACTTAAAAAAATATTATTATACATTTAAATTGCTCTGTAGCAAAGTATAAAAAAGAGCGATGACTGAAAACATATGTTTTGTTATATAATGAGCCAGAGATTATGGTAAAGATTTCCTTTTTTATCTGAAAATGTTTTTTCTTTGAATAGAATATGCTTTCCTAGAATGTTTGTTATTCAGCTCCTTAAATTTGAATTTTATTTGACTTCATGGAAGCAGGGTTAATTTTCTTTTTAAATACATTCTTCTGTATTTCCTTTGAAATGTAAAAGTGTAATGTAAATATTACTACAAATTACTATTATTCTCACCACAACAAACAAATTAACATTCATTGTAAAGTGTCCCTGGAAAACTTATTTGTCTTCAAAAGATAATTGAAGAAGAATTCATCCTTGAGAATGGCAGCAGGAAAATGTATTCGGACCGTCTCTAGAGAATGATGGATCAGGGGGATTTGCTGCTAAAGTCTGTGACAAATTACCGCATAAATAAATTAGAGCTGTGGCAGTAAAGTACAGTTATCCTGATGGGATGAATTTATCATTTGTTCCTTCATGCTGTTTTTTATATTACGCACTAATCCCAGCATAACAGAAGTACATTTCCTGGAATGCAGGTTTAGAGCATATTAAGAAATTTAAAAAGCATTTTTCACTCAGATCTGAATTATTCACTAAGGCGTTTTTGTGATTTGAGTCAGTTTGTGATAAATCCACAAGCAGAGGGCAGGCTTAATTTTAGCCAGCTTCATCCTTCTACTGTTGTCTCTTAAACTAAGCTACTTTTTGATGCTCTCATTCTTGTGCAGCACTGTGACCCAGGCAGTACGAGGAACAGAAGCAGGCACATCCTCCGCCTCCCTGCCTTGGAGAAAGCAGCCTGTCCCGAACTGGACCAGTCAGAACTCTGCATTCTCAACAGTACCTGTTTCAAATACCAGTACAGAGTGTCAGGTAGGGCAGTATACACTTGACTACTATGAGCATGGTTATTTCGCATCCACTGCAAGTGAAGCAACATGGATCTGTTCTCCTTGGGGAACTATTGAAACAGTTGCTTGTCTCCCTGCTTACAATCCATTTAATATTATATTCAATAAAGAGATAAAAGTGCCAAAAATCCCTTTTGCTGTTGTTTTCAAATTTAATGATATGTCTGGAGACAATAAGAAATAGGCTTATATCCTGTATCTTTAATGTCGCCTTAAATCACAAAGGGTTCCTCTGAATGAATCCTTCAGGTTTGCAGCCTGTTGTAGCTCCTAAAAGGTATAAGTGCAACCTGCTTTAACAGCCACGTTTTGTGTATACTCTCTTAAATTCTAAATGAGCAGCCGTCTTGCAGTCCATCATCGTTACATACCCGTTCGAGCTACAGTGGCTGACTAATTCTGTAAATTGCATCAGTGAGGAGCAAAAACAGTTTTGTTAGCTCCAAGCACAGTCGTGGATTCCACTTGCTAGATATATATGTAAAAAAAAAATCTGTCTGCCTTGCATTTTAATGGCATAGCAAGAATCTTTGCCAACAACGCTCCAGCATTGAACACAACTACTAAAATCAAATATTTACATACAAAAGACAGATAAAAAAGGTTTTTGTCACTCTCTGATGCTGAAGCACACAAACACTTCGGGGCTGATTTATCAATGGTTTCAGCTTAAGACCGCAAACCACACAGTATTGCAAAAACAGGCTGTAGCTGATATACTAACATGACACAGAGAACATTGCATCTGTTAAACTCAGAGCAAGACAAACTCAATCCTTTTAGCGCTTTTTCCCATGCTGAGTATGCAATATGCACGTTTCTTTCAAAAGACTCAAAATATTGGGAGGATAACAGGGAAATAAGTAGATGACATAGGTGAAAGTTGTCTGTGTGTGTTAATTTTTTGTGTATTCCAGTTCAGTGCAGCAGTGGGCGGGGAAGATAAAAAGGATTTGGGGGCTTGCTAATTAAGATTATCGACAGGCAAGTTTCTGTCCTCTGCTTGGGTAACTGCAACACCAGCCTTACACTATCTCTGTTTACAAAAATCAGAAAAAGCGTAATGTAAAGCCAAAATAAAGCCAGTATTTAGCCTTAGATGGTGCTCACCACCCAGTTTAGGCTGCATTCCCAAACAAGACAGGACCAAAGCACGACAGGGCCATTACCGCTCTTTCCTCTTCTCTACTGAGGTAAATATTATTTGTGTCTTATCCACTGCTTAGTAATATGCTTAAATTCAGCGGGTTGTCTAATCTGATCTGCACTATGAGTTCTATAGGCAGACAGATTTAGCTATTGTGAAACCTAGCTGCTGATATTACACTTTGTAGTTTGAAGCTTAGGTTAGGTTTTAGGATAGTTAAACAAGCTACATCTGTGGGTGGGTGTGGTCACAGAAATTAGCGTGTTAGCCGAGGTAGTATATTTCATTGTTATGGTGTATTTTAATTATATACTTAAAAAGTGAAGCATTGAAACCAGTTTTTACTTATAGTAGACTTGGAGCTGGTGTTCCACCTTTTGGTACAGATCCTGGTTTTAAATACAGCTTTGGGGCAAAGCCAGAACTGTAGGGTGACTTGCTATGAAGTCACTGAGTTCAAAGTGACTGATCAAATCACTAATAGGGTGTAGCATTTTCCCGGTGGTACACCAAAAACCAATTCAGCCATTTCTTCTTCAGCTCCTCGTCCGTGGGTAAAAAAAAAAAAAAATGTAGCATTGATGTATTATCTACATAAATACCGAAAAGGTTCTGCCGTGTTGTAGAGTTGATAAATGTTAGTTTCTGTGAGCTACAGCTACCTGGCCACCAATGGCAGTCCCATTCGAGATGGCGTTAGAAGAAAATGCTTTTTTAGACTCAGGTGTTTTCTGGTCTCTTTTCATTCTCTAACTGATGCAGGGAATTAAGTACGGAGAAAATATTCACATGCGGTATGCTTATACAACTTAGAATGACTGATTGTATCTAAAAAATAAGTTTTTCATGATTTACAGTGAAGGAGACCTTTAATAAAATGTAGTAATCATGTAGTGACCATTAGGCTACATATATGTTATATATATTTATATATATATTTTAAACTAAACTCATTTCAGACCACATACTTCCAATGTAAAAATTTTTTCTACTGCAACTTTACATTCAATAGAAGCCATGATAAAGTCCGGTGCATTTCAACATTAGGAAAATTGGTGATGGTACACAAAACTCATATGTATATTTGTTGTTTCCTGCTATACCCTCCCTCACCACCTACCTTGCGTGCTCCCGTTCAAATCACTAAAAACATTTTAATCTCAATTACATAACTGAATTACTAAAAAATAAAATGTAGCAGTGAAATTTAGAAAAACAAAGGGAAAAGTGTTGTGTAGAATACATTGTTTTTAGAGTGGCGAACGTGAAAATCATTCAAATGAAAAGCATTAAATGGGAATATAAATTGATTCATATAAGTTTAGGTTCTCAAGATGATCGTTATCCTAATTTTCACTTTTAACAGATTCATATTTATGTTTGTGTTAATTGTGGATAATCAGAATCATTTTCTGGCTAAAATAGGGGTAAAATGCTTGGAGTAGGATGACTTCCTCTATTCAAGCTGTTAACCAGTCATACATACATTTCTCTTTTTCCTAATATTTATTTTTCCAAATTACCACGTTTGGGTCTGTCTCTATAAGTCCCCATTTCTAAAAAGCTCACCCTGCTCACTCTTTTGTGAGATGAAAGTCACTGTTACTTTCCCCATGTTTGAAATGTTTATTCAGCTTTGGGTTTCTTCATTATCAAATAACAAATAACTGATGCAGATGTAATGATGCTTTGTGCGTAGACTGGAGTACCTGCCAGCTGAGTGAAGGAGCCATTTGTGGTCAGGGTTCACGGTCACGTCTCTTGGACTGTGTGCGGAGCGATGGGAAAACTGTGGAGTTGCAGAAGTGCCAGCAGGTAATGACCCCATAAAGAGTATAGAGTCTTAAATGACATGCCTGTCAGTAAAAGTTGTCTGAGCCCTTACTTTGTGGGTGTTAAAGCTTTACTCCTTCTCCTTGATATTGACAGAAATAATAATAAACAATTATTATTGTTGCAATAAATTATTCAGAGGAATGCTTTGGTATTAGAGTAATTTTTTTTTTTTCCTTTACAAAAAGGAGCTATTTGGGTTTAGTACCGAAGTGCAACTCCTTCTTTGCTGCCATCATTTACACGTTATTGAAAGTCTTGTCGTCTCGTGCTTAGGTATAAATGTTGCTTCTAATCTTGGAACCAATGTTTCAAGAAGCAGTTTGCCAGTAGGTCAACAGAGCTTAATGGTATTGTGTTATCTCAATTGTGCAAAGACAAATAGTATTCTCGAGGATGCTGCGATGAATAGCAGAGACTCTCCCTTTGGACTTGCATCCATTCACAGTTGCAGAAAAAAAATGCTGAGACTTCTGATATGAAATGTGTTAATAAAATAAACATAAATGTAGCTTTTGCAGGATAATCTCATGTTAATTTTCTAGAAAAAATCAGCTTTTAGTGGAATGCATTTATTCAGTGGGAAAAAAACCCATTGTTTTTCAACATAGGATTTTGGAACCTCTTGTTCAGTTCTGTTTTATTTTTTTATAATTGTGACAAAATACCTTTTTTTACTGAACAGTTTTTATGTTAAACAGAGGATCTTCTGATTAGAAATCTGCAACTTCATTTTTCTTTTCTTTTCACTCAGAAAGTGCCCTCTAGGTTGGAAAAGGACCCATGCTAATCTTGCCAACATGCAGAGGGAAGAGTTAAGCCCAAAATTATTTATACACCTGGCAGATTTAGATTTAAACTAAGAACTTTATTTCAGATAGGAAATAAGACAGACATCTCAGTTAAAACAAAAGAAGAAACCAAAATCATTTTTGCCATATGATAAGAAATATATAGCAAGTTGAAAACTGTTTATTCCCTTCTCAATAATTATTAAAACATTATGTCTATAAGTGCTGATCAGCTTTTTTCATGTTTGACTTGTCTTTGGAGAATAACTCAAATTCTTTGAGGTTGGAAGCCCTCCTTGCAATAACAAATATTCTTAATCATAGTTAGCATGGGAGCCTGGCTGGCAGACCCCAAAACATAATGATTTTAATTTTTAATAAACATGTTGCAAAAAAATCTACGGTGGAAATTAGGGGAATAAATACATCTCTAAAGTTGACCGTCTACGAAGTGCAGCAAAGAGTGGCATCTTGGTGTTACAAACTTTCTGTAACTGGCACTAAAAGTTGTCTACATCCATACTTTGATACTAGAAAAAAATAATTTTGGTTTTAACATCACATTTTCAAGTTAGGTATGCTGAGTCATCAAAAGTCCACTGGGACTCAACCTGGAACCTAGTGCTTCGGTTAGATGACAACTGAAACAGAACACATGCTGCAAGTGAATCCTGTGTTAGACAAACTATGTGGAAAGCAACCAAGCCCACTGTTGAGTATGATGGTGGATGTTTGACTGTGGAACTTTTACTCATTTGAAAATCCTGGGATTACATGATGGCAAACTTTCTTTAATATGTCTAAATAAATCTCAATTATCTTTGTCTTTGTCATATTTCTTTATTGTAATTCACTGTACATCATGTACAAGAACGAAATTATATTGCTTCAGCAGTGTCAGGAGTCAGGAGTGTTGCCTGTAAATATTTAGTGTGCCAACTCCTTACAACAAATTATTTTTATGTAATAGGTCTTATTTAATATTCTAGCTTTTCTGAAAAAGTCAAATTAGAGGTTTCCAACTAAATTAACAGAAATATGTTCTAAATATTAAACCTTGTATGAAATGAAGAGATTACTTTTGAACTGTTTAAGAAGATTTCCAGGTGTCCTGTTGGCAAAATTGTAGTTTTAGACCATATAACACAGGCACCATGTGTTTTCCATCACTCAGTAAATATATCGGAAATAAATTCTGTTTTCATAAAATATTTAGTAACAGAGTATGAAATTTTCTTAAAATATAAATTTATTCCAAGGATTTTTATTACTATTTTCATATTGCCATCTTTGCCACTAAATTAATAACATGTATCCAAATCTTAAAGTTTAATCAGTGCTAAATATGTTAACTTATATTAACAGCTTGATGTCAGAATTTTCAAAGAAGAACTGAGGGGCTTATCATTAGTTGAATTAATCAACTGCTGTATCTCCATCTGCTGCATAAAATGAGCTTTAACGTTATTTGAAATGGGAAAATCTGTCTGTATCTGGTTTTGCTGGTTTTGTTTCTTGCTGTTGCTGGAAATAACTAGCAAGCCCTCCACTCAGCTCAACTCCTGTTTCCTACAGTTTGGTTTCATCAACAAGCTGCAGCTGTCGGAGAGCTGCGTGGTTGACTGTCCTGTCAGCTGCATCCTTTCCGACTGGTCGCCGTGGGCAGATTGCTCGCACACCTGCGGAACCAGAGGTAAACATGAGAAAATTACCTTCAACCTAGTCAAAAAACAAAACAACAACAACGAATATAACCTGTGGAGCAAACCTACAGTGGACCATGTATTTAGCACCTCATTATTTCATTTACTCAGGGACTCAACAAGATGCAGAATTTGCACAAATACATTAAAATGTTTTAAAATATGTACACGCTTGTGTAATCCACAGCCTTATTACACAGTAAAACTGTCTACTGTGAATATGAATCACAATTCCCTTATTAACATAGGAACTTCTGAATTCTGTTTATTTTTATTGAGAGAGGTTAATTACGCCTAAATTTAATGCAGCTCACCTAAACGGATATCATAAATTATGTAGCACGCTTAAAGGGGAAGTCAGTAGTCACTAATCTGGCTTGCCAGCAGTCACTTTTAGAGTGTCGTCTTGACCTCATGCAATATACAAAAGTAATGATTTAACCTGGATCCATATATTGTTTCGTTGGCTTCCAAAAGTCAGTCTCCCAAAGAGAAAGCTTGTTATACATCTAATTAGAAGGACTCAGCACAGTCTCCTCAAGTTCATTAATTTTAATTTGTCACTGGCTGTCTGTCAGCTCAAACTTAACCTCTCACTCCAATAAACTCACACTTGCAGCAGCTCTCGGCTGGGGATTTAAAATAGAGCCTCTTTCCCTTGCCGTCTCCCGAAGCTTTGTCACGGCTGCTGTGACTCTTTCTGCCACTTACTCAACTCTATCTTACAAATTGACAAACACATCTTTTAGCCTTGATGAGGGATTTTTGTCGCATCTGTGTCAGGCCATGCAAAGATCATATCTTTTTATTTCGGTACACTATTGGGGCATTAACGTTTTTCGTTTATTACTTGTATTTTTTTGTTCAGGTAGAGCTGAGCTGCTTTTTACTCTGTGTGTCTCGGGCTTACAGAACAAGTAACATATAAAAACACAAAAAATAGCTTCTGTCTGCCTTCTGTGAGCCTCCTAGGATTCTGCAGACTAGGGAATCAAGGTACCAAAAATGGTCCAGAAACTGTGAGATACCTGGCTAAGTAAGGACAAGGTATTAGTATATAGCTGTTATGTGGAGGCCTCAGAGGTTTGATAAAGAACATTATAGAACAAAATGAATTCTGGAGAGCAAGGAACACACCTGACAGGTCAAGGACAATGTTGAGGAGAAGCAGAATTAGGTTAATAATCATTATCACATCCTGGTTAACACATCATCGGTCTTGGCAGATGGCCGCTCATACTGTGCCAGGTTCTGCTGGAGGTTTCTTTCTGTTAAGAGGAGTTTTTCCTCCCCACTGTCTTTACATGTTTGCTCAGTATGATGTATTTCTGTCAATGACATAGCGCAGGCGACTGTCTGTTGTTGTTACACGTTCATCCAGTAAGTCAACGACTCGATGCAATGGCGATGACAAATAAACAGAAGGATTAATTGGAATGTATTTACAACTGAACTGAAATGAATTTTCTTGCGTAGTGTCTTGACATGATGTGTTGTGAGTTGGCACTAAATGAATAAATTGATTTGAATCATCTCATCACCATATGCAGATTAACCAGAGTGGGCAAGTAGTGGAGGGGTGACCTAAAACACTGAGCTACAAAAAGATCAAAGTCCAGTCCTAAATCTAGCCCAACTGCCAATTTGTAGCAAAACCTGAAATTGGCTCTTCACAGACAGTCTCCATACTTCTGGACTGAGAAAAAAGAATCAGCCTTCAGATGTGCAAAGCTAGTGGTACTGGCAGCTATAGTTTAATAGTTTAAGATTTGGCCAAACACAAGTACATATGCAAAGTTTTACATTTTTTATTTGTAAAACAATTTTAAAGCCATTTATGTTACAATTTATGTTGAAGTAGGAGCCAAATGTAGACAAAATAAGATTAGCGGATATAAGAAAAAAGATAACAAAACTTACAACATAACAGGAGGCAAAATGACAGGACTGAAGTACAAGGAGCAATGACGACAAACTAGTAAAATAAATAACTGAAACTGGGAGCTTATATATGCTGAAGAGTGGACTGAGAAAGCCTGTGAACCAATTACTGTCAAACGAATGCAAGTGAGGGGAAGAGAACAGGTTAAGGTAATTAGCTATGCCATGAAGTAGAATGGCAGGGAGGAAACAGGAAGTAACAAACAGAAATCAATCCTAAATAGGAAACTATAAACTTCACTAAGGGTAAACTATCTAAGACAAACTAACAAACGCTGATAAACTAGGGAAGCAAAAATAAAAGGGAAAGAAAAAAGATGAAAACATCAAAGGACAGGGAGTGGAAATAGGGAAACAAAGAAGAGCCAAAATAATGACAAAATGTGATAATTTAAACAAAATAAAGACAACAATTAACAAAAACTCCAACACAAATTTCTTACATCATAACAATTTATCCTTTACCTTTCACTTTACAAATATCTGCCACCTTATGTTGGTTAGTCATATAAAATCACAACATATATACAAACGAGTTTGTGGTTGTAAGGTATGAACAAGTTTAGAGCACAAATATGTTTACAAAAAAGACACTACATGGGAAAAAACAAAAGACTTCCGTGCTTTAGTCAACTCTATAGTCTGTAACTGTCTTTTAGTTTGACTACATTTTATGGCTGTTATGACTGTTTGACCTTTACTGTCTGACACTATTTTCTACCTTTAAAATTAAACAAACATTCGCTAGTACCTGAAAGACCCTTACTGCAACAAATAGATTACTTCTCTGAGAAATGTTCATGTCAAGACAGAATAAAAATCCTGTTTTTCCATGTGCTTCTCTACAGCACACCACTCCGTGGCTGGTTGCCAAACCGTTCCTTTCACACATTATTAATGTCTCACTTGAACGAGGCACTTTGATAAAAAAAATAAAACAAAACTGCTAGTTCTGAGGCTCATATGGCAAACTGGCTCATGTGTTTCACAGTTGTGCTAATTCCTCTTTGTCATGAGAGAAAACATTTCTTGGAAAGATGATATGGCAGAGCCTGTTTTCTTTGCTAAACAAATTACCGGCTAATTTTATTGACTCTTACTTAAATGAGTTTTGTGTTTTTGCCTTAAGGCATTTTTATTTCTCTGAACTTTTTGCATACAGTTGAGTATAAATGCTACATTGTATATTTTTCCAGCTGATGCATATCTTCATTCCAACAGTAGTACTTTAAAATGACACCTTTTTGGAGTTTCACAGTTGTGGCCATGGAACATATGTAATATTGAGTCTAAGCTGCAGCCTGCAGATATTTGTATAACTGTTCTTCAAAATGGTGTGTCGCCCTTGATGTTACATAGGTCACTCTGTACGCACCCGGAGAATCCTTCAGGAGGCTCATGAGGAGGGTCGTCCTTGCCCCAACCAGCTCACCCAGACTAAACCGTGTTCCATAAGGCCTTGCTATATGTGGCTGCTGAATGACTGGTCTCCATGCACTGTAGAGGTATGACCTACATTGAGAATCGTGTGAAGCAGTATACCAGTTCCCTCATCCGCAATCAAAATACATGCCTTTGAATGGCTAAGTGAGTTAAAAATATCCATATTTTAATTTAACAAGATCAAAAGGAAAAGTCTTGAAACTTACTGAAGCTGAGAATTTGTACCATTCTCTTTTTGCAGGTGTCACATCTTTGTTAACACTTTATAGAACAAGTAATTTTTTAAAGGCACTTCCTTTAACTTTTCTCCCACAAATTCATTCTACAGTAGTCCTGAGAGATGAATGCACTGGTGTTTGGAGACTTAATTGCTTTTAAGTTATCTACTGCCCGCCAAATTCACTTAGCCTTCACCTTGAACAGATGAACAAAAACCATCAACCTTGAAGAAAACAACCTCTAGAAGATAAGAAATTATATGTTGTCTTATCAAACCAAGAATTTATCATTGCAATAGTGTTGATCATTGAGTTACTGGCTAAGTCTTCTGAAGCATTCAGTAAAAAGTACTTTATTTATTTCAGACAGAAAATGATTATATCTTCATTTTTGAGGCCAAAAAACTAAATAAAAGCAATAACACGTACTTAAAAGTCCTTCTCTGCTTTTCTCATAGGAATTATCTGCCATTCCTGTAAAAAGTTATATTCCTAAAGCTTAAATTGTACTTTTTAAAAATGCTTCACGTTTAATGAGCTTTTTTAACAAAAACATATTTAAATTGATTTCCCCAAATTTTTTTTACCCACATCTGTTAAATTTAGTTTTTAAAAGTTCATTTTTAAAGTAATTTATTTTGTAAGCTTAATAAATACTCCACAACGCCTGGACGGGGAATAATTCCGTCCTCACTTTATAGTCTGCAAAATCACCCTCAGTCAAGCAGGGAGTTTTGATTTTCCTTTCCAGCAATCTCTCGGTAGTTCTCTTTGAAAGTTTTCTTGGACTTGCCGACCTCAGCTTGACCTCCAAGGCTCTTGCCGTTACTTGAATACATTATAAACTAACTGGGGAAAAGGCAACTTGAAAAACCTTGGCTATCTCCTTAGAGGCTTTACCTGTTTTGTGGGCACACATTAATTTGGTTCAGTGCTGTAAAGCTGCTTAAAAGAGAGCTTATAATTGTTAGTAGAAGAATGTATATATTTATAAAATTTAGTATTTTCATGAGTACAAATAAGATATAGTTATTAAAAGCAGTAAATTGGTTTACAGTCTGCTCCGAGATTAGTTTTTTTTATTTTTTTTTATTTTTTATTGAGCGAATAAATACATGAAATATTTAAAATAAAAATGCCAAATGTGTCTGATCTTCATATTCATTTCTGAAAGAGATTGCATTAGTTTGATCCCCTATAATTTTATCAGAGTTTTGAATGCATTCTGTAAACGTGTAGATCGGTTTAAATTAGAAGAAAAAAAATAACAGTTTGTTTATTTTTAGGTGTAGCAGGGAATGTAAATACACTGAAACTGTTCATTCTCAACCAGAATAATTTGGAGTTTTTCAATAGTTTTTCCTAATTAGTTTGAATATGTGAATATGTGTTCCAATGGTTTCACACGTTGTAATGACTTACAAATGGGGGAAAACAAACTGCAAGCCAATAATCTACCAACCATGGACACACACACACACACACACACATGTTGGGTTTCTATGTCTTGTGGGAACTTCTCATTGACATAATGTTTTCCGTAGCGCCTTACCCTAACCTTAACCATCAAAAATTAATGGCTAACCCTGACCCTTACCCCAACCTAACCATAACCTAAGTGTAACCCTGACACTAAAACCAAATTTTAAGCCTCAAAAATTGCTTCAAACTTGTGGGGACCGGGATTTTGGTCCCCACAAGGGAGGTCGGTCCCCACTTGGATAGTAAACTTCCAATTTTTGGTCCCCACAAAGATAGTAATACCAGGTCCACACACACACACACACACACACACAAAACTGGTGTCAGGTGCAAATTGTGGATTGGCAAATGTACGTTACATGGTTAGGAATATAGATAAATATTTGCTTTAATAAAAAACTCTTCTTTCAGTAGAAATGTGCATAAAGGAAGGCATCAGAACTTAATCCGATTTATAAAGATTAAGAAAAACATTTTTGCTTTTATGAAGCACTTTGTGACTCATCTGTGAAAGGTGCTATATAAATACATTTTGCTTGCTTGCTTGCATTAATGCTGATGATTATCTCATTGTTTAACACAGCTGATTATAATTGCTGACTGATTAAAGGGAAAGGTGTGTGGAATCGTCTGGTAATGTGCTATATTCTTTGTTTGGCTATATTTGGTAGACTTTTGTCCAAAATCACTAAGTACTGTAAGTAAAGCGGTTTGAACTTATCTCATTTTATGCAAAAAACATAAGTCATTGTTTTTTAGCCTAAAGTGTATGGTTAGATCTGTAGGCACAATGAAACTTCCTTTGCTTATCTTGATTTAATGACTATTTTGCTTCATTAGTGATTATACATTCAGAAATGGACACCAGGTGATTTACAGCTTAAAAATAAAAAGGAAAAATGCTGTTAAGTCACATTTAACAGTTTTAAAAGGGAAAAAAAAAGATTCTGTGTTTTTTATTTGTATCTATGCAGGGTGCAAAGTGTGGTGAGGGGGTCCGGAGGAGAAACCTGTCATGTGTTGTCCACTGGGGGAACTGGCAAGAGTCTCCTCCTCCTCAGCCCGTAGACGGACAGCTCTGTGGAGATGGGCTGAGGCAGCAACTCCAGCAGGAAATGGAGCAGCCATGCTTCGTCCCCTGCCCAGGCAAAGCAGCTTTAGTTTTATTCGGTTCACATATTTGATCTTTTAATGTATTGGCATTTTGTTTTGAAAAAAATAAAAAGCTTATTGAGTTGATTCAAATAAGGCGTAACTGCATAACTAGAGAAATTATTTAATAGTGGATCAATTGTTCCGATAACTGAAAACTCCAATTTGTTATAGATTTATATTTGTTAAAGATATATTTGTTTTTGTACCTGCATTCCAACATATTGCCTTCTCCTTTGACAAGTGGACATTTCCAGACACAAAGTGGTTGCAAAATCCATAAAAAATCTTTATTTTATGAAGGGCCTATCGCATTCAATTTTGTTCTCTCTGATAATCACTCAAAGCACTTACATAGAAATGAAGATTTTTGACTAGAAGTTGGTCTTTAACTAAATGCATGATAGACATTGTGATCAATAATCTGAGACTACTTTTTTCTGCAATGATTAATGTAATAAGCCACAAGCAAATAAAGCATGGAAAAAAATATTTGCTAATTGAAACAATTAACAGATCACACTGCCTAAAGCAATCACCCAGTCTCTGGCAATCATTTCACTTATCACAGAAACACAATTAATGCCAATGGGAGTGCTGCAATAGGGAGAGCGTGTGAAAGTAATAAATTTCCATTTACAAAAATAAGAGCTACATCAGAAGCTATCTAGTCTGGGACTGGGTAGATTGGATTAAATTGAATCTTTATTAAAGTTAAGTCTAAAATTATTCATACCCCTGGCAGATTTAGATTTTGAATTGTATTCATTCAACCAAAAGGATAATTTCTCACAGGAAATAAGCATCTCTCAAAAGATAATAAAAAACTGTAAAAGGAGTGTAAATATTGGAAAAAAATACATATTTTATTTAGATTTTACAGAAAAAAATGCTATTTAAAAGATTATTTAAATCAATATTAGTAATCAGTGGAAACATATTCCTTGTTATTTCAGCAGTCAAACCTTAATTACAGAGTACTTTTTACATGTTTCCACTTTTTATTTTGGTTATTATTTCTTCAGCGACTGGATCCAAATATAGGAGATTGCTGACTTGCAATCTCCTATATTTATATGTTATATGTCCATAATCTTTATCTTTCTCCACCGATTCTCAATTACATTCAAGTCAGGACTCTCCCTAGGCCACTCCATAAAATTAAGATTACTTTCAGTCAGAATCCTGATTACTTTAAACAGTAATTTGTCAAGGATATGAATAGTTATAGATTAACTGTACATACGATATAGTGTAATGAGACAAAATGAGGAAACCCTATTAAATATTCAGGGCTTTTTAGTTTATTTGCCTAGTGTCGAAGTTTCTCATTTTTTTTAAAGGTTAATTGGCATCAAGTTTATTTTTCTTTTTCAATTGAAAATTGTATCTAACAATATTATTACTACAATACATTTTTTAAAAGCATTTCTAGACTATGATGCAAATGTTTCTTTAAGTGCAATAGTTGTGTACTGTTTAATGCATAGGAAGCTTGTGATAAAGTAGTGCCTATAACACTACTTTGTGTAATTCAGTATAATCGTGGGCATGCAGATGTCCCTAATTACCTGAAAAGGCGGTCCATGTTTCAGCTTCACCTGTTCATATAAACGTGGTGTATGCAGACTTATTTGTGTTGAGCTATATGACATCCAGGCTTTGATTATAAACCAAAGAACAATTGGTCCCTCAATATCAGGTGCATCAATGACTTTAGACAAATTCCATCACAAAGCATCATTTTTAAAAAGCTATATAGTTTTAAGCATAGTTTATATAGTTCTTATAGGGCTAAGTTGTACATTTCAGAAGGCTTAGGTAACCCGCTTTATCCCCTCCAACAATGTTTTTTTATGTTGTTTTATGATCATTCTCCTGTTGGAAAATCAAATTCTAACACTGAACCATCTGATCCAAACCGTCTCACATAAAATGATATTGGTTAGAATGAGACCATGAAATTGGTTAGAATGAGACCATGAACTGGGAACAGCAGTCCACCAGTATAACTGTCCGCAGTGAATCCAGATTTGCATTCTATTGCACAGTATATGGAATAATTAAAAGAGATGAGAAAACCTTTTTCTTTTTCCTGAATTCCTTCCTTTCAATTCCTGAAATTAATTTAATTTTCTATAACTTCAAAAAGTTGAAAGTATAGAACTCACTGGAGATTTCAATGGATTAAAAAATAGTATAGTATAAGTAGAAACAGCCAGTGTAGAAAACAATATATGTAAATAAAATGTACCCCATATTTGTGAATAAAATACCCTTAAATGACTTTGGAGTTTTGTTTTTTTATATTTTGACACCCTAGTTTCCCAGCTGTACTTGAATGAAGTAGTCCCTTCTCATCAATGGAGATTCTGCCAGCTTGCATTTTATACAAATTAAGGAATGTAGGCTGTTATTCGTAGCCATGTGGAAGTCAGCAGGTTTTTGTCTAGTATCAGTGATGTTTACATTTATTTTGACATCATTTCAGGTTATTGGTAGCTGGGAGACCTTTCTGTTTTGTTTTGGTGTAACTTTTTGAAGTTGCCTGTGGAACATTGCACAGCACTCTTTATTTATGCACATAAACATTCTGCATGTGTTCAGACAGAAAACAGCTCTTTTCGTTCAATACACCTGAGTACCAACCTGACAGGGCCATACCGAAAAATATATATAAATCATATAAATACATGTATCGTTACACCCCTAGTGTTTATTACTTCCCAGCTCTTATTGAGGTAGACCGGATGTGAAATCTGTTTCAGAACAGTAAATTAATCAATCATATTGCTATAGTTTGATCATTTTGTTGAGTAAGCATTTGACCTTTCTTATTTGAATTTGCACACAGTTAATGATCACCCTTTTCTTTAGAATAATCCCCATAGATACAAGAAGACAGCATATCACAATTCACTGACACCTTTTAAAGCCAGTTGAGGTTTTTTATTTATTCTTTATGTCCAAAAAGCGAGTGTTAAATTATTTTCAGAGAGGCAGCAGCTGGCCAGCTGACAGCTAGACTTCTTTACTGTCAGCTTTCATCCTTATATAATGAAGCTTTAATGTGCAGTCGTGCATGACTGCAGCACAGGTAGCAAACGGTTTTAGTCCATTTTATTCCTTGTCCTTTTTACAAGACACAATTATTATTATTTGATGAAAAGACTACTCAGCCCTGCGAACTAAGTCCTGTTGCCTTGTAAAGCCTTTTGTAAGGCTTTGCCACGAAGAATAAGTGGTTGCCTCTGCTCACCCCTCTCCTCTGTGATCTTCTGGTTGATTCATCACTCAATCCGTCGATGCAGTCAGTCTTGGCTGAGGATCAGAAGTGTTTGATGCTAAAGGCAGTTTCTATATGTGTGTGCCTTCATCGTGAATGTGTGTGTGTTTGTTGGTGTGAAGGTGGCAGCAGATAATATGTAAGGTCCAGCAGAGGTGTAGCCGCCATACATGTGTGATGCAATGTGCAAATGCGGCTTTAAGCTGTTTAATGCAGCTCCCGCAGCAGCATGTTCCCGCAGATGAAGCTGTGTAAGACAAGAGCTGATAGAGTGTCTGTGTATGAAGATGAAAGATAATGAGATGCCTGAGTCCACAGATAGTCACTAATGGATGTTCAAGGCAGAGAATCAGAAGCTTTCTCAGGCTGAGAAACTGTGGCTTTGGATGATATTATCGCTACAGGATAACCCTACCAAGCATCACAAAGGATAGTTGTGTTTGACATTCAAGAAAGAGAGTCTTCTGTATCATTTATTGGCTCACACACCGAAAACATCAACCAGCTTTTGTCAGGCAAATAATTTTCTCCCCTGGGAGACCTGTTCCAGTTATCTTCATAGCCTTTACATTTGACTTTGGAGTCTCACAATGAAGGCAATATCCAGTAATCTGTTTTTTTGCATTTGGAACATAGTGTGCAACAGATGAGTGTTGAAGTTGTTTTTGATTTCACTTAAATTTTTCAGTACTTCGTATTGTTGGCAACAGGATTAAAATCAGCTTTACATAGCTGAGAATACTTATTATTGAGGATCAAGCGGTGGTGATGTTTATTTGTTTGTTGTTTTGCATTTTCCTTCAGGTGATTGCCATTTGACAGAGTGGTCTACTTGGAGTTCCTGCCAGCTGACCTGCCTGGAGGGCCGCAGTTTTGAGTCCACCGGTCGCCAAGCACGCTCCAGAGCTGTAATCATTCACGCAATGGAGAACCAGGGCAGCTGCCCCCATCAGGTCTTTGAGACCCGGCCTTGTAAAGGTGTGTAAATTGTATATTTACATTTAATTTGAACCCAAAAGCTGATAATAGTGTCACATATATCTACTAAAACATTTTAACAGTTATTTTATGCCAATGCATTTTAACGCTGTGGAGAGACAAAGCAATTGTATATTTAATTTATATTCACAAGGATGTAAAATGCTTTACATCGGTCTTTTTTTTTTGGTTTGCTTGTTCTGTATTTAACACATGGTTCTGTTTGTAATTATTGCTTAGATGGCTAAAAAATGTTAATCACGTGGCTCTGTGATAGAGAAGGTCCACCATATTCAGAGGCTGAAATCCTCAATACGAAAGTTTGAGGGTATATTTCTTTCCCTGGGCCATTTACTGCGCATCTTACAATTCTTTCAGATCATATAAGGAATAAAGACCACCAGCATAATTAAACTTGAAAATATGATCTCTTACAATTTGAATATGGAAGTCTGATGTGTATTTTTCATAAAATGCCTCGTTTAAAAAGCTTGTTACTCATTATTTTTCCATTAACTTTTGCATTTTTTTGCTCAGTACTTTGACAACCTAGATGTAATCATTAAAGTAGAAACTGCAGCCCAATAATTTAAACTCTAGCTATACTCATGAGGGCTGTTAAAAAAAAAGAAATAAAAAAGTTAATGCAGCCTTTGATCCTTGAAACTATCCTCAAGTATTTATTGGTTTGCATCAGGGCACTGCTACCTTGAAATTCCAATGACAGAGCGGTGTTTTGTCCTTGAGAGAACACTCCGTACACAATATAATTTCTAAACTGCTTGATAAAAATAAACTGCTGCAAGATTATGTATTAAAGGATGTTTATAAATTTTCAGACCTATTGTGAAATACAATTTTAGGAGTGGTATTGTAGTTTCATCCCCAATCAGATGGTTTGATTGATGCAGGTATGTGCAGGGTTCCAAATTGTGGTCCTCGAGGGTTGATGTCCTGCAAATTTAAATATTTTTCTGTTCCTGCACAACAGAATCAAACTGCTAAATTGCCTCTTCGGTATGCAGTCAGACTCTACATAGCTCTGCTAATCAGCAAATATTAGAGACAAATGTTTTGAAGGAGAGATATCTAAAAAACTGCAGGAACTGGGCCCTTAAATTTAAGACCCCTGCTCTAAAGAGTGACTATCAATACTCAAGAATGCTCAAGAAAGAGAGATGCAAAGAAATGATGCTATGATGCCTGAGCTGAAAATGCCGAATTAGAACTTAGAGCCATGGTATACACATATGCTAATGTTTCTAGTAATTCTGGGTCAGCCACAACACGATGAAGGACTCAAGAGTGTAAAATGGACAGTGATGTAACGCATTACTTAGTAGCACGTTACTCCTAGTATGAGCAATTTTTCAGTAAAGACTAATCTCACATGTGAATATTTCCATACCAGTAATCAAATTAAAGTTACTTGTTCAAGCCACTGTGCATTACTGTTTTTGTAATTTTCTTAAAGGGACTATATTATGCTATTTTACAGCTTTGAACTTCTGGGATAGAAATATATATGATAAAATGTTACCGTTGGTGTTATAAAGTGTTAATTTGTCCTGATATTTAACTTGTATTCTGTAGTTAAAATGGCTAGTTTCTCTATTAACTTCCTGCCCTTTAAAGGGCCTATATCATGCAACAAGATATATTTGGTACGCGGCAGCAAAAAAGGACAAGCAGTAAAGACTAGCAGTAAAGATGTTCTTACATACCTTCTACAACACTGCTACCGTCATTTTCTGCTTGAAACAGGTGATTATCTCCTCTATGGTTGCTATGTTTGTTTTCTTTTCACCCTAAAAGTAGTAACTTATTTATTTTATTAAGGAGTAATCAGTAGTCATTAATCAGATTACTATTTCAAACTAACTCTGGCAACACTGACTATGGATACAAGCTGGGGGTCAGTCCCGAAAGTGTTGAATGTCTATTTAGAAAAATAAATCAAGAATGCACATTTTTTTCTTAATCCTTAAGCAATTATTAAGATGTGGATATATTAAAATCTTATTCCTCGTTGTTTTCCTAAAATAAGCATCCTTCTTTTATTCTCATTTTGCATGTGGTCATACTTGCTGTCTTCTTTGTCTGTTGTCTTTTATTGCAAGCTGCTTGATTGGGTGCTTTACTGCAGACGGAGCATGAAATTTAAATACTTGCAAAATCCTTGGCCACTACTGACCCCAACATGAAATTCCTCATCACACAGGCCATCAAACTGATGGCTCAGTGTACAAGCTAAAAAGGAGATTATCATTTTGGGTTAGTTACATGGGCCTTTTCTTATTCCTCCCAATGCCTTTTCTACTCTCACTCCCAGTCATTGAATCTGCAATAAAGCAGGTTTAATGCATCTGGAAGCAAGAGAAAAGGCAACTGTATGGCAGGATGACGGGAGAGTGAGAGGATGGTAAGCAGTATTAAAAAGCTCTAACAAATGTTCTAATTTCTTTTTTTTTTTTTGGGGGGGGGGTTATTTTTTTATGAACCAAGACATATTATTTAATTAAACAAAGTTTAACTCTGTATATTTAATATCTACATAATAAATAGAAAGCAAAAAATCAATGTGCTTAAATAGAAGTTGCCTGGACTTTTCATGTTTCCCGTAGGCGTTTCCCCTCTGACCCAGAAAGCTTTTTTACTTCTGAACCAGACTTCCATTATATGTAAGCACTTATTTGAGCACTGGCAATGTCCCAAATGGCTGAGAATCTACACTAATGTAGACAGAAATAACCAGGTTAGCTTCAGCTTCTCCTGAGGCCAAATTGCTCAGAAGAAAGCAAGCATGTTCCAGTAGGATTTAGAGATTTAAAGAAAATATATTTGGGCAAGCACTGTATGTTAAGGCCAGTTTCTGACCTCCTGTTTTTATAAAGCTAATATTGCCAAAGGTAACTTTAAATAAAGGAACAAACGAAGGATTGATCGTTTTTGAACCAAAGTCTCTCACAATGACACCAAGCTCAACCACTCTACCAAACTCGAGGTATTTAGTATGGAACATCATACACTACAGAAAAGAAATGCCAACAGACGAAGAGTTTACAGGGAGCACATGCCTCATGCACAAAAATACATTTTCAAGCCTATTTTGCAGCATTAAGTTTCGAAAGCTTCCTTGATATACTGCCACCATATTTTATTTTGTTATGCCTTAATACCGCATCATTTCCCAACTCTAGCTGAAGCAGTTGCTATTGTTAATGCAGGAGTCTATGTGTATTCACTATAGAATCTAATCTAGGTTACTACTGTACCTCGACTCTGATATTACAAAAAGCCACCAACATTTTCAAATCCAGAAATAACAGTGGTTGAAAGCTAAAAAAAAAAAAAAAACAGCATTGCCTTCCGGTTAACTCCTGTTTACTGCTGAAAATCTCATTTTCATCATGCAGCCATGAGTGTACTATATGTGTCTTGATAAGTAACAGAACATAGTTTTATCCCCAAACGGTTTTCTTCCGTATGAGTCCTTCCTCTGACTACCTTTTTAAATGCATCGCCAATACTAAAATTAGTTCACTTTAAGTCTTGTACATTTAAAATGATCCACATGCAGCAACCTTCTTGTCAGCATGATTGGTAACACTTAGGTTTGACACGCCTTGATATTTGTCTACCCTTTATGAAACTCCCCCTTCAGAACGTCTTACAACGGCTATTATCACAGCATTTGCATGGACTTGGACTCTGATAGTTCACAGACGTTTTCAGTGTGTTGCATTTTAGTATTTACGGAAAAAAATCATAATGGTGAAGAATGGCAACACTGAAGTTTGTAAGACGAGACGCAAATGATCCGATATCCAACCCCGAAAGTGGGTTTTTTGAAGAACCAGAGAAAATTCAGAGGCTGTTACAAAATGTGTCAGCTTTGTAATATTTAACCTCCTTGTCACCCTTTTACAAGTATTAATCACTATGAAGCTACGTTTTGCATTGAAACCATAAATTCAAAAAATTATGAAACTACATTTTACATTGCAACCATAAAAGCAGATGAGTGGGACGGGGGATGCAGGCGCAGCGGCTCGGCTCCTAAGTAAGCCAAGTCAGGTAGGGGAAGGAGATGGGTGAAAAAGAGGAGATGAGTGGGAGCAGACATTTCAGCACCCCAAATAACTAGCAGCAGAAGCACAAAAACTATTCAAACATAAGTGGATGAGTCAAAGTAACACTTCAGGCATGCTTTTAATGAGGAAATAACATGTTACCAGGATGTTACACATCAAAAGTCAATTTCGTATAATATCCCCTTAAAGAACCTTATTTTTTTTGCGTATTAATAATTAAAGTTTGTCTCTTCTATTGCTGTCACAGAATACCTTCATTCAACTAATCACCATCTTGCCTTGTTTTTTTCACTTTAACCTTGCTTAAAATCATGCTTAAAACACAAGGATGTACTATACATAATTATTACATGTTTTAATGTGTTTGTACCCATATGTATAAGTTGTATTTTGGATTGTTATTACTTTGGTTCTTTTTTGTAAGTTCATCCCAAATTGCAGCTTTCTGTGTCTACACTTTTGACTCTCTCCTACAAATCATTTCAGTCTGTCTTTGCTTCTCTCTTCAAAGCACTCTTTCTATAGACTTCATCTCAGGAAAATAAGAGCTGTGATTGCAAAAAAGAGCCCCATTTTATATATTTCCAGCCAATTTCATCTCATTTTACCCAAAGTTACTATTGTTTCGTATGCTGCTTCAACTGAGGACTTGCTTTATTTTTCTCTTTTTTTTTTCCTGTCTTTCCAGTCATTGTCTGTCTTGCCTTTGTAATATAAAAGTGCAGACCTAAAGGAAATGGAGGTTAACATCTGTAGCAGCCTGAGGACAGGTGTGGACACCCAATATAAACTTCTAATAATAAGGACTGTATCTATCTTTTTGCCATTGCTGCAGGAGGAAAATGCCACAGTTACCAGTGGAAAACAGGGGCATGGACGAACAACAAGAGGGCAGTGTGGTGTCAGCGCTCAGATGGTGTTAATGTCACAGGTGAACAGTTACAGTGTCCACTATCAACTCATTGATGAGTGACATCGGACATCTCCTGGGAACGCGGCCATACCTGCCTAATTCCCATACGAATCCAACAGCTGAAAGTGTGCTATTCCTGTTTTTATCCTTCTGTACTGACAGAGATGAACCCTTTTTCATTTCTGTTTGTATCACATGGATGTTGGCTGCATTATCGAATAAGTCTATAGCTCGAAAATGAAATGTGCAGCTCAGACAATAAGTGAATCTCCTTTCATTCATCCCTGAAAACTGTCAAACTTTTAAGTTTTTTTTCAGAAGTGGCTGTAGCAGGTGGTTTTGAATTACATTTAGAAAAAAGGAACACCTTATTGGATCAGGAGATAATAGAAAATGCGACATCTGTAAAGATATGACAGTGCTGAATTGCAAAAGTATCATCTTTAGAGTTTGTAAAACTATTAAACTGTCAGCAGGCTTTGCTTCTAAAGATAAGATCCTTTCCCGAAATAACAAAACTCAGATGAGATTCAAACTTTCCGTGCAAGCATATGGACTCTGCTTTCTGTAGGTCATAAATTCAGACAAGCATGAAGGCAGAGATGAGGACCCAAGTGGCTCTTAAGCTGCAAAAACAAACAGTTAAGACTTCAAATTCAACAAAGGTTTGAACTCTTAGACTGCAGTTTCATGATTTTTTTTATTTTTTATCTCATGCTATCAGGAATGTAAATAGGCCAGAAAATGTGGATCATTTGAATGAATGATTTATGCTTTTAGAGCTAGGATACTATAATGTATCTTACCTGACTGATTTGCTCAGTAACTGTACACATAACTCATATTGATGTAACAGCGGTAAATATGGAGACATTTTCAAAAGTTTGTTCATTTGTGGAAGTCTCAACAAACTGGTGAAATTGAAGTCAAAGATTGAGGCTGGCATAATAATAAACTTGGTTCTCAGAATATGCCTTAAAAATAACTGCACTGATTCAAAAACATATAACATATATAATCCCCTCTATTGCAACAAAACACAATAGACTTTCAAAATGAATTGAGGACATTATTTTAAATTGAATTAACTCCACACCCTCAACCACTCTCTTCTGAGAAAGGCTGAGCACCCTGCTTCTAAATTAGACAATCTGAGTTCGAGTCTGATTTTATTAATTAATTAATTCATTTAGTTTATTTTCTGCCTTAATTTATCCGTCTCCATCTTTAATCTGGAACCTGCAAAAAAACTTGCAGATAATACAATATAATCTGGGGCATGTCAGACATTTTCTTCCCAAAAAATGTTCACCAACTATAGATAAATGTTGCACATGTCGGCATGTGTTATCAGTAGGGAATACTTTCTGCATGTTGAGTTGACAAAATTACGAACAAGTAATAAAAAGCCAGAAGACAAACAGAGGATAATGTTCTGCATAGTCTGTCTTCAGCTGCACAGTCAAATGAAATGTGACACAAGTATACAGACTGCGGCTGTTTTTAAAAACATCAGCTATGAATCAAATGAAAGTGACCTGGGTCGGCGTTGAAAATGTTTTAATTGTGCTTTTCAGACTTTCATAAAAAAGTCAGATTTGAACAAAAAAAGTCAGATTTATTGCACATTTACCTGCAGTGTGAACCTAGTTCCATAAAAGAAGATGCCTTGCTCTGAACTTTACCGGTCAAAAAATGTGACTTTCCCCTGTCCTAGACTGAGATAAGACTAAGTAAAAGTATCCTCGATACCAAGACGAGACCAAGAAACTAAAAAATATGGTGTCAATACATACTACAACACTAATCTTAGCAATCTGTTGATGCATTCAAAAGAGACTAACGGCAATGAGCTCTCTTAAGCAAGCCACTTACAGGTGAATCTTGAAATAAAAATGTGCAAGCATCTGTGTTTTAGTTTTAAAGTATCAACTTTCATTCGTTTGAGGGAATTTGACGCCTGGCCGCACTGACTGGTGTGAACGTTGCATTATACCAAAGACCTGCAAATGCTGAGCTCATAAAAACTTATAATGGTTTGCATTTTGAATTCATAATCTACATTAATTCTGTTTTTAGGCATACCAGACGGCATGCATCACGTGTAAAATGTTAATTTTAGTCATTAGAGACTTCACTTGAATCTAGCTTAGCAAAACTGACTTATTTGTTTGGTTTAAGAAGTCAAAAACACTGACTTCTTAAACCACTGTCAGGTGATAAATTCACAGAGTAGTTTTAGCAGCATCCTTAGAACATGTTACACCTTATTTGATCTGCCTATTCCCATACCAGGCTTTATTGATATCTTTTTTCTTTTTTTAACACAAATAATCAATAAACCACACTGAGCTGGAATACTTTCGATCCATTTAAATATAGCACGCATTTGTATTTATAGGAAGCAAACCAGCCTCTGGGAAACAGAACAAAACTAAAACTGTTGTGATAATAAAAAAGCTTTAGGCAGCCTTCATATGTTGTAAATAGTGGGTGAATGTGATCTTATCACTCTAAGGAAATATGTTTGGCAAATATGAATCCAGCAGGATAAAAGAAGAGCTTGTTTTGGCAGAAAACCCAAAAGCCCAAAGCTTTACTCTGATATTTTGACATGCAATTTTTTTGTTGGAATTAAAATGTTCAACAATTGATCAGGGGCCCCGATAGGCACTTGAACCCATAAATCAGCAGTGACAGAGCATTAATCTACTGATCAGTGGGTAAAGGAACATAAATAAGAATGTTTTGTCTTCTCAGGGGGGTGTTTCCCACAGAAAAGGCCCACTACCCTTCGACACTGCCATCCTCAGTGCACAAAGCCCTTCTCACACTGCACGCCGGTAAGATTATTGTGCTTTGATCAGGGAGCTAGTGTATTTGCTGAGTTTTTCTTCTCACTAGGAAGCTGCATGGCTCTTGACAGATTACATTTTTAATTTTCTATAACGGGCCATCAGATGCCAATTCGATTAATTTAACTGTATGTGTCAGTTAAGATGTACACCTGTGTAGTTGTTTGGGTTAGAAAATTTGGGGTGCGGAATGAGAATTATTGGCCACAGCTTGATGTCATACTGCCCCTAAGAGTATCCTCATGCAACTGCACTGTAAGTCAATTGCAGCTGTCTTCTGTAGGGAGTAAATTATCTTCTTCTGTTCTTGGTACCTTTTTCACACAGAGTGGAGTGTGTGGGTGTGAGAAGGGCTACACTGAAGTGATGACCTCGCATGGCTTCTTGGACTACTGCACCAGAACCCCGGGGGTGGACCACAGCAAGAAAGCTGATGTGAAAACTAACTCTGGAAGATTAAAACCCCGGCCATCTCAGGCCAACGACCTCTTCAGTGAGTGGACCTTACGGCCCGTTGGACCAGGTATAGAAATGGAAATCATCTTCATCGACCAATCAGCATGAATGACATTGTTCATGGTTCTGAAAATACCTGTTTTTGTGCACTTGACAAAAGGAAGAATTTATTCTAGGTCAATGTCTTTACAGTCCAAGTTATTAAAATCTCTGGGAAAAGCCACGATGTGGAAGTCATGATTGTTACCTTGTTATCTTTTACAGTACCTTGTAAAAATATTGAATCTGCTTGAACTTTTCAACACTGTCACACTGCAACCACAAGATAATTGGTATTTTATTGGAATTTTATTCTGATAAACTAATTTAAGATGGAGCACAATTCAGAAGGGGAAGTACACCTCGAAATGGTTTTAAGAAAAAATTGTATTAACCCCCTTTACTTTGTTCCCCCAAAATGAAATTTGTTTCAACCACTTCCCTTCAGACCAAACAAAATTATAATTGTAAATAGAGTCTATCTGTACCAAGATTAATCTCAGAATGAAGCTTCACATTAGTGAACAAAGCATTAAAAAGACCACCAAACTCAACTATAGATCAGGGAGAGGTTAAATGCATGGCTAGCTTATAAAGCTATATTACAAACTTTACACATCTCATTGAACCATGTAAAATCCATCTCATGAAAATGAAAAAAAAAACATATGGCACATCTGCAACTAAGACAGGCTAAGTACAGACATAATTTACCAGTGAGGTAGCTAACAGGATTAAAGTAAATCTGAAGGTGCTGTGCAGATCCGCAACTCAAGGGAAATTCTGTCAGCAACTTCATCGCATATTTCTGGCATTCTATGGAAAAGTAAAGAAGAATGTAATTGCTTTTTTATGGCCTACATGCTGAATGTTGTGTGACAGAAATCTAACTGTATACATCAATTGGAATAATGTACATCCCTATGGTGAAATATCGCAGTCCCAGCATACTATGGCAATGTTTTTCTCAGGAATGAACAGAAAAAGAGTAAAGTTGATGGGTAGATGGCTGGAGCTAAATATAGTGTCTATGGAAGGGATATGAGAGTGGAGCAAAGGTTCAAATCATTGCCCTAAATATAAAATTGATTAGATCAAAGTATGTTCAATGTCAAATTCCAGATCTAACGCAAATAGACAAATTGTGGTATGATTTTAAAATTGATGTTCACGATGAAGAAATGGAAAACCTTTAAACAAAGACAGTTGAGATTGTTCTTCTGAGTCTTAATTAGTTTCTTGTATGCTGCATCAAGAAGAGTTGTACATTAGTTCACCATGGACTCTAAGCATTGTTAATTATTAAGAGCCGTTTTCTAAAGACACCCACAAAGTCACACAATACTCACTGCACATCACTCTAAAATATTCTGGCAAGTCAACCCGTGTGATTATCTGTCCAGTTTCACAACTCAAGTTAAACAGTCCTTTTTGCAAACTCCTTTGCTCTGAGCATACGTTGTGTTCCTGATTAAAACACAATTCACTTAAAGTTATTTATCCCATATTAGGTCAGAGTATGGTATGATTCACAATGGCAACTTATTTTTGCAACGAGGAACATGCAAAATTTCCACCGCAGATGCTCTCCATTCTGCCTATTGAGATATCTTCCAAAGATCAGCCAGAAGCTTTCTGTTTACTTATATGCATAGCCAGAAAAAATACACCTCAAAAGACTTGCTGATGTAACTGCAGAAACAATTTGGACGTCAAAATATTGATTCAACGGAGCTGAATACAAATATGTGTCACATCTGTAGGTTTTGGTGAAAGACATTTTATTTCCAATTGACAAACATCTATTTATTTCTAATGGTGTGTCACACAAAATCCCAAGAAAATACATTAAATGTTGATTTAATATGAAAAAATGTGAAAAGTTACAAATTGATGTTGATTGTTTGGCAAGGAAATTTAACTACATTAATTATCTTAATACAATATCTGGGAATTAAGTTGTGTGAATATCCAGAAAATAACCAAATTTCTTTATTTAAAACCTTATTTTTTATTGTTCAGATGGAAGAGTGAAGCTGTGGGTTTATGCCGTAGCCATCGTTGGATTCATTGTAATACTTTTCATCTTCACGCTGTTATTCCTGATCTGGTATGTTCTATTCCAACCTCTTAAAAAGTTGCTTTACTATGTGCAATTGTCAATTGTCAAAGCAGGAGCTTCACTCTATGTCATATAAGCACACATGCACACACAGTATGAAAACAATGGAGAGAAAATAAACCTAAAACACATGTGCGCACATAATACTTGATTTTTAACTGGTGTCAGCAAGCCTGTTTGTGTGTAGCTTTGGGTAATTGTATGTGTGAATTCTGATTTGTAAGCTGTAAAATAAATGTTGTGCGTAATTTGCAATTGCAACTGTGTGTTCAATTATACACACAGATATCAAGAAATTACGAGTACAAAATACATTTACACACACACCATTTTAATTACACTAACTTAAAACTAACTACGCATTAAAAATGGCTCCCACCCATACAAATCTTTAATGCATCAATCGCCACACAAAACCACATTTACACACATATCAGGTTTACAACTGCATGAGAGATATTGAGACTCAGTTCACGTCTCCAGATTTGTGAACACATGATGCTTTTAAATGCTGATAGAATGTTGTCATCACTTTCCCACTAAATGACATGCCACTTATGTATTACCGCATTTAAACAGAAGTAGGAAAAAACCTTTGAAGTCATCAAAATACACTTAGGACAAAAGACAAACATAACTTAGGGCATCACAACATCAAACTTACTGTCTTTTGACTCACCCACTGTTAGTTGTTCGGCTGCTGTCTCTCTTTCGGTGCGTTCACACCAAAGTGTCAGAAACGCGTTACAAGCCCCTAGTTGGACACACCTCAATGAAGGTCCAAAATGGACCGCACGCACTTTAAAATATGCAATTTTGATGCACATGAAGCCGGAAATACACATTTTACAGGACCCTGACCAGAACAGCTCTGTAGCAGTCCACTAGCCTCCTCTCCCTCCTCCCAACCCAATGCTACTGAGCTGGTACGGCTCCCAGTGGAGTGGACTCTGGTCTCTGAGCTGACCACTGGCCTCCTCCTCCCGATCCTCTGGGGCTTGGAGCGGGGCGTCAACTCAGTCGAGTCCCGCATGTGCAATGGACTTTGGTCTCCAAGCTGACCGCTTGACATGTTCGCCCTGGCCTCCGTGGAGCTGGGATTGCTCCAGCGGGGGATCTGGGAGATAAAGACTCAGTCAAGCAGCGGCAGGTGGATCTATGGACATCGGCCCCTCACCGTGTCAGAAAACATGGCCTGTCCACCCAGTTTGAAGAGCTGTTGTCCTGTGTAGGTCCAAGTTTCGCCAATCAAGACACCAACTACTATGCTAAGCGGCTGTCCATCTGTCTATGGTTAGTAAAAGTGTAGAATATATGTGCGGCGGGACAAGTGCTTTGGGGGAGCCATTGCTAGGACTGGGATCGTGTTGCAGCCAACAACTTCTCGAGAGAGGCTGTCTGGGTAAGGATGCTGTTCAGGGCTGGAAATGAAGTAATATATATATTATTATATACAAAGTTTATCAGTGATTGTGTAGCAAAGTGGTTAGGGCAGGAACTTAGAAAACATAGGCCTTTTTCTAAGTTTGAGTCCCATTCCCTGCTGTTTATTTTTGTACCTTATGGCAACCTAAATGTATTAGGTTGACCCAACATGTTTACATTTAGTTCACTCAACAAAATTTATTATTGCCAAATCAACCCAAATATGTTGGGTGGAATTGATTTACTTAATTTTATTATGGTCACCGAACAATTTTTATTTTATTTATTTTTTACCCTACGAGTTAGCTACAAGTTATTTAAAACAATACCTAACGACAAAATAGCTCAAAGAAAGCCCTGAAATAACAAATGCGCACTCACTCCATAACCAAAATTTGAAGTCATCTTAAGTTGAATTAACACAAGGTCAAACTTTTTTTTTTTTTTTTTACTGACACTCCAGGTACCCTATTGGACTGCAAACAACCACTGAGGGACATGATCCTTTGTTATCTATTTTTCAATCTATCTCCTATTTCAATCTATGGAGCTGCAAACTGACACTAGAATCTAGGATGGGGCTGAGATGTAAAACTTAGAAATTTTTCATAACAGCCCAGATGTACTGCAATTCTAGTGTGCAAGTTCTATACTATTTTACAAGCCTTTATTCAGTTCTTTTTTCCCCAGTTTTTATCTACTACAGTCATATTTTACTCTTTTTTTTATATTTTTTTTATCTCACAATTGTTTAATCCTAGAGCATTTTTTTAATTAGGCTTGCCAACCCCTTTCATTAAATGAAATAATATTCCCTTTATTTTTTTATCTTGGGTCCTGCTCATTAAATTTACCCATACACTTTTCCTCTAATCATAAAGGTCACAGGAGAACCAACAACATGCAAATGCCTTAACCTAAATATAGATTTTTAACTCTATATTAACCGATCTTAAACACCAAAAGGGACAACAGTTCTTCAACCTTTAATCCATCCATCTAGCCCACAACAAGATTTTATGTCTAAACCGAAAGGTCACATAAGAATAAAAACTGATTTAACTAAAAATGAACACAATAAGGCCCAACATACTAATCTTTAAACTCAATCCTGGAATGAAGGTAAGGCACATACAAACACGTAGCCAAATTTAATTCACACCATATCACGTCTTAATTTTTACCGTAAAATCATAGAAAACATAAAAGACACCACCTAGGCTTAACTCCCCTTCCCTCCAACCCCCTCCTCCTCTTCCATCATCTTCAATCTTCTCTATTCTCTATTACCAAGGCACAACTTGTGCCTGGCCTAAACCGTATGCCATACACCCACGGGAACACAATGTGTTCCACTGCACCTGACACAGCATATCTCACGTCAACAGGTTACTTCTAACGTCCTCTTGGAAGTCAATAACCTGCACATGGACTTCCCATAACATCAGGAACCAGTTGCTCAACAAAGAATCTGGTCACAAGTCAAATCTTACCTTCTTTGGTTTCCATTTCAACTCTGTGGAGCCATCGGGCCGTAGGGGGAAACCATTGAGTCTGTTTCCACAAACCTACCCATTTGAACACAGTTTAAAAAGCTAATTATTTCATTTTCAAAATAGAAATCTCTGTTTCAATTTGTTAAAACAAATTCCAAACTAATACATTGAATTTCAAATTAATCAAATTCAGATTCAGTATTTTAAAAGCATTTATTCTAATTGAGCATTTTTGATGACATATGAAAAATGCAAATATCAGTCAAACTTCTTAAAATAAATTTTCTGATGGCACAAAGTTCTGACAATAGTTTTCTATTCAACAATTTTCTCATTTCTAAAGTAGCTGTCATTTAATGTGTTAAAAACTATGGGGTGCTGAGATTTTTTTTTCACAGACAAACGTCTTTGTCACTTCAGCAACAAGTTTAGAGGAAAAGTGCTGAGAAAACTCAGATGACAACGCTTTCTACTAGCATTTAAATGGATCATGTACAAATCCTGAGACCCTAAATCCTGAGACCTTAAATGAATATCAAACCCCTCATGCCCCTTGTACATATATTTAACAACTTATATTGTCATAGGAGCCATTCCGAATTCTTTGTTAGTTTCAAATTAGTGTAATTTGAAATCATGTGTGTGTGAATGTATTTCTTGTTACGGTGTACAAATCAGGTTTTACACACAGCCTGACATAAGTTAAATTTCAGATGTTACACACACACATGTTTTGAGTCTATTTTATCTCCATAGAAAACAGCATAAATATGGAGAGGCAAGAATAAATTCCTTTCCTCCAGCACAACCCTGTCAAGTATGAGTTATACTCCTACACACTACTTTGTCTGTTGTGAGCTCCTGTTATCAGTTAATGGAATTCTTTTTAAAGACTGAAATCAAGTTGGGCTGCCTTGTGCTGCACCAAGCCACATACATTCTGAGCTTTTTCTGTCTTGTCTCCTTCTGTTTTTTAGCAAGCCATCCAAAACCTTTAAGGCATCTCCTCCACCACAGAAGCCCTTGACTCTAGCCTATGATGGAGATGTGGATATGTAACCAGACTGCCATACCTCAGAAGGACATGACTGGCCTCGGGAAGGATTCTGGCCTTGTTTGCATTTTTGCCAAGCACATATATTGACCTGATTGACCCGGGTTATGTTTGAGATAATAAAATGATTGGGATTGCTGCTGTCAGCATGGCATACTGACCGACTCAAACAGGCAGAGCCAAAGCCTGTTCAGCCAAGACTGAGACATGGCGTTCTAGAACCTTTTTTCTACAACTGCCTGCAACATGAACACATGGTCCAAGCACCATTTGCAAATGATGAAGCAAGAAGACTTTAAGTCACTAAAGACTAAATGAATCCACAAGTGAATCTATTGTGGAGTTTTTTGCGTGTCAAGAATCTGAGGGACCACATGTTTTGTTTATTTTTGTTTGTTTGGGAAGTACTGCATTCTGGAGTTACACATTATACTGAAAGGTATTTTAATTTATCTTAATAGTTCCTGATCTTTGTGAAAGTTAATGTCACAAGCTTTTTGGATGAACTATTTTATTCCTTATTTACAAACAAATAAGATGGTTTATGCACTACGTTAGTGCTGATTTGTTTTGGGGGGTTTTTGGGGTTTTTTTCGGGGAAGTTCTTTCTGATGACTTTTCTAGTGTTTTAACTGTACTGTAATTATTTAATTTTATTTTTTGCTGTCTGATTGTGTATTGTTTAGGATGCAATATGTTGTGTATATGTTGAAACCAAAATCAAGCTCGCCTGGAGTTTAAGGACACACGTAATGTGGCTATTTCTCCGACCCCATGTGACTTCCCGCCACACAAAATGAAATTCGGCAGCAAGTTAACTATATCATTTTAACTCTATTTTGGTGCATTTTGATTAAGAAAAAACATAATAAAAACCATGAAAATGAAAAGATTGGAAACCAGCATAATTAAGCTCATACCTCATACACAATTTTAATACAATGCAAAAACAAAACAGCAGTGGTTACTAAATCATAGAGCAGGATCACAAAATTGTTGGCTGGGTTACTCATGGTGTCAGCACTGATCAGGCATAACATTAGAGCCACAGAAAAATAAAGTAAATAGCACTGATCCTTTCTTTATTAGGATACCTCTAAGTAGGATGATTTAGATAGCAAGTGAACAGATTGTCCTCGATGTTCATCTGTTATAAGCAGTGAAAACTGGCAAGTGTAAATATTTGAGGGAGTTTGACTAGGGCCGAGCTGTATCGGCTAGTCAAATGGATCAGAGAATCTGCAGAGCTGCAGTTCATGTGGGGTTTTCCAGCAGTCAGTATCTATGAAATTAGGTCCAAGGAAGGAACAGTTGTGAACTTAATGCTGGCACAGTGTTGTCCAATATACAGAAAAGCTACTTTAGACTAAATTCCTGTCTTTCTGTTCATTGTAACTCTGACCCATCTTTTGGGCCACTTGACTCTAATGTAACACAGCAGATTATGACTCCTGATCGAACCTAAATAAGTATTAGCAATATCCTTTTTGTGGATATGATTTATTGGAGGCACATAAGGTCCTTTTTTACAGTAGAGAAAAATAGTCTTGCAAAAATATCTTTGATCCAATAACTGTCAAAGATTGAAAGCGAGAAAAAAAAAATATCCACAATATCTAAAAACCAAAACTGCTAAAATATAGTGGATCATAGAGCAAAAGAAGAAAGTGGCCTTGTCTGAGGAGCTTTACTTTATGTTAAGTGGATGACCATTTAGTATGCTCTGCTTCCCTGAGTAACATGTCACCTGCAGGCATTATAGAAAGAAGGAAATGCAAAAAATCACAGTGTGATGTGCGTTCCGCCTACATGCATGTTCGCAGATAATGTACTCCATTCCTTAGAAACAGAATAGCCTGATGGTTGTGGCATCTTTTACTAAGACTAAGCACTCTGCCACAAACCAAAAATAGTACAAAGCACAACAACACCATATGTGGTGCTGACTTGGCTGTTAAATCCCTAGATCTCAATCCATTTCATTATGTGTGGAATGTGCTGGGCAAATAAATCCAATCCATGGAGGTCTCACCTTCTTGTAGACCCTAAGAGATCTGCTCCTAACCTTTTTGGTTCCCAATACCAGAGGAAGCATTAAGGGGCCAAGTTATGTTTTCATATGTCAGAAGGTCAGAACTGTTTTGGTAGCTGAAGGGGGACCAACATACTATTAGGCAAGTGGTAATAAGGTTATTTCTGATCTGTGTGGTTTTTTTTTTAAAGAAAATTGTTCATGAGTTGTTTTCTTTAACCATTATTTCATATTACCCTTCAGTTAGCTCAGAAAATTGTCAAAATTTTTTACACACACAGCCTAAAAAAAGATTACAAATACCAAATATTCCTGAGCACGTTAACCATCTTTACTCTCTGACTTTTCAAGACTGCAGAGTTTTCTGTTTTCTACTCTTTTATCTTTTTCATTTTTTTGTTTTTGTAGCTCACAGCATCAATTATTTTTTTAGTAAGTCTTTGAGTGGATTATAAACCTTTTCAACTTCACTTCTCCTTTCAACTAAGTAGAGAATTCCTGTTACCTGTATTTGGTCATTTTGGTGCTCACCAGGTATCCCTTTTGGTGTATTCAATCCTGGATGAGCAAAAGAAAATGGATGCACAGATGGACCAGGTATGAGGATGTTTCTCATTCAACCTCCACTAATTAAAAATGTACCTGTATATCTCAATAAGTTCAAATGTCACTGAAAAGTTGGTATATTTATGTAATTCAAAAATGTTAACTTAGTCATCAAACACACATTGATATATCTATAAATATAAACTAATTCCTTTTGAAGAATATGGCTCACAGGTAATGAAAATCATAATCAGATTACATTTTCCAATCTTCAGAGAAAGTGAATAAACAGAAATTACTGCTGGAAATATTTTTAGTTGTGTGTATCATTTCAATACGATCAACCAGTTTGATTGTCTGTACCTGAATTACTGAAATAATTTAACTTTTTGCTAATATTCTTTTTTTTTTTATACACTTGCAAAAGGTTCCTGTTGTGACCTCATTCTGAATGTATTTAATTGCCCAAACTATAATCCTGGTTGTACAAATATGGTTGTTACATGTCACAACAACTGTATTTCGGCAGCTGTCTCTGTATGTAGGCATGCTTGATCTATTTTGGCAGAGAGCGCTCCAAGTGGCCTTGCAAAGACTCTGTTTCATAAGTTGCCAAACATTTTAGAATAGTCTCTTCTAGGGCAGTTTTTCTGAAATTTCGGATGCAAAAAGCACAAATAGTAAGAAGTTGGATACAGAAAACCCCAGATTTTAAATATTCAAATGTTCTTGATAACATGTCATAAGCTATCCAGAACCATTTCTGTTCTTAGATGCTTATGAGAACTCTTGTGTCCAACAAATCTGAAAATATATTTGCCTACTGTTTACAGTATGTAAGCTATTTGTGTTACTATTATGTGTACATGGAGAACTGGATAAAATGCAAATAAATTGTGAAATCATGTGGAAATCAAAAAAGGGCCAGCTTTTCTGTCTGTGTTACCCCTTCGCCGTTCAAAATCAGCGGAATATGTATAAAAAAGAAGCTCCAGACCTGCAAAGATCTTTCATGGCTCCTTGACTTTCGAGTTCTGATATATCTGATATATTGTAATTACCGCAGGCTCCTAGGCAAAGCCCAGAACAGATAAGCAGTTGATAAGATTCATTTTGCCCTCAAGTCAGATTTCCAGTCCGATAGTCCCAGGGTAATCCCAGGCTGCGAGCGAAGCAGAGTTTAAATCTTTGTCTCATCTAATTCATTTATTTAATCCTGTCACTTTTGTTTAAGACAAGGCTGAATTAAAATGCTTGTGTCATGGCCATCTGATCCATGGCAAAGATAGGGGCCAATCCTGTCATGTCCAATTCATCTAATTTGCGCATCTTTCAAGACACATTTGCAGGTTTTAGTGAAGATTTATGAGCAACGTGACAGTTTGAGCTTTTGGTTTTAATTTATTAAATTTGTTCATATAAGAAAGCAGGAACACTCTAATAAAATGTGCTTTGGTGAAGATTTTCAGAGCAGGGAGAGAGAAAAGTTAAAATGTTTGCAGGCCATTTGAAATAAATAATGTTTCTTCTTTGTTTAACTAGAAATGGAAAATGTGCTCATTTACATACCTGCAGATTAAACTCCAAAAGTATTATTCGTCTGGAGGTCATCGCTAGTCTCCTCAAAAATATAATATTTAATAATATGCACTCTTAAAACAGTAAGTGTTGATATTAATATCGTTTTTTTGCAGAAACAAAATACAGAAAATACAAGAAAAGAAGATAAAAACACAACAGAAAGATGCCTAATCAAAGGTTGATCCCAGCAGGGATCAACTTCAGATCCCTGGTTTGGTGTTGTTTATGTATTACTAACCTTTGGATGATCAATATTTTCACACCTTCAGGCTATCCATATGAATTTGTGAATGACTGAAACTGTCTTTGCAGTCAGTTTTAATTAAGGTTGTCACTTAAAACTGCACACTTTAGTGTTTTTGTGAGAATGTCAGGTTAAGTACTTATTTAGCTGGATAATGACTTACCATACCTTTTTTCAGCTTTTTATGGACTGCATGAGATGCACAAAACACAGACTTAAAGCATGGATGTTGAGATCCTTTTTTTGTACCTCCAAAACAGCAGCTACAATATCAGTGCCTTTCAAAAGTAGTCATACCTCTTGAACCATTTCTCATTAATTTCCTGTATTGTATTAGGAAATAGAAACAAACATACTAACAGCATATAAGTAAATAATTGGGCAGTTTTTATTTTATTTTATTTTTATTTATTTTTTTACAAAAATCTTTAAAACTTTCCTCTGATTCATTGTTCCTAAAGCTATAATAACTGTTTACGGCCAATTTTCTAGTGGGAGTTAAAACCTCTATCTCAGTCTCAATGCTTCTGCAGACTCTAACAAGGTTTCTTTCAGGATTGCCTTGCATGTTGCTTGTTGAATCAAATCTAACAACAAAAGAAAAGGGTGTCCACACCAGGATGCTGCCACACCCATGTGTGACCATGGAGTTAATGTGCTCAGGCTAATCAGCAGAATATGCTTTGTACCAATCATGGTGTTCTGCGTGTAGCTTAAAAACTTTCATTATTGTCTCATCTAACGATAAAACCTTTTTTGTCCCTCTACCCAGCTTGTAGCAAACTACAAGAACAATTGTGTTACATCTTTATCTCAGTTATGACTCTCTTCTTGCCACACTTTCATGGCGACCAGATTTGTACAGAACAAAACTAATAGTTGTCCTGTTGACGTGTTCCCCTTCCTCAGTTGTTGTTGCTGATCACTACATCTGCACTGGATTTTACTTTGGCATAGCAGAGTAAAGATGAGTGCCAAAGCTTTAAGGACTTTTTTTTTAAACTCATCACTTTAAAGATTATTGCCTTAAAACCTATTTGGAATATACCAGTGAAATTAGGTCACGGTACTTCCATTAAGACATCCACTATATTACTTATTAAATATTTCATATTTTTTTAAGAAAATTCATAAATAAAGAAGCTGTAAAAGATGAAAGTACTCACTGCTCTTTACTTTCCCTCAGCAATAATTATGTCTACATAACTGATTAGAATTCAAAGAATTTTGGGATTAGTTTTCATTGAAATTTCACTTTACACAACGAGATTTGTCAGAAACTATTAATAAACCTTGGAAACACAACTTGCTCCCAATAATTGTAGTAGTGAAATTGTGCATCATCGGGCAAAGTTCAGAAATTCACATGCTTTGTAAATCAGTAGAGCCCAATGGTACTCCAGTTACAAATGGTTAGTCTAATCTTTTCACTAATATGGGTTATTAGTTACATCTTGCCAGTCAGAAGATCAGGATAAATTCTTTCAGTCTGCATATTTTCTGTTGTAAATTGTGCATAATCTGAAATATGAACAGGCTAAACTGGACTATAGCAAATATCTTTCTGGTTTTACAGATGCTGTTGTCATTTTTAAGGTACAGTTTTCTCTCTTCTAACCTATATAATTTGGTGTCCTAAACTGTAGCAAACAGTGATTATGGAACACTGTTTGCAAGAAGTAATGCATTTTCAAGACACACTCCATAGCTTTGCGGATGTTTGCCCTCTGTCCCCTCTCAAGGCTTTTGGCATAACATCACTGTCATTAAAACAAATCTCTTTTGAGCTCATCCAAAAAGGTGTACTGATCGCAGGTTGTGACTCAATGGGGGGGAATCCCCCCGGTGGTCCAACAGGGTAGCTAATATTTCCCTTTAGGTGAATTCTGAAGCCCCTGTACTTCTGCTGAAGAACTTACAACATAGGCGAACACCTTGAACATTTGATGGTTGCAGTTTACAAGTTCTGTCTCAACAGCAGAGTGTGAGAGGAGATTTAGCAAAATCAACGCAATTTTGACAGAGGAGAGAGACCAGGTTTGTATTACCTTCATGAACAACAAATGCAATATTTATTTTTATACAACTTTGAAGACAAACCAATCGCAAAATTCGTGGTAATGGTCCAAAAACCGCAAAGTGTTTGTTTGTCTTGTTTCTGGGATTCATGGAGCTGGTGGGGCAGCGTAACTAGAACATGTTGCATTAAAGAGAAACGAGTTAATCAGTTAGCTTTTGAAACTAGCCACTTTTGAATTCACGAATTTATAGAATGTAACATCAGTCTCTAAAAAGAAGACTAAAGGATTCACGCATAGAGAAACTGTATAAGATAGTGGAATACCAGTTAGTTCAGATACTGATTAAATAAAAGTTGCGCTGGTTGATGCGAATCTGGTTTTAAGTGGTGGGGACAAAACAGTAATTTATAAATAATGCCTGGGACATGTCCCTGGCTAAAATGATTCATATGTCTATACTCTCCTGCATGACTGACCCCAAATCCGTGTGCGCAGTTTAATAAGCGGAGGGTAGGGATTCTTACAACTGAAAAGTATTTCTCCACATGAATCCGGCTGGGTTTGTCTGGTCCAGAGGTGGACTTTTTTTCCCCCACAAAAAAATATCAAGAGTTCTGGGTCTGAGATGTTGCTGATGCTGCCATGGGTGGAAAAAATTATCTCACTTGCTATGACTGGATAAGTCGAGTGAATACTTATCTTTAATTTTTAATCATCTTAATATATTTGAGCTTTATAATTTTCACAAATTGCACATTGACTGATCGTTTCACAAGTTCGCTATCCAATAAAAACAAAACACATCAAACTATGGCGTGTCAGTTGATAAATCATCAACAGTTTTTTGGAAATGATCAAACACAATAACCCCGTTAAAAGCATTTATTACATACCAACCCAGTAGCAACACGGCTAGTTCAGCATTCGTAGTAGCCTACATCCTGTCTTATCTGTAACACCTCATTCACTGCGGCTTCGCACACAAAACTAAAAAGTTGTAACACTGGGTTTTAGAAGCAAATCTTACTTTGACCTAAACTGAGTAACAGTTTGACTGAAAAGCTCTTTCACAGCAGTGAGGGGCAGGACACCTTTTCTGACCTGTGTCATCTTCTGTGTTGTTGGTCTATGAGGCAGCAAAACATAACTCTACAGAAGATCTACATGGAAGAATAGCCAAAATACCTGCTACAGTGAATGCAAACCTGGTTAAGACCAAAAGAAAATGTTTGAGCACTGTCATTGCTAACCAAGTTTACAATACAAAGTGTTGAGCTGAACTTTTGTTATTGACCAAATACTTATTTTCTGCACCATTTTACAAATAAAATCTTTATTTTAAAAAAATCATGGAATGTGTTGTCCTGTTTTTTTTTTTTTTACATGCTGTCTCTCAGTCTTAGTGTACGTATAATGAAAATAACATACCTCTCAGCTTTTTAACTTTGTCAATAAGTGGAGGCCAAATACTTTTTTGCCCCACGGTATAGATGTGAATTAGCATTGTTCAGTTGCTTTGTCAGTGGTATAGACTTATTTGGTAGTTAGACTGTTTGCACACAAGAGGACAGTGTAATGCGCCAAAGGACAGGTATGATTTGACTTCAAGTAGAGAGGCAGAGAGAGGTTTGAGACACGTGTTTTTTTTATTTTCTTTAGTTTTTTTGGTCACCATAGTGATGCTTTTGATAACTATAAAGTTCTTATTTATTTTACAAAATTTGAAGATACATGTTAATTATTTTTAAATGTTACATTTTTCCTCCAGCACAATTGTGTGCACAAATATGTGTTACATTGAAAAAAATATTTACAGTTGGAGCAACAGTTAAGTTGGAAAAAAACAGGGGAGGTCAAAGAAAAACTCTGAAGTTACCAGTAAGAGTGGCGTTAAAGTGGAACAGCTTGTGTGTATATTTTTTTTGTCCAATGATACTACTAGAGGAGGATGTGTGACAATGTGAACATGTTGCTGGTCCAATTGACTCAGGAACTCTGAGAGAATGGCATTTTGATTTTACAAAACATTAAGCATTAAAGACAAAGTTAAAGACAAAAAAATGCATCTATACTTAGTCTTTTAGGGCTTATTTAACCACTAGAGACAAAGCAGAAACATTTAAACCAGCTAGACAGTATATATGATAAATTACAGTAAATCTGAGTACCGCAACTCTGAGCAGGTAAGTATGCTTAATTTTAGCTCAAAGCTCTATTTCATCTCTACAGTTATTGTAGCATCTAACATCTGTGAGGTTGGAGACTATTAATAATGATAAACTGAGTTTTGTGAGCTGAACCTGTGTATATAATTTTTGTACTGATTGCAGCTAGAGTGAGAGTGTATGTGTAAGCAGAGATAAAAGGAGAGAGTGAGTATTTAACAGTGCCTTCTAATGAACATCTGGCACAGAATTAGACATAGTTAGTCAGACTAAAAATCTCTTTCATCATTTGCAGGAGGGAGTTCATTCCAATTAAGTGAATCCTGGCTGAAAAGAGCTGACTTTTCCACCCCCTGATTTTTTGTCTCCCTTTTTAACCCTGTAACTCTATATCTGAAGAGAAAAGGTGACACATGGAAACAATGAGAGCAAAGAGATAAGATGGTGCAACCTTGTGTAATTATTGAAAGGAATTTAAAGTCAAGTCTGACATGAACATTGACCTAGGAGTATTTTTTTTTTCTTAACTTGTCCTGTCTGGCATTGTGGTACTCAGAATTGTTATCGGAGTACCAAGTATAAACCCAACAGATTTTACTTTCTCAAGCAAATCATTACAGCTTTTGCTATAGTACTCCACTTAAAAATGTGTGAAAATTCTTTATTAGTCATTGCTGTGGGTATCATTTCTTGAAGTTATGGACACAGAGACAGTAAAACAAGAGAGAAGGGAAAAAAAAGATGAAGAATAAACAACAAATAAGACATAAACTTAAACAAAACGAATCAAATAAAATGAACTAAGAACTCCACATCCACAACGAACAACAATGAGTATATAAACACATCAACAATGTCCCTGAAAAGCCACAATCCATTGATGACAACCTCAGCCCAAGAACGCATCCGTAAACAACGACTTCCCCACGCCATTGTGTGTGAGCATGCAGTTGCATACAAGATTTCCCCACACGAGTGTCTGACAGCTGGCGTGAAGAGAAGCCAATCCATCCCACAGGAATTGACGCAGACATGAGGGAGGACACGGACGTCCAGAGAGCCCCAGAGCCTAGGAACCCCAGGCGGAAATCTATAACTGAAGAGAAAAGGTGACAAATGAAAAACAATGAGACCAAAGAGATAAGATGATGCAACCTTGTGTAATTAATGAAAGTACTTTAATGTCAAGTCTGAAATGAACATTGACCTAACAATTTTTTAAAGTGGGTGGCAACTCAGTGAGACTCAAAAACAGCAAAGTATTCAACAAATGATTTTAATCTAGAACTCAATTACTATTGTTTTATACTAATTTTAAAATATTTAAAAATAATAATTGCAGGACTACTAAAATTATTTTTGTTTTAAGCTAAAGTAAAACTGAATAATATTGGTAGTATAAATGTATCTTTGATAATGAAAGAAGTGGGAAGATAAATTTAAGGGTAGCACTAAAAGACATGTGGGGCAAGTTGCAACCCTTAGTGAATGCTTCAGATATATACTGTTTAATAACAGATCACTTGTCAATTATTTGTGGAATTCATCATGGCAGTATCTTTTTTAAATGAACCATTCTTTGTTAATGCCTGGGGTATTTTTTGAAAGGTTTCAATTTAAGTAAAATAGAGTTTTATGGCCAGAACCCAAAGATACATGCTTTTTAACTATTTTGTAACTCTTAATATTTAACACATGAAAAATATTTTTTTTAGATAGAAGGGTTAAGGCTGAAGTGAATACTTATTTTGCCTAACTCAGTTTACATACTTCCACGAGAAAACAAACACAAACATTGATAATATGCAGTATCAAGGGTCAAACAAAAAACAAATAAGCATATATTTGGAATTGATTTTAACTTAAATATCTGTAATTCCAATAAATATGTATATATGCTTTTGTTTTACATAACTAATTTTCAAATAAATCATGTCATTTCATTTAATCTGCTAAGGATCTTTTGAAGTCTTTTCACTAGTCTATTACTTTTTTAATCCTGAGTTTATATATTTTTGAATTTTAATACATTTATACATCTTTTTTTATATACTTATATGTGATTTCCATTCAAGTTTTCCATCAATGATAACTCCATCCATCCATCCATTTTCTGAACCCCTTAATACTCAAAGGGTCACAGGGGTGCTGGTGCCTATCTCCAGCTGTCGACAGACAAGAGGCGGGGTACATCCTGGACAGGTCACCAGTCCATCACAGTCAACGGTAACTCCTAAAAATGTACGTACAAAAACTCTTCATATAAAATTCTCCAGGTCCCTTGAGTATCATTTCTGTGTTGTTACAATAAGTTATAATAATAGTGCTTCTTATTAGATGGAATTATGCTTGTCAACTTATTTTTATATAACATGTCTATTTTCAGTTTCTGTAGTTCTATGTTTTACGTAAAATCTATACAGATGGTTTTTCTCTTTACATGTTTCAACAATACCATTTGTAAACCATGGTTTATCGATTACAGTTTCACGTTTAACCTTGTGTATTTTAAGAGGACAATGCTTGTCAGACAATTTTGTGAATATTGACGGAAAGGTATTATATGCCATATCAGGGTTGAGAGCGGTATTAACCTCATCCCAGATCTGGGCCAAAATATCCAATTTAAGGCCAGCAGTAGCTTCTGCCGACCTATGTCTGACTAACTTATGACTAACTGTTTCAGATACCTTAGCTTTGCTTAACATTTCGCAGAACATGGGAAAGTGATCATTGACATAATTTATTTAAGTAATCCAGCAGTAATTTTATTCCCAATCGCATTTGTGAATGTTATATATTCGTGTCGCTGTCTCAACTGTTATCTTTGTTGGTTTGAGAATGAGAGGGAAGAGACTATTACTACACATTGTTGTAATAAATGTGTTTTTTTTTCAAACTATTTTGCGAATTTAGAAGATTTGTATTAAAATCTCCGCAAACAATATGTATCTTAACAAAATTACTAAAGAAAACCATGTTTTTTTTGAATGAATGCATTTAGGACCAAATCGGTGTGTTCTATAATGCAGCTGAAAAATACGTTTTTAGATTCTACAGTAACAATTTCAACACTTAAGCATTCCAAAATACCATCAATGTTAATAGACTCACTGTGAACAAAATTAGTTCTGAGATCAGTGTCCAAATACATTGCAGCCCTCCCACCTTTCTTGTTTTTCTGTTCAATGTAAATAGTTCATGCATCTCAAGTTCTATATCAAAACCCTTACTTCAATTCAAAACCCATTACCTTTGTATTCCAAATGATTATATGTGTTAAATGTCATGTGCTCATATTTTAAAGTTGCTTATGATTTACAGGATCAATTTCATGAGCCTCAATATTAGTGAATGCTTCAATTAATTAATCCTGACTAAAGTCATTTTTCATTTTCTACCAATAATGCACACAAATATATACATGCAGTCACACATGCATAAACCTGCTCTAGATATGTTTAAACATACATATAATTTTCAAGCCTTTTTGTCCACATAGTGTACAATTCTTCTCCATAGTATCTGCAGTCCAATCACAGTATACACAACATAGCCAAAAAATGAAGCAAATCCATTTCCCAAGTTGTTCAATTTTTCCAAATCCTCCAATAACAAAGGACAGGATATTTATCTGTTCATTAACCATTTTATTTTGCTCCAGTCAAAAGGCTGCATTATTATTTTTTGTATTTATCAAGGTCTTTAAGCTCTCTTACCGGTATAATTTTTGTTTGCATAGCTCTGTTGAGTTGAATGAAGACCTTGCAGTTCCTCGTCCACGTCCATTTGATCTCATTTCTCTTAGGATCCAGGCTTCTCTTGCAATCTCAGCATTCTTTTTTGTGAGATGTTCATTCGGATAAATCAAAGAGCCCTTCAGCTTCCTTCATTGGCGTAAAAGTTCAGTTTTGATCTTCCTATTGGTCCTTACTCGGAAGAGTGTGATTCGGGAATGTTTTTCTTATTCAGCTGAATATCCTTTTCTGCAAAAGAAAGTACGTTTTGGTTTTCCAGTATTTGCATATCAGCTGATTTGGCATCCTTGCTGACATTTCTTCCCTTGCGCTGCGGCTCTGGTGTAGGAGCGAGGATTCACTCTTAGTCCTGTGATGACAACATCTTCCATCCCTGTACATAGCTAAAAGCTTTCAAAGCTCATTTCTAGATCCTTGATTGTTTTATCTTTTTTGTAAATGACATCCTTAAGTTGCTTTACCTTGTCAACAAGTTGCATTAACTTAGTCAGTTTTTCAGGTGACTTTAGCCAACTCCCCAGTCATGTAATTTATCGGCTTACAGATCTCCTCCGTCTCGTTCTCCATCTTTGTTGCTCTTGTTGGCGGTATCGCCCCACTTTTCTGTGTTTGTTTAATTACCTTACTTATATAATAAACAACAAACGTTTTTTATCAAGTAGAAGTTCAGCAGTCATGTAGGGCATCGCCAAGTCAACGTCATCAAATCAGGAAGACTTTGGAGTTTGACTTGCACTTTAATATCAGTGACTTCAGACTTCACTTCAACTTGAACCCTTTGACTTGAAATGATAGGAGCTATATATGTCTGCCTCGAGAGCTTAATTGACAATCCTGCCCAATTATGCTGGAGTTAGGTAAAAGACTCCTCGTTGTGGTTATACAGAGTGAGGGATGAGGGAGGCAAAACTAAATCTCTCTTGTTTGTGACTTTTCAGTTTGTGTAGTCATGTTGGTATTTAATTTTTTTTTTTTTTACATTTAGATGCAGATTTATATAACCCCTTGTATACAATTGGGCATGTGCATCACCTCTGATTTCATAGCATGTCATTGTGTACTTTATCAATAAAATGTTATATTGATTTGCTTTATTGAATATATGACTGTCTTACCTGTTCAGCAGATAATAGCCAAAGCTACGTCAGTTTTAAGCCTTTTAAGATTCAAAGGTATCTCAATTTTTGAATCAATCACTGATGTTAATTGAGTGGGAAATACATATTGATGTAACATCCTATTCCGGTCTCCAAGGTGTTTTTCGGCAAGTTAGTCCCTGTCCTTTCCTTTGTTTGTCTTTCTGAAGTTGATGTCACCCTGGGTAGCTGGGGAATAGCTAACTATTTAGCAGATGTTTGCTACAGCTTCTTGATGACTACCCTATGCCATTATTGTGACTGTAAACAGAAAGAGACGGACCGGCCTGTGTGCAAGAACTCATCTCCACAGGTTTGTGGGATGTGCATGCGCATTGATTGACAGCCAAAACAGGAGAAATTCAATTTCTATATACAAAAATTAGCCGGTCAGTATGAATTGCATAGGGGTCTATTTGAGGAAGGAGGGACTTATCATTACTGAACCCCACTATCAATTTAAGGATAAATAAAACTTTGATACATAAATAAATCCTCTGGACTGCAGCTTTAATAATATCTTCTATTTTTTCTGTGTACATATTTTTAACACATTTCAACAAAACCATGATATAACTGACCACAATGATAATTATGCCACAATAACACAAAATAATATCATTACAAGTTTGCAAAGAAGGTTTAAAAGTGACTTCAATTCCCAAATTCAAGTCCTGCTTTGGCTTACATAAAATCTTGAGCAGTCTATGAACATAACTCTAAAATCCCCTGTTCTGAGTAAATCTACTATTGTGAAAGACAAGTAAGGTTTTTCATAGAATAATATTATTAATCAGGCTTAATTCAGTAAAAAAACAAAAAAACAAAACAAAAAAAAAACGTGCATGTTACTGCACACACCTTGGGAAGGATAATTTTGTTTGACAGGCTTGCTCCGCCACCTTTCGCCCTCCCTAAAGGGAAGCCGTGACATATGTGGGAGTGTTCAATCGGTTCAATCCAGCCCTTCCACCTTCCCCGGACGCACTCTGCAAGAAGACTCTAGTAAGTGATCATCGTCACGATTTGCTGTTACTAACGTTCATGACGAAAATCTTAGCAAACTATAACACTCGCCGTTTGACGTTTACTGATGGGAGGATGGGAGCGTTTTGTTCGTAGTCTGACCAGGTGCACATTATTCGGAGGGGAAATGACAGGGTCTGTCTGTCTTTCTGTCTGCCAGCTTGCCTGCGTGCAGCTCTGTGTTTCCGCTGCCGCTGGAGTCATTTTTTCAAAAAACGAGCTGTTATAAAACAGGCAAAATAAATGGCAACATACATTTTAACCTTCCGCACTCCCATAATCAACATAGTGAAATACGATTTGGTTTAGGTTATTGACATTACACTATTTTAAAGGCAATAGTAGGCTAAATCCCACTTGGCAGACATTATCTGTCTTTATTGCTGTAAGTGTTTAAGTCGAAATGAAGCAGTAGCCTAAACATAGTGTGCTTCCTGTTATAATAGCAGGTGAAATGTGACATACATTTTCTTACCTTACCAACTTTATAAAAGACGAGCTTAAATGCATTTTAAACAAATTGCCTCTTGTCCTGACAGGTATCATGGGATCTCAACTGAAGAGTCTGGTTCACGATGATGATAGATACCAGAAATCTTTCCACCTATTTCTGGAGCGCTCTTCTGAACACCAATGCATGAGGGACTTCATCCACAATAAACTCCCTGAGATTCTGTCAAGGTAAACTATAATAATTAGCTTTTAACAATACATAATATTATGAAAAACTGAAAACACCATGGCCTGTGGCTGAATCTAAAAGCTTGTTGCATCAGAATAAACTGTCTAGAGTATAACTGTTTGTAAAATAATCAATAATAGATATAATTGTACTAATGTACGCTAAATAGTACTCAACATTTTCCAACTATCTCAAAAGTAACTATCTTTTAGTAGTCAAATATGCTAAATTATGTTCAGTTTGGCCAATATGCTTAATTAACTTTTCTCTGCTTTATACCTGTTTTTTTTTTATTGTGACAACCCTGGTTAAGATTAGGGCAGTAACAATTAAAATACATGTTTGTAAGTCTACAGTTGCTTTGTTTTTGCCTATTATTGTGAAATAGTAAGGTTTGATAAATATGGATGAAAAGCTGCATTGTAACACATTAATAAAAAAATATTATGGTATTTTAGGGGATCGCCACCTGCGAATAGCTTAAATATATGAATGCATTGGACCCCTCAAAATTTTTTATGAATGCCCATTTAAATAGTTCAAACATGATATATACCTCAATATGCATTAATTTACATGTTGGAAACCATCTTAGCATTACTGGAGAAGGTAGCATCTACAGTCTTCCTTACCTCAGTAGCCCTTAAGGGTGCAGCCAATCTGCACTAATCAAAATGATTGGTGCTCCTGGATTGGCTGGTATAGAAATGCCAGCAAATTTGCATTATTTATAATGTGTCAAGTAGCATTTTGGCTTGGTATTTTAGCTTTTCAAACAGCATTTTCTGTTGAAAAAGAGAAAAAATTTCTTGATCGATTTTGACAAGTCTTGACAAAATTATTAATATGGTTATGTTTAGATATTTTGGGATAACAAAGAGTGAAGTTAAAATACTTTCTGTGATTAAACATAAACCTTTTGTTATTAGGAAATCATGTTTGCAAAACTTCTCTTATTTTCACAGAGAAATTCTACTTCTTAGATCAAAAGCTTTAATTATTCTTTCACTAAAGATTGTGGGAAATGTCTGGGTTTTTTTCAACAGACAGGCTAAAATAGAATTATGCAGTAGTGCCTATTTTAATATAAAATCTCAGCATGCATTTGTTGAATAAATCCATGCATTTCACTGTTTTTTGAAGATCTAGATTAAGTTAAGACAAATAATCATCTCCGAAGGGTAAAGTGTGGACAACATGTACCTTGTGTTGTGATTTGACATGAGGGTTTTTGATTAACTGGTGTACACTAAAGCAGCAGATGAGCTTTACCTTTAAGTAACTGTTAGGTACAGGAAACCAAACTTAGTTTGTGACCTAATCACTGATCTGACTGTAGGTTATGACAAATTCGGAAAATCTTTGTGTGATGGGGGGGTGAAATTCAGCCCGGCAGCTTGGTTCAGAGTGTCCCTTTATCCAATCACACAATTGGTAGTAATACAGGTTCTTATGTCGTCATGACCAGAGTTGGGTGGTAGCTAGTTACATTTACTATGACTATATGACTAATTTTATTGCATCATACTTTTAGCTTTTACTGAAATAAAAAGTGATAATAAGAAATACAATTTCTGGAAATTCTATAGTCCGAGTAATTTCATTGAATCCAAACAAACGTTTTCTAACCAAAAATACATCAGACAAGGACACAAACCTACAGTTTATGTTAAAGTGAGACCTCTTGTTTGTGATCAAGACTCAGTACTTGACCAGCATTTTTACCTTTTTACTCTTACTTGAGTAATTTTCTTGACAGCTACTTTTAACTTTGACTCGAACCAAAATATGTTGAAATAATAGTACTCTTGAGCACAGTTTTTGCACACTCTAACCACTTCTGGTCATGACATGAAAACATGCTGGAATATTTCCAAATGTTGCGTAATTCTGAGCACCAGAGAGAGATTCTTCACTGGCTGAATTTGTGATTCAAGAATGGATAAAAAACAGATTAAACCAGGGACTATGTGGACCATATTTTGTTTTTGTACAACAATCTCCAGATCAAATAAATGGCAACATTCCAGCTAAATAAAATGGAAATGATTTATGATATTCAGCATGTTGAAAATGAACTACTTCTACTTCTTGTTTGATTCTCAACCAAACAATGTCTCCAAATTGTATTGAAATATGTATTCAGAACTTCAGCTCTGCAGATCTTTGGCAGAGCTCAGCTAAGATTTTCTGCAGCTGTAGCCTGCCGCTCACAAAGATTTTCTATAAAAAAAGATGCCTCACTCACGTGTTGTCACCTACTAACAGAGACACACAACAGGATCATCACAGTTGCTCAACCGCAGCTGCTTTTGGATTACAAAAAAAGAACAAAAACTTCTGGCCACCGGCCCTAGAACAGACCGTTCGTTCGAGGAAGTCCAGAATCTCCTGACGGCCAGCATGTCCCTGATTCCATGTTTGAAAGTTAATACACAGAATGTAAAAATATCATCTTGCACTAAATCAGGTTACATAAGGTGGAATTTACTATATTTTAATTGCATTGCAATTAATAGATTTTGTGCGTGTCACTAAGCTGCAAGAAAAAGTAAAGATCTAATTAGAGTGCTGAGATAGTCTGAGGCACAAAAATCATAAAGTTACAAAACCTGTGAAATTCCGCAGTTGTGAACTGTCTCGCCTGTTAGCACTGAAAATATGTAACAGAGTTTCTTATGGCTAATCTTAAGTACAAAGTCTGTTTGCTAGATTAACAATGCTTACATGACAAACTAAACGTATATTTTGAACCGTCAAATAGTATGTGCATGGTTGTGAATTTAAAAAAATAGGTGTATAAATGAGTTATCCGCTGGCAAAGGCTGTGGGAGGTGACTGACATGCCGCAGAGAACCGAACCAAACTCTGCTTTTTTTGACATTTTCACAAACAGATAAGTCAGGAAGCCAGTGGGATGTGATTTGCAAGTTAATTAAAAGGTGTAATAGAGTTAATAAAAATGTATGTTGATTGACAGAACGCGACACAGCGATATTCAAAGCCTAAGTTCTTGCAGAGGCTTCAGTTGTCAGATCAGAACTTCTCACATTCCCGAGTGTCAGGCAGAATTGTCAGTTACAGGCCCAAAAAGATGTGACCCACATTTGACAGGTTGGAAGCTGTGAATTTCAAGGCGCTGCTCCTCTGAAGACACTCTGCTTTTTCTTTTTTTCCTGCTTTTTCTGCTCTCCCCCTCAGTGTTGGAGATGGAAAGTCCCATGTAAATGTCATTGGAGTTGGAAGCGGAGCTGGTAAGAGCACAAACCGTAGGACACTAACACTGCCGAACTTAGCTTATGTGCAGTGTGGCACAGTAAATAGCTGAATGACCTTAGTAGCAGACAGCTTAGGTGAGGGAACGTTAGTCAATCAGTCGACTGTTGCTGATCTGATTGGAGTTTCTTATTCATCACTGCTATGAGAAAAAGAAAAGAGTGTAGAGGTTTTTGTTGCCATCTGACCAGTTTTCTGATAAATCTAACATTAGTGTGACAAAATGACCCAACCATATAGCTTCACAGCACCTGCTCTTTTAACAATACAGTTATTTCCTTTCCTGTGCAAACAGAATTCCTGCCCTCAGAGCATTGTTACCCTTTGCCTGCGTGAAAGCCAATCCTTTTCGATTTACCTGAGCTGTCATTTCTGCCGCATAATGGATTCTCTAATGGACTTTAAAATCTATTAGAATGACTACAGACGTCCCTCCAAGGTATTATTATTTAACTTAAAACAATTCACTGCATCTTTGCGTCAGCTCTATGGCTTAAATGTACTTTTCTCCTCCTGGCAACTTGTCACATTCAATAAGAACAAGAACTCCTCTTCCCTTCAGCCAAATGATGCTGACAGAATTATCATTAGACTCCCTTCTCTGTTGTGGACTCTTCTGAGGTTGATTGCGGAATTTTGCTAAAACCCATTGTTACACTGAATATTCCTTATGTAATGGGATGATATAGATTTTTTGCTTTTTCTGTAGTGACATCATAATGCTTCCTTTGACTTGCCTGAGAGCGCAGAATTTGGAATTAAGAAGCGATGTTGGATTAAATACAAATTAGTTGTAGCTGCAAAGCAGCAATCTTGTGTGATTGGTCCTATCTGTTGTTAGAATGACAAGATGACAAAAAGAGTTTTCTTTCAATTCTTTCCTTGGTAACACTTGAAGGCATAATTCATAATTTTGGAGATAAAGCTCTGTTGAAATGTTATGAATAGTTGGGGTGGTACGCGATGGAGCAGACACCCCACATTCAGAAGCTTTTTGTTTTTATTGCTGCCGTCAAGCTTTGAAATCCAGACCTCAGGACCTTTACTCAATATTTACTCCCCTAGTGCTCCCAAAAAAGACCTAAAAAAAGCCATTCTATCAGTATGTTTTAAAATAGATTGTCTATTGGCATGTATGTTTCTAAATGTCTGTGTAAATAACTGCCCAAAGAGCTAATAGGCTTTGTAAGATGGGGCTTGTTTTAAGACTGTAGAAGTTCTGACAGGTTTTGGCCTGTTTGGCCCCTTGTTATTCGCTTTTGGCTTCTGGATCCATCTGCTGCAGGTATGATATTAACTCCTTATATTGCTTAAAAGAACCTTACTTTTAACTTTTTTTGAAATATTCCTCTGATATGCAGGGTGACTACCTCACTCATCTTCCATCCAAATAATATTTTATTTTTTTATCATTTGTTCCAATCGTGGGTTATCAAAATCTAAATTATTAAACTTTTTTTTTATATATCTACACACCATACAGCACAGATCTGTTTTGCTATGGTTTTTCTTTATATAAAATGCCATTATACCTCATACAAAGACTATTTTAGAAATATTTACCTGACTGTTTCTTTCTGTTTGGTGGCTCTTTAAATTGAAATAAACAATTATTAGCTCTGAACACTATATGAAAGAAAAAGGACCATGATATCTAATAAGATAGTGATACAGTGTCAGTCTGTAAACATTCATTTGAAAAACAGAACTAAAAAAACTGATATGCAAATAGAATTAAGCCAACACTAAGTTAGTCCATTAAAATCCTATCACTGTTTATATTTTTCACCACAAAAAAAATCACTGAAAATAAATCTAAGGTTTCCTTTTTTGTAATGTGAATTAACACTTCCAACAGGGTTTTGGTTTTTTGTTTTTTTAATCAAAAACTGTCTTGCTACTTTTAGGTGAGATAGACCTAGACATGCTCAATGAGCTACATAAGAAACATCCAGAGGTGACCGTGGATAATGAGGTGGTCGAGCCGAGCAGCCAACAGCTGCATAACTACAAAGGTACAGTTTTCTCAGGTCCCTACTCCTCACATAGTACAAAATGTATGTGTGTTCTCATGCACTCCTAAAAAAATGTTTCAATATGTATTTTTTCTGTTTGAAAATGATTATGTTCTTAGTTTCAGAGTTAAAAATACAACATTTTAAACCTGCTTTTGGATTTCCTATCAGTTAAATTAGTAACACCATTGCCATTATAGGAGAGCTAGTCATTGAACCACATGTCCTCAGCAAAGAAAAAACAAAAAACAACCTCCCAACTTATTTCCAATAACAAGTGGTTAGCTAGCCCGCAATTTGATAATTGGACTTCAAGGCTCATAGCTTGCCTTGCTGTACTTTATGTAACAGTAACAGTAATGGCTATTTCTACTTTTCTTTCAATGCAATGACTTTCTAAACAGTTGACTTCCATAGTTGTAAATAAGTTAGTACAGATGTCACAGTAGTGCAGTAAAACTTGTAAGGGAGGGTTTAGGCATGGGGTAACAATGCTTCAGACACTCAAAGAAAGTTGTAGTCATTCCAGTACTTATTGGTATCTGAACCTCTAAAGCCCAAAGCTGTTTTTTTTCGAAGTTGGCATACCTACAGTCTGGAAGGCTTTTTACAGCTTTTAAAAGGTCTAAATTGTTCAAATTACTCTCATATAATGGGACAGTCTATGGGGATACTGTGAATGTGAAAATTCTCAAGAAAATCATAGTGGGCATTAGTAATTTAGGTTGAAAAAAGAAAATATGAATGAATATGAATTCCGCCTGGAAAAAAATACACAATAGTAGCCTGTGCTTAGCGGGCTTAAGGGGCTAACAAAAGGACTCTAAACTACTGCTATTTACAAATTGCTGTTTCAGAAATTGTCAGTTTAAAAGCCAAGGCATCATTAAAAAAGTGTACTAACCATGTGAATAACAGAAGCTGATAATTAATTAATCTACTGTAATGTAGGAAAACAGTCTTACAAATAAATGTGTTTTAATATGTGCTCAATACTACAGGATGCACAAAAGCAGGGAATTTAATTTGAAAAATTTTCACATTTTAAATGTAACATATAGCACCTTTTTCTTTTTGATACTATTCCTAATGGAGTGTGATGTAATGCAGTGTAATACAAGTGCTGGTTTGATATCAGAGGGGAAAATTACTCATTAACACATTCAACTTCACATTACCCCAAAAAGGGCTGTAGTTTAAAGACATATGGGCTGTATGATTAAAACCGCATTAATTATATCCATACAATGATCTTTTGGGATGGTCTTTGTCTCGCTGGGCAAGACACTTTGCCCGCCTGGCCTACTGGTGGTGGTCAAAGTGTGCGGTGGCGGCAATGTCCGGCAGCCTCGTTTCTGTCAGTGTGCTCCGGGGCAGCTGTGTGGCTTACAGTGTGTGGGTGGATTAATGTAGTATAAAAACACATTTCTTAACAGCGTTTGGAAGCCTTTTCCAAAAGTGTTTAATCTCCCTTTCAGCTTTTTTTTTATTGAAAACAAAACAAAAATTCTGAAATTTGCTAAACCTTGTAAGAAAATAATGTCCTTGGCCAAGCTTCTTTTGGGCTTATAAAACAATTGTAATATCTTCATGTAGCAAAGTGTAGTTTGTCTGAGAGAGTACTTTTGCTAAATTAAAATGAAGTTATTCAACAAACATCTGGTGCAATTAGATTAAATGAAGTTAGTAAAAAATTTTAAAATAAATGTAAACGATGTGCATAAGTTGTTCATCCATAAACGAATACATGGCTAACACCTTTTCATAAAAAAATACTGCATTTACTTATACTCAAATATAAAACCACAATCAATTATGTTGAGTCTAATTAATATAAAATCATGTTCAGATGCCCTCGCAGGATTTTATTTTTGCCCGTTGGAATGCATTAGCTGCCGCTAAGTTTTCAGAGAGGTTATACCTGAGTATTATTGTTCAGGGGATTCAATTAAGTTAAAGGTGCAACAAAAAAAAGCAGTAAATATATATATATATATATATATATATATATATATATATATATATTTACTGCTGTAAAATCTTTTTGCACCTTTAACTTAATTGAATATATATATATATATGTGTGTATGTGTGTGTGTTGTGTTTCACTATATATAATATAGTGAAACACAATGGAGACAGACATCAAAAAGCAAATAGTGGCATTACTGAAAGTTGGACGTTCCTCCAAGATTCATGAAAAGTTAAAATGGAAACTGGTCGGTGAGGCTGCCACGAGGCCTGTAGCAACTATGAAGAAACAGCAGGATTTTCTGGCAAGCGTTGACAATGTTCTGCATGTGACAATAGAAGATCTGTGCAGAGACATGAACAGGGCTGCACTCAAGAGTTGTCCTCAAAGTCTGACAGAGTTTTGTATTGAGTTTTGTATTGAAGATTGAAGTATTGCCAAGTCAAGATGTGAAACACTGAAATGGAATAAAAGTGTGATTGTACAAAGGGGTTGGGCAAATGCATGCAAACAAGAAATGCTACACCTCTTGAACAGATGTTTTTTTTTTTTTTTTTTACAGAATTGTGTATTCATATAGGTAAATGACACATGGAGAATGCTAAATAAAAAGTTGAACAAGTTTGAAAACTAATTGTTACATTCTTATTTTTACATCATAACCTCACATTTTGGAATGTGTACACTTTTGTGTACATATTTTCTGTAATAGGCCTTGCTACCATACCACACACATAAAGCAAAGGAGTTCATATTATATTTGTTGTTCATCTGTCTTAAGTTTTAGTGTCGCAGAAACCTGAGTTAAATTACATCAAGTTTACCTGGAACAAGATGACGGCCTCAGAGTTTGAGGAGCACTGGAAACTGAGGAAGATGACAAAGAAGGCAGACTTCATTCACATGATACAGGTTGGTGCTGAAGTATTGCCATCCCTTGCTCTGTATTTTTGACACATCTAGGTCATATTCATTAGGTGGCACTCGACAGCAATTAATCCCATTAGAGTATCTGTCTAGCATAGAAATATAATTAGGTCTTCCATGAATGCAGTTCCCAGCTCATTATGTGTGTGAAATGGACAGATGCTGTACTATGTGAAGGATCCCGGTGCTACCGTCAGCTTCTTCGAGAGCCTGCTCAATAAGAATGGGAAGCTCCTTATTATTCTTGTTTCTGGTGAGTTGGCGTCATTTTAAATCATCAACTGTTCTTGTTTTTCCTAGTTGGTGTGAAATTATTTGTTAGGCCTCATCAGTTTAAGATACAGCTTCAATGTTTTTTACAATTTGTCATGTTAGAACCCCACTTTTCAGTGTATGTTTTAGGATTGTATGCAGTAGATCTACACAAAATCATACATCATTATGAACTGGAAAAAAACAATCATAAACGAGTATAAAAACCTTTTACAAATACATATCTTAACATCATGTGGATTTGAATTAATTCCTCTTTCCTCTGATGTCCATAACAAAAATCTAGTGAAACCAAATGCCTTCGGCAGTCAGCTAATTAAAAAAACGAATCCATCGGTGTAATTTAACCTCAGTGTAATACAGTTATTACTTCAAAGTATAGACTATGCCACTGCCGTACTTTTCCCTACCTCCTACCTTTCACCTAAACTTGCTGGCTGTGCAAGGAGAGCATTAATAAGAGAATGAGCAAAGAGGAATGTAACTGTGGAGGAGCTTCACCAAACCATAGCTCTGGTGGGAGAATCTGTTGACAACACAACCTTTAGTCATGGTGGTGATGAAAGAGTAATGAAAAGAAAGTTATTGTTGAAAGCAAGCTATGAAAAACCCTGTTTGCACTTCGTCAGCCATGTAGAGGACAGAGCAAACATGAGAAAGAATTTGCTACCGTCAGAAAAATCGAAAATCAGACTTTTAGGTATATGTGCAAAATTCCATGTGACTGAATACAAACATGGCACATCATTCTCAAAACACCTTTTACTGTGAAACATGACACTGGAAGCATCAAGCTGTGGGGATCCTTTTCATTAGCAGGGAGAGCAAAGATGGTCAGAGTTGAGTTAAAAACAGCTAAATTCAGCTTAATCAGGGAAGAAAATGAGACCAGGGGACTGTGTCAAAACCCAGATCTTAGTGAGATTTGGTTTCCCCGACGCTCTCCATTGAATTTCACAAAGCCTAGACTGTTTAGCAAAGAAAAGTTGGATAAAAAAAAAAAAAATCAGCTTTTGAATAAATCAAAGTTGGCAGGTATATATGACAAAAGACCTTCTGTATTTACAACAAGCAGTATTTCTACAAACCACTGGCTCAGTGAGGATGAATGCAAATGCACACCACACTTTTAAGATTTTTCCATTTGTGCAAAAAAATGTAAGAAAATACATTGTTTCGCAATTATTAGAACATAAAAATCCCAAAATACATATTAAAATGTTTGGTTGAAACAGGACAAAATGGGAAAAAATTCAACTTTTGCATGATGCTTTGCATGTTGAACATTAGTCTGTAAACACGATCATCATTTGTTACCAATTGATCTATCTGTTCAAGGTGAAAGTGGCTGGGGAAAACTGTGGTGGAAATACAGGAAAGAGCTCTGCAATACGGAAATAAGTCAGTGCGTGACCACGGGAGACATCAAAACCCTCCTGGACTCAAAGGGAGTGAGCTACCAGAGCTTTGACCTGCCATCTCAAATGGATATCACCGAGTGTTTCACAGAAGGAGATGAGAAAGGAGAGCTGCTCCTTGACTTTCTCACTGAAGTGCTGAATTTTAGTAAAATGGCTTCACCGAAGCTGAAAGCTGGCGTGTTGGAGGTTCTCCGCAATCCAGAATGCAGCCTAGTGTCTGATGGCAAAGTTATCTTTAACAACAACCTTGGTGTCATAGTCATTGATAAACAAACTTAAAAACACATCTTTGCTGAAGTGAATGTTAAATTAGCCATAGAGGATGATGAAATACATTCAATCACAATGAATTTCTTTAAGCTTTTTTCCTGTTTTCATTTTAGTTTTGTATACGGGATGATTGTTTTTATGAATTCTATCGTGTCTTATACAGATTAAATTAATAAATTACTTTCTATAATCATGATTAACTTTAAACTATTCCGACATCACTGATCATTCTAACTCTGTTAGCTTCAAATTTTTAGCAAACAATAAAAATTTTAATAAGCTGCTCTTGGCAGGCTGCTGCCAATAACCAATCATACTGCTGCTTTCTCCTGCAGTTCTGCTTTATTCAAACTGTACAAATAGAAATTTGGACAATTAGCTTTTCATTGAGAATCAGTTTGGATAAGCTTAAAGCAATTGTGAATTATACATTGAAATTATTTAAAGTATTGTGTCTAGTAGGGCTTGAACTGGGTAAGTGAAAACAGAATTCCTTCAAGGAACCTTTTCTTTTGCTGACGGTTAATTTACTTGCAAAATAGTCTGGGTTTGTCTCTAATAGAAACCCTGTTCAGCAGCTTTTCTCTAGATTAATTTTGGATTTGTGAATTCAGTTGATTATTTTGGGTCTGAGAATAAACAATTGTAAACAATTGCATTGAACATCAGGTTTTATTTTTAATACGTGTTTTGTTTGTGTTTAAACTTTACCATAAATGATAATTTATTGAAGATGAGCATTCTGTGTTGTTACATTTAAGTAGTATGTGACAGGCAATATCATGATGCTGGATATAAAGTGTAATTTATTAAAAAAATGTAATTGGTAAAATTTTCTCTACTTTCTGCAGCTAATGGATGTTATGCACAATATAATATCAATGTAGAAACTTAATTTGCCTACTGCCAACATAATCCCATATACTTGTATATTAATAAGATATATCTTATACTTACCAAGCTATGCAAATACACTCAAAGTATTCAGTAAAAGATGAAACACTGCCGTGTTAAACCACAATGCAAGTTTTATCCTGAAATTTATGACAAAGCCCTGTCTACACAGAGACATAACGGGTATAGTTTCAAAAACAGTCTGTAAAAATTGCACCGCAATAATGAAAAAGTTTATCCACACAAATTCATACAAACTCGATTAAAATGCTGCAGTATATATGCCTGGCCCATTGGTTGCACTGCGACTGCCAGAGAAACAAAAGAAAACTGAGGTTGTGCAGTCAACCTGGTGGCAGACACAACACATCTAGCATCAAATGAAACCTTTATTCAAAAGCATATGTCGTCTGTGGTTCTCCAGATCCATTTTGTTTTTACGGCTAGTGATAGGAGGGTCAGTAAATCATATTCTTGGTTCCATAATAGGGTCAGTATTTGCTTTATTAGGACTGCAGCACCGTATGGCTATGTGTTTTTTACTGTATCACAGAGTTGCGCATGCACATTAAATACATGAATGGTGTGCCAATGTCATCCACTCAAAATAAACGCTGGAGAGTTCATAGTCATGGAGACTGCGGCAGCGCTGTGAGATTTTTCCACTTTGAAATCCGGTTTCAAGCATGATCATTTATGATGTTTCGAAACACCGGCTCCTTCTGAATGAGACACCTATTCGATTAAATATCTTTACTGCTACACTTGGTTTCATCTTTGTGCAGACAGGGCCAAATTCCCTCAATTTGTCTAGTGTTACAGTTACATCTTTGTTAATTACAATAACATTGAAATGTTATTGTAATTTCCTGGGAAATTCTTGTAAAAGGATTCTCTTAAGCTATTAAATTCATTACACTGAAGTGATATATTTAAACAATTTATTTCTGTTAATTGTTATGACCTGGTTTGGCTAGGGGTCAGGGGATGTCAGCTAAACCCTGTAGAGGAGATACAAAAGAGTTTAATAAGAAAATGAGAAATCAAAAACCAGTTTAAAAGAACAGAAATAGTTTCAAAAAGGAGCTCAACAAGTGCTAAGACTCCTAAAGTAAAATAAAAGATGCACTGATACATAGGCTAAGGAAAACCATAAGTAAAATATAGGGGTTAAACAAACAAACCTAAAGATATTTATTGAACTAAAAAGTAGAAGCAGGGTTTGACAAAGGTCTTATAGAGAAATTAGCAAAACTAAAATTAAAGCTATCTCTAAAACAACAAAGACTAACAAGCGTACACACTAATTTTTTTTCTAACAAACCATCTGAAGCTGTGAAGAGTAAGGGAAGTAAAACGGCACAGAAACAAACTGCTCCCAGACTGCAGGTGAGAAGAGATGCCTTTTAAGAGTGAAGAGAGCCAGTCAGCAGCTCCCAAGAAGGAGGAACAGCTTGCAGAGAACCACACTATGAAGGGTACGGAGAAGGTGAGGCTTGCCATAAAGACAGAGAAAACATAAACTAGGTGAACACAAATCTCTATAAACACAGATGGTTGTAACATAAACTAAAAAGGCATGTGTAAATACAGGTGGCCATAACATTATTCCGATGATTATGGCTTACAGTTAATAAAAATACAAAAGTCCGTTTCTTAGAAGTGTGTCATTTTGTATTGGACGGATACATATTGGAAAGTTGATGTCTCTGCAAATGGGAGCAATCCCACACAGTGAAAAAATATATATTTTCCTTCAAAATATTTGGTACAAGACCCTGAAATGGTGAGCCTTACTGATGCAACATACTTTGCTCTCATCACCCATTCATGCTTTTACAACAAATGACATGTTTGTTTTTGACTGAACTGTTATTTATTTTGAAACTGATTTAAAATACACAAAACCAAAAAAAAAAAACTTGGGCTATTTATGTAAATATTCAAAAGTTACATTTTTCTCCCTCCATATTGACAATAAATGCAATGAGTGTATAGAGCTTAAGGCAAATGTGTGAACCTCTGGCACCATCTTGAGGACAACATTAGTTACTGAAGGGAAAATGATGGTTGTCCTATGCTTTAAAATTACCATCTCAATAATCGTGATACTAAACTGCATATAATCAGGACATATTTGTTTCTTTGCTACAAGGTTCAACCACCAAATTATTCAATTGGTTCCCACAAGACAGGTGATGAGTAGAATTACACAATTACTTTGAATTGATTCATTAGTCAATGGCATTGAGCTATAAATATTTTTGGACAGTTAGATCACCAAGAGAGAACCTTACATGCACCTGGAAAATACAACTTTTAACAACTGTGCCAACATGTAGTCCCTTCAATCATTTCATTGGAATAAATTATATGTAACTTTAGATTCTTCTGCTCACCATGTTCTGTCTTCACATGAGAGTTCAGTTTGCTGATGTATTTTTTTTACATTTAAAAGTAACAAAAACCACCTTAAAAATTCAAGCAAAGAGTAATTCAAAACTGTCTAATTTTCTTGTGCTCCTAGACCCTCCAAATTCAACTTGTCATGACCAAATCTTCCTATTTGTGGCGCTTTTGACAGTGGAATTGAAATTCAATTAATTAAACTGTGTGGAATTATGAGATATACAGACGTGGACAAAATTGTTTGTACCCTTCATTAAATCAAAGAAAAACTCATAATGGTCAAAGAAATAACTTTAATCTGACAAAAGTAATAATAAATAAAAATTATATAAATGTTGACCAGTGAAAGTCAGACATTGCTTTTCATCCATGCTTCAACGGAATTATTAAAAAAATAAATGCATGAAACAGGCCTGGACAAAAATGATGGTACCCACAACTTAATATTTGGTTGCACAACCTTTTGAGGCAATCACTGCAATCAAATGATTCCTGTAACTGTCAATGAGACTTCTGCACCTCTCAGCAGGTATTTTGGCCCACTCCTCATGAGCAAACTGTTCTAGTTGTTTCCGGTTTGAAGGGCGCCTTTTCCAGACAGCACGTTTCAGCTCCTTCCAAAGATGCTCAATAGGATTGAGATCAGGGCTCATAGAAGGCCAGTGTTTTCCTCTTAGCCCTTCTTGGGTGTTTTTAGCTGTGTGTTTTGGGTCATTTTCCTGTTGTAAGACCCGTGACCTGCGACTGAGACCATGCTTTCTGACACTGGCCAGCACATTTCTCTCTAGAATCCCCTGATAGTCTTGAGATTTCATTGTACCCTGCACAGATTCAAGACACCCTGTGTCAGATGCAGCAAATCAGCCCCAGAACATAACCGAGCCTCCCCCATGTTTCACAGTAGGGACTGTGTTCTTTTCTAGATATGCTTCATTTTTCCGTCTGTGAACATAGAGCTGATGTGCCTTGGCAAAAAGTAAAATTTTTGTCTCATCTGTCCACAGGACATTCTCCCAGAAGCTTTGTGGCTTGTCAGCATGTAGTTTGGCATACTCCAGTCTGTTTTTTTTAATGATTTGTCCTCTGGCTCAAACAGCGAAGGATGTTCCGATCTGACACTGATGTTCCTTGAGTATAAAGTTCAGCTTGGATCTATTTTGAAGTCTTTCTAGGCTCTTTTGTTACCATTTGGATTATCCGTCTCTTTGATTTGTCATCAATTTTCCTCCTGCAGCCACGTCCAGGGAGGTTGGCCACAGTCCCATGCATCGTACATTACTGAATGACATGTGCAGCTGTAGTCACAGAAACATCTAGCTGCTTGGATATGGTCTTATAGCCTTAACAGTTAACATGCTTGTCTATGATTTTCTTTCTCATCTCCTGAGACAACTCTTTCCTTTGCTTCCTCTGGTTTATATTGAGTGTGATACACACCACGTCACCAAACAACACAGTGACTACCTGGAGTCCTATATATAGGCCCACTGAGTGATTACAGGATTGTAGACACCTAGGATGCTGATTAGTGGACATACCTTGGATAAACATGTCCCTTTGGTCACATTATTTTCATTCTTTTCTAGGAGTACCATCATTTTTGTCCAGGCCTGTTTCATGCATTTATTTTTTAAATAATTCTGTTGAGGCATGGGTGAAAAGCAATGTCTGACTTTCATTGGTCAACATTTACATAATTTTTATTTATTATTACTTTTGTCAGATTAAAGTTATTTCTGTGACCATTATGAGTTTTTCTTTTATTTAATGAAGGGTACCAACAATTTTGTCCACGTCTGTATGTTCAACCTGAGCCTGATGCTGGGGAATGTACCACATTTGTGGAAGACCTCCTATGTGGTCCTGGTACAAAAGACCTCACACAATGAAGGACCTTAGCAGTAGTCCTGACCTCACATCTGATTAAGACTCTCGAGAAGTTGGTCCTTAACCATCTTTGCCCCCTGATGAGGTCTTCATTGGATCCACAGCAGTTTGCCAACCAACCTGGAATGGTGTGGATGACGCCATCATCTGTCTCCTGCATCGACCTCAGACTCACCTGGAGAAGCCTGGAAGCACTGTGAGGATAATTTTATTTATTTTTTCCAGTGCGCTCATCACCATCCAGCTGGGAATTCTGAGGGAGCTTTCAGGAGTGGATCGACTGGGAGGTTTCTGGACCAGTGGACTACCTCTTGGTCTGCAGTATGAGGGCCCCTGAAGACTTCTCCATCTTCTGATGACTCTGCCAATGTTGGCCTCATCACCAGTGGACTAAGGACTGTTGCCAACAGAACCACCTGCTGATCAACGTGGGAAGAACCAAAGAGTTGATGGTGGATTTCTGCAGGCGCAGACACACCACACTGACACCGTTGAACATCCAGGGAGTGGATATTGAGATAGTGGAATCTTATAAGTACCTGGGTCTTCACCTGCATAATAACTTTATGTCAGACAAGTTAGATTAGCTTATTAAGAGCAGTATATGTTTTACCGTTTATTATTATTATTGAAGTGTCTATTGTGTTCCAAGGAGATTGGGTAAAATAACAACACCTCATCCATGCTAATGCATTACAATGCTTTGCATGAGGATAAGGAGCCAGATATTAGCAGGCTGAAAGCCCTCTGGAATATTGGGAAAAGCAAAAATTATTGTACCCCAATTTATATAGTCTAGCTCTTGTGTTTTTGTGTATGTCGGCATCTTCTGTGCATTGTGAAAGAGTGTTTTCAAAGGCTTGTGAGGTGCTGTCCAAAAAACAAAGAATAGCTTAAAACCAAAAACTGTTGAGAAACTGCTATTTTGGAATAAAAACTAATAAATTTCCCCCTGTTCTGTACATAATTTTCCAAGTTACACAACCATATTCAGTGCCCTGTTCCTAGTTCCACAAGCATTTTCACTTTCCTCCACCTGCTTAAGCCCATGTCTTTTGCCTCAAACGACAGAAAAACGTTATTATTACATAACCTGCCATAACATTTGATAGTACCATTTTTGGGATAATTTACAGACAGAATAGTATTCTGAGAATACCTTCAAAAATATTGTTATTATTCACATTTGTAATATTTTATATGGAGAAATAATTTTTTTTGGAACGGGTTTGCATTCACATGAAGCCCTGTGAGCAGCACCCTTTCTTGAAACAATTGGCTCAAGTGGTTCAATGCCTCATGGGGCTTCATCTCACCATCAATACTGCAGAGTACTTGTTTTTTAAATTTCTGCCCTTAATTTACAGGTGAAACTTGAAAAATTAGAATATCGTGCAACATTGTATTTTATTTCAGTAATTCAACTTAAAACTTGAAACTAATATTTGATATAGACTGATTACATGCAGATCTAGGCATTTCAATCATTTATTTTTTTACCATTGTGATTATTATGGCTTTCAGTTTAAAATCCCAGGACGTTACATTATTACATGAAATCAACAAATTAGGAATTTTATTGGAGAAATGCTTGATTTCTACTTAGTTTGGGCTCCTTTTGTATCAATTACTACCTCAATGTAGCATGGCATAGATCCTACCAGTCTGTGGCACTGCTTAGATGTTATGGAAGACCAGGATCCTTCAAGAGAGGCCTTTAACCCTTCTGCATTGTTTGGTCTCATGTCTCTCATCATTCTCTGTGCAATAGGACATAGATTCTCTAAGGGGTTCAGGTTGGGCAAGTTAATAAAGCACAGTGGACCAACACCAGCAGATGACATGACACCACAAATTCACACAGATCTGCTGGAAGCCTCATGTTAGAAATATTAAGCTGCAGTATTGATTTAACAAGGGCTTGTATCAGAATCAGTTTGCAAGTAGAGTTCTACGCTGGTACTGAATGCCGTCCGAGGGTGAGTAGTGGCATGGCTCAGTCTTTCTCTTTGGTTTATTTTCCTCCCCCCCGCTCCCAGCTATGGGTGGGCTGGTCAAAACCCAAAATGCCAGGGCTGAATTATCGTCCCAGTCCGGCCCTGCCAGCTGTCAACGGGCGAGAGTTGGGGTACACCCTGGACAGGTCGCCAGTCCATCACAGACTTTCTATTAATGTGCTTTAATACAGAACTTTGGTAACATCCAACTTCTTTTGCGATTACCTTTTGAGGTTTTCCCTCCTTTTGGAGACTGTCAAGTCAGCTGTCTTCCCATCATTGTGAATCCTACTAGATCAGACTGAGAGACCATTTAAAAGCTCAGGAACCCTTTGCAGGTGTTTTGGGTTATTAGAGTGTGACACCTTAAGCCAATTTTTTTCACAATATTTTAATTTTCTGAGATTTTGAATTTGGGGTTTTCATTAGCTGTAAAGGAAAATTAACAAAATTATAAAGTCTTGAAACATGTAGCTTTGCATCCAACGAGTCTATATCATATATTAGCTTAACAATATGTTGAATTACTGAAATAAATTAACTTTTGCACAATATTTCAATTTTTCGAGTGTCACCTGTACATATGTTATTCCTAATTATGTTATGTTACTCCTAATATATATATATATATATATATATATATATATATATATATATATATATATATATATATATATATATATATATATATACACACACACATGTGAATCTAAATGCTACTATTCGGTTACTTCTGTCACTTTTCTGTTCTTAAAGCTGAATTTCCCCTTTGAGGGAAAGGAGTTTTGTATTCTATTCTGATTCTAGGGATGCTGATCAGACTTGAATCAGAAGACCTGAGTGGTTTGGTAAGTTTATACAAAAAAAAAAAGAAAAAAAAAGAAAGAAAGAAAAAGAAAACTTGCCATGTGGAAAAACAGCGCCTCTTGCAGTCAGACTACGATATCCACAGACCTTTGTGTCGAGCCAATTTTTTTCTTCATGATTTTGAAGATAAAAAGAAATGTCACTCACGTTTTTGACACTAAAACACTTTGTTCTCAATTGAACATTTTAATGTTAAAGAAGATAAGAAGTTATATAACCATTTTGTTATTTTTCCATTGTTAATTTCGGAGACCTTTCATTGCCAAAACGTGCATGGACTAAAAAGGTTTATTAGCACATTTCATTTTTGTCGTCTGTTAGAACAGCAGCTGTGTCGTATTTTTAGAACCATAGTTCACCAACTACGTAATGACGACTGTATGGAAAGCCGTTTGAGCATTTATTACATATCTTTGATTTCAAACTTTAGGTTCATGTACTAGTACACACTTTGTCCTCACTGCCGTTTGAGCATTTATTACATATCTTTGATATCAAACTTTAGGTTCATGTACTAGTATACACTTTGTCCTCACTAGTAAGACAATTTGGCACACTAGTATAACGACTAGGGTGCACTAGTATAACGACTGTGTCTTACTTGTAACATTTTTTCAACTACTAGTGCCACTTTTGGCCTACTAGTATGCAATCAACCCTTACAAGTAAACTGTTGTGCAGCACTAGTGACACTACTAGACCTAACTAGTAGGCATGTGTCACGCACTAGTAGCCTCCCGGACCCTACTAGTATCGCCAAAATGCCCACTAGTAGCACTAGTACGGCATTTTTGACCTCACTAGTGCTACTTGTAAGATACAAAATGTCCACTAGTGCTACTAGTGGGGTGTGTTTCCCTTACTAGTACTACTAGTAACAGTGAGAATGCACACTAGTAGTACTAGTGAACACAAGTAGTACTAGTGAGGATGTGTTTTACTTTACTAGTACAACCTGTAACAGCCAAACACTCTACTAGTAGCACTAGTGAGACTTTTATCATATTAAAAGTATTACAAGAAAAGGCAAACATGTCAACTAGTGAGACATGTTTTACTTTACTAGTGCAACTAGTCAGGGCCAAATGTGCACTAGTAGCACTAGTATGTCGCAAAATATCCACTCGTAGTACAAGTAGGGGACTTTTACACCTTACTAGTAGTTCTAGTGATGTCAACAATGCTCACTAGTGTTACTAGTGGTACGGTTTTGTTTTTTACTAGTGTAACTAGTTAAAGAAAGTTTGTCTCACTAGTGAGCATCTGAACGTCACATGTAAAGGCTTTGGCTGTACTAGTGCACAAATGCACAGCTCTAGTTTGCAAATAGCATGCCACTAGTTTGCAATTGCACTCTACCAGTGTGTGACTGCACAAAACTAGTAGGACATTTGTGTAACATGTAAGGCATTTCTGCACACTAGTAGGACAACTTTAGTATACTAGTAAGACAGTTACATCTTACAAGGGAGGCAGAAGTGTGCACTAGTTGACAATTCTGTACCACTAGTCGTACTAGTGACATCACAAATTTCTACTAGTTAGCATTTAGTGTTTCATTAGTAACACTAGTGGCCCACATATGTCAACTAGTGCACACTACTACCTCACTAGTACGATGTAGCTGTCCTACTAGTATGCCAAAGTTTTCCTGCTAGTGTGCAGAAATGCCTAACATGTTACAGAAATTTCCTTCTAGTTGTGTGTAGTCAAGCACTTGTAGTGTGTAATTGCATACTAGTTGTGTGCTAGTTGCGAACTAGTGATGCACAGATGTGCACTAGTACAGCCATAGCTTTTACATGTGATGCTCAGAAGCTCACTAGTGAGACACATTTTCTTCTACTAGTTACACTAGTAAAACACAAAACTGTGGCACTAGTCACACTAGTGAGCATTTTTTATGCAAAAGTCCTCCACTAGTGCTACTAGTGAATATCTTGCCACCTACTAGTTCTACTAGTGCACACTTTTGCCCTTACTAGTGGTACTAGTAGACCTGTTTGTTTTTACTAGTGGTACTAGTAAAACCATAATAGTCTCACTTGTGCTACTAGTGGACAGTCTAGCCTTTACTAATTAACAAGTCCGTTGCAACATGCCGCCACTAGTGTCACTAGTATGACTAGTGGACTGCATGCAAATGAAGGAGGTGGGACATGGATTGTGATTGGTGGATGTTCAAACTGTATGCTTAGAGCCTTAAAGGGGCTACTCTGTATACTTAAGTGTTAGCAGCAGTCATACTGGAAGATGTTACAACTTTTTTTGCTAACTTACCCTTACGAAACAAAAATATATTGCAGTACACTATGATTTATATTTAAATGCATTTGGAATTATATTTCAATTTATGAGAAACTTCCACGTATAATAAATAATATATAGCAGTATATGGACTAACAAGCTATTAAAATGTACTGAATCATAGATTTCAAAATACATTGCTGTGCACACAAATTATTACATAATATCTATTTTATTAAGAGAAAATATTTGTAGTAGATGAGCAAGCTCAAGATTATATTTTCATGAACAACATATGAGCATTTATTTAATCGTTTTTGAAAAATATAGTTTTGATAAAAATAAAAGCTCCTTAACAAAATAAATGCACTTAAAACTCAAAACTATGCCATAGCCTCTAAGCTTAGTGCCACTATGTGCCCACTAGTGCTACTAGTGCCCTCAAAACTTAGAGCCACTAGTTCTACTAGTAGCCGTTAAGTTCAGACTAGTGCTACTAGTGGCATCAACATGTCCACTAGTGCTACTAGTAGCCACTATGTTCCCACTAGTGTTACTAGTGGCCTCAACATGCCCACTAGTGCTACTAGTGGCCACTATGTTCCCAATAGTACTACTAGTGGCTTCAACATGCCCACTAGTGCTACTAGTGGGCTTTCAATGCCCACTAGTGTTACTAGTGGGCTTTTCAATGCCCACTAGTGCTACTAGTGGGCTTTCAATGCCCACTAGTGCTACTAGTGGGCTTTCAATGCCCACTAGTGCTACTAGTGGGCTTTCAATGCCCACTAGTGCTACTAGTGGCCTCTAAGCTTAGTGCCACTAGTGGACTTTAAATGCACACTAGTGCTACTAGTGGCCTGAACATGCCTACTGGTGCTACTAGTGGCCTCAACATGCTTACTGGTGCTACTAGTGGCCTCAATATGCCTACTGGTGCTACTAGTGGCCTCAACATGTCTACTAGTGCTATTAGTGGCCTTTAACTGCCCACTAGTGCTACTAGTGGCCTTTATATGCCCACTAGTGCTACTAGTGGCCTTTAACTGCTCACTAGTGCTACTAGTGGCCTTTATATACATACTAGTGCTACTAGTGGCCTGAACATACCTACGAGTGCTACTAGTGGCCTACTAGTGCTACTAGTGGCCTAAACGTGCCTACTAGTGCTACTAGTGGCCTCAATATTACTACTAGTGCTACTAGTGGCCTCAACATGTCTACTAGTGCTACTAGTGGCCTTTAACTGCCCACTAGTGCTACTAGTGGCCTTTATATGCCCACTAGTGCTACTAGTGGCCTGAACATGCCTACTGGTGCTACTAGTGGCCTCAACATGCTTACTGGTGCTACTAGTGGCCTCAATATGCCTACTGGTGCTACTAGTGGCCTCAACATGTCTACTAGTGCTATTAGTGGCCTTTAACTGCCCACTAGTGCTACTAGTGGCCTTTATATGCCCACTAGTGCTACTAGTGACCTTTAACTGCCCACTAGTGCTACTAGTGGCCTTTATATACATACTAGATCTACTAGTGGCCTGAACATACCTACGAGTGCTACTAGTGGCCTACTAGTGCTACTAGTGGCCTAAATGTGCCTACTAGTGCTACTAGTGGCCTCAATATTACTACTAGTGCTACTAGTGGCCTCAACATATCTACTAGTGCTACTAGTGGCCTTTAACTGCCCACTAGTGCTACTAGTGGCCTTTATATGCCCACTAGTGCTACTAGTGGCCTGTACATGCCTACTAGTGCTACTAGTGGCCTCAACATGTGTACTAGTGCTACTAGTGGCCTTTAAATGCCCAGTAGTGCTGCTAGTGGGTACCGAAATCAAGTTTCCAAAGGATTGTTTTAAGTCTTTAGGACAGTGAATAATTATGAAACCTAGGCGTACACTTGAACCTGAATGTCAAATTCATTGTATAATCAAAAAATAACTATTCTAGGTTATGTAAAAAGGTAAGACTGCCAGTTGTAATTTCATTTTTCTCTTTCCCAAACAGCACTAGCGGATATTTGATATAGCAACTTGAACTTCTCCATGATGAGAAAGTGATGCCTGTGACATAAACATTAACTATATTCCACTCTGAGATATATTACATTGACTTAATTATCTTTATAATATATGTATAATAGTTATTTTTAATTATATTATTAATTATCAATATTGTTAACAACAACAGTGAAAGTTGATCAGGCGTTATAGGCTTAAATCTTGTCTGGGTGTTGATTCTTTCTGAAGAGCCAATAGGAAAAAGCTTCAGTGCATGTTTTCCACACCCCCTCATTAGCATTTTTTCAAATTAATTCCACTAGTGCTACTAGTGGATACTTTAGCCCTCACTAGTAGCACTCAACAGATCCTAAATACGCTACTAGTGCTACTAGTGGTTTCTCTTGCCCTTAGAAGTAGTACCAGTGGTATCAAAAAAAGTACAGTTGTAGTACTAGTGGGTTGTGTTTAAGATTACAAGTACTATTAGTAAGGCCCAAAATGTTCACTAGTACTACCTGTGTTCATTTTGGCTTTCACTAGTACTACTAGTGTGCATTCTCACTGTTACTAGTAGTACTAGTAAGGGAAACACCCCCCACTAGTAGTACTAGTGGACATTTAGTATCTTACAAGTAGCACTAGTGAGGTCAAAAATGCCGTACTAGTGCTACTAGTGGGCATTTTGGCAATACTAGTAGGGTCCGGGAGGCTACTAGTGCGTGGCACACACCTACTAGTTAGGTCTAGTAGTGTCACTAGTGCTGCACAGAAGTTTACTAGTAAGGTTTGATTGCATACTAGTAGGCCAAAAGTGGCACTAGTAGTGGAAAAAATGTTACAAGTAAGACACAGTCGTTATACTAGTGCACCCTAATCGTTATACTAGTGTGCCAAATTGTCTTACTAGTGAGGACAAAGTGTGTACTGGGTCAGTATCACCATAAAGTGCCTTTGACAGATGAAAATTTCTTAAAGACATTGTTCAAGTTTTTCGTTTAACCACATGTTTATTCTTTTAAGAAGACTTTAAACTTAAACAATTGCTGGTTGGCCCAGCTCCTGGACCTGTAATAAAATAATTATAAGCAAAAACATTTGAACCAACTTACAAAATATGTCCACCCTGTCAGGGACAAATGGATACAGAAAGCAAATATTTCTGACAGTCTTATCATTCTAAAAAATACACCTTTGCAAAATATTTTTGTCCCTTCTCTTATTTATGTCTTTAAAAAATGGGAAAAAAAAATCAAAAACTTTAGAAATAACAAAAAACTATGTTTTGTTATCAGAGCTCTGCCCGAGTTACATACCATTTAAAGTAAAAACATAAGATAGGAAACATATCTGACCCGAATTGATCCAAAACCAATTTATTCTTAAATGTTCCTAAAAAAAACAAATGCTAAACATTGTCATTTGTTTAAAGACATTTATTTATTTTTTGTTAAAATGCATACGATAGGGTGGACAATGACATATGACAGGGTGGACGGTAACATGACAGGGAGGACAACTGAAGGAAGGCATACAAAAGGGCCAATTATAACACACTTAAACGGTCATAAAAGAACAGATGTATACTGTGCCCTTTTGTCTAAAATTCCATATCCCTGGCTTTGATTCTATATCCCTGTCTTTAAGAACATGCTCTGGGAAGATGAACTGCTCAAACAATGTATTAACATTACAACATTTCAGTTAATACTTATACTAATACTATTATAATATATGCGATGGTGATTATCATCAACAGAAACAATACAACAGTTTTGTTGACAGAACCTAGATTGTCTTTCAAAATCTGCTCTCTATTCTCATGCATTTTAAATCAGATCACTCAAATTGAGGCTTGCACATACTTCCACACAGATGGATCAACAGACAGGGAGCGCCTATTAAGGGCTTGAGGTGCTGGCATTAAGCAAATGATTTGCGCATCATTGTACCAGCTAATGTCCTGACGAGGACTTGGCCAGTAAAATTTGTTAATACCATTGCGGTGCATACATTTGACCTCCACACTATCCCCCTCCACATCCAAAATTACACCTGGGTAACCCTCATTGTCATAATTGACAACACACCATTCCCCAACAAGACTCAACTCAATAACCTCTGGTCTCATAGTTGTATTATTCTTCTGCTTGTGCATGGCAGTTGGAGTAGATGATGTAGATGAGATAGGAGAACCTGCCAATGTAACCTCTTGGAGTTGAAAGCAGTGGCAGTCCAGAATCCCCTCCTCCCTTTTACACAGACATGAGATGTCCCTGTATTTCATCTTTCCAGGGACCACACTGATGGCTTGGTGGATCTTAGTGGTGCCTTTTATTGCAGCAAGTGCAGGTCCCTGCAGGATACAACGATGCAAGGTCATAAACAGTAAAACAAGTTAAATGATAAAACATGCTGTGGAATGAAGTATATTGCTAAGCTGTAGTGTTCAGGGATGTGTGTGACTTGAGTGCACAACACGCAACACAACACATACACGCAAGTCTGGGTGCTTGCGTGTATGGTTTAAAAAGGTGTGTGTGTGTGTGTGTGTGTGAAGAAGGTTGGCTGTAAGTAAAGGAGGCGTTTTGTCTAAACAAACCTCTGGCTTGGATTCGACATCATGCTCTGGAATGTAGAACAGCTCAATTGATGCATCAGTCAATTTGTCAAAAAGGGTCTGAGCATCAGGGATATCTTCTCCATGGGCCACAATCTTATCTGTGGTCCTCTTGAGTGACCCTCCGATGCCATCTGGGGCCCCCTTACCATGGCTAGCCTCAAAGAAGTGCCATGATATTCTTTGGAATCCATACTTGTATGGTTCGGTGGACAGGAGATGAAAGTTTCCCTTTTGTCTATATTGGGTAGCAGGGCCGTCACTAAAAAAGTGAAGGGTGTTCACTTCAGGATTGCGTTGTCTAAGGGCTTTCAAAACAGGATCCAGGTGTGTCCAGATGGCCGCAGGATCATGTCGCCTGGAGGCGGAGATTGAGCAAAAGCTATGTGGTTTGCTTTGACCTTCCAGGTACAGCATTCCGGTGTGCAGAGTAGCCTGCTGATGGGAACCCCCAAAATGCACTGACTGGATCTCTTGACTGTATTTGCATGAGTAGTTCTCACTAAAATCAATGTGCAAAAGGCATTCGTTGCTTTTCATATTGTCCTTGATTTCTCTATATATTTTTGATTGCCATTTTGCATTAAAAATGTGACCCCTGATCTGAAATAGTTTGTCTTGAAATTTAGAATTTAATTTCGTCTCAGACATCTCAAGCTCCTTCTTCGTGGTAATGGTTGACACCCCCTCCTCCTTCATTGTTTTTTCCGTCATCCATTGTGGAACATTGATAATTTGTGGACCAGGTGGATTGGTCAGTGGGTGGGACGTTTTCTCACATTTCTTGCATTCCCCATATGCACAGGCCTTGATGTTTTTATTGCACATGGTAACTTCAGCCATTTCCTCAATATTATCTGTGGACAGCAGGCCACAGTTCAGCATTGCTCTCGCCATGAACGTTAAATTTTCATGCCTTTTGCAAAGACACGTTTCTCGGTCAGATTTCGAAGGAAAAACTACCCAAAAAGGCCTGAATCTACAAAAGGAGGTGTATGACACATGGCCGAGACTTTCGCAGAGGAACTGTTTGTGAAGATTTTTAAGTATTTAGTGTAAAACGTAGTCTTATGTTACCCATCTCAACGGTTGATGTCCACCCTGTCAGGGTGATGTCCACCCTGTCATAACAGCCTTGATGACAGGGTGGACAATGACAGGGTGGACAATTTTAGCTAATCTGCTTATATCAACCACATGGTGAGACACTAGCTAGCATAACCAGCTAACTTGAAGATGACATTGCAATTTTTTGAAAAAATATACCTAAACTTTTGGGGAAAAATAGTTACTTTTCAGGTTTTTACGCCGACAGGGTGGACATTTTATGTGTGACCACATTAAACAATGAACATATAATGATGATAAACATGAAAAATAAGAGGAAGTACTTACTCTTCTTGGTGGTGTTGGTCTTACCTCAGTTCAAATGGGTCAACATTCTGGTGATGATGTCACTGATTGCATCATATTAGTAATTAAAGGGCCAAGTGACCCATAATGACAGGGTGGACATTAAGTTCAGGGACGCATATGAAACTGAAGATATTTTTGTAAAAAAACAAATAAAATGGCAAAAACCTTTTTTATTTGCTATTATCTAATAGCAACAACAAGGGAAAGTGCAAATTTGTTTGATTATGTGTTATTTTATCATTAACAGCCTTGGTTGATGTCTGCTGTCCAGCATGAGGGACGCAAGTGAAGGGCAGTGATGCATTAGAAGAAAGTTGAATAAAAAAAGGAAAACCAACCTGATTCCAGTTATTATTATACAAAAGTGTATTAAAGTACTTAAACATTACTTGTATCCAACCAGAATAGTATTATTACACAAAATGGCCAAAATATATCCGTGATTGTGATGGGGACAACAAAGGGCACTTTATAGTGATATTGACCCTACTAGTACATGGACCTAAAGGTTGACATCAAAGATATGTAATAAATGCTCAAACGGCTTTCCATAGGACAGCCATCTTGGTTGTTGAAATCTGTGACTGTCCTGCAGCGTGAATTTAAAGTTGTACAGCACAGAAACCCTCTTCCTACTTTACAAAAAGACAACACGAGAAACCGAGAATTTAAGGTACGTTTTTAAAATGTCTTTAAATAAAAATCGCCCATAATGTGAATTGAACTGCTTTGTTCATGTTTAAATTGCAGGGTACAGTCATGAGTGCAGAAGAAAAGCACACTTGTTATGAGGGCTGCAATGTCAACATCTTCCAGTTTTACTTGCAAAAGTCCGGAGAGCACGCAGCCATTCTCGAGTGTCTTCAAAACGTCTTGCCTGCAGAATTTCATAGGTACCACAAGGAAAGTTCTAGTTCCTATTTACGCATTTTATATATATATATATATCCCACTATTGTCCGGTTTTACAGAATTGGGGCTGGTAAAAGCAGCCTGGATGTGCTTGGTGTTGGGAGTGGCAGAGGTATGTGCTGAATTGTTAACAACCTGCTGTGTGCAACAAAGAGAATACATGAAAATGACTCCCTGCTGGACTTATCTAGACAATCATAGTTAAGTATGGGCCAAGGGTGTATGTACAAGGTTACAGAGCAAATACGGTCCGTACTGATAAGGATAAGAAAAAAAAGCAAATGCATGTTTGTTCTTTATATTTTTTTTAAGTGCTAATACAGTTTTAATCTGATATATACAAACTAAAATACTCATTTGAGTCAAATTCCTTTGTATTAAAACCCAAAAACGAATTATTAGAACAGAGAAAAATGTTTCAAGCATCATTATTTTTGCTCCCACTCTACATCCTCAATGTGTCTTCTTTGATATTATTATATCCTGCTTTTAAAGTAGCATTGATTTTTGAAAGTTCAGTAATTGCTGCAGCATGCCAGCCATTTCAATAAAATTAGATGTGATAATTATAACAGAAATAGAAATCAGAGTTTGAAACCCCCCCAAAAAAAATTTTAAGAAGGTACAAAGAAAGACATGAGCAGGCTCAATGGCAAGGTTGTTTTGCCATTCTAGAAAGAAAAAAAATAATAACTTGGAGCAGAACTGTACGATGTAATATACAAATATTTATGCTTCGTCGTCTGGTCCAGGTGAGGTGGATGTTCAGATACTCTCGCTTCTGCAGTCGGCCTACCCTTTCGTTCCCATAACTGCTGACATTGTGGAGGGCAGCTCTGAGCTCACAGACAGCTTCAAAGGTAATAAAGATTCAGTTCAGAATTTTGTATTCTGTGTTATTGAAAATAAAAGAACCAAAGCATTTTGTAAACAAACTGATCAAAGTTTCATGGCCAAGCTCCAATCTTCAGGTTTTTGAAAATCTTTGACATAATCACACAGATTATAGCATGTTCTGATTTAATATTGAAATTAGGTATACAAACACCATTCAAATATGTTCTCTAGCTTGGTGGATGTGTCATGCAGTTTGCATATGAGAGCACTCAATGTAAAGGTTTTTATGTTTTTTTTAAAGGAAATGCAAAACTATTACAGTGTTTAGCATCTTATTTTAGTGACCATGTTGGTGGAGTTAGCAAAAGAGTATTACAACAGTTGTGTCTTTTTTTATTTCTTAGAATATCTAGACACTTCACTTATTTACTTGCTAATATAGTTTTTTTAATCTACAAAGATTTTGCAGATTCAGTATGTTCCATGACATTAGCGTCCCTGAGTTGAGATGAAACAATTCTTTCATCTCTGTACTTCAGCCCTCCACAAGTCTTCATTCAGTAACAACATCCACACAGAAGTGTTTAACTGTCAATCCAACCTTTGTAGCAAGTAGGGCTGCCACAAAAGATTATTTTGATAATCGACTAGTTATTATTATATATTATTATTTTGCCAATTAGTCGACTATGTGGCTCACCCTTAAATTGTATCTTATCGCAGAAGATGCTCAAATATATACATCATAAGCTTCCAGCTGGAAGTGTTTTCTCAAAGTATATCTAAAATACGTGCAGTTAAAATCAGAATCAGCTTTAATGGCCAAGTATGACACATACAAGAATGATGCATACAAGGAATTTACAGATACAGTACAACCTGTCCAAGATCATTACAAACAACAACAACAACAACAAACAGATCCAGGTCACTGTTGGGCATGCAGCCACCGAGCGGCGCTCCCGTTTATGAAACATAGAGAAATACACATCTGGGGAGGGGAGGGTTCCACGGTGAGGGGGAAAAAACGCTCACCTGTGTTGTGGGTCCGTACAGCACTCACAACGCAGGTAATTGAAAAAACCACACCAACAAACATTTAAGCACATATTCAGACATTAACAATGACACATCAGGAAGGATGGGCAGGTATGAGCTCCAGTCCACAGGGTAACGCGCTGCCATCGAGGCGCGCTGTTATCCAGCTTCCTGTTGCAGGAGAGAGAATTAAGGATACAGCGAGACGGTGTGTGTGAATGTGAGTGTGTGTAACCATGTCAGTGTGTGCGTCAGTAGATGCAAGTGTACGGGGGAGAGGAGACTCTGTTGACATTCTTCACAGGGACATTTGATTAGGACCAGGTTGAAGGTCTTCATGGGAGCCAAAATATAAATTGTTTGGATTGCAGGGAGATATCAAATATTCCTTTCTGCCCCTTCAGTCTGTCAGTGGTTTCTTTTATAGTCTAATTCAGCCAAATTGTAGTTCAAATTAAAGTTCAAAATCCAAATTAATTCCCAGATTAATAGTTCCAAATCCAATTAATTTCCAGTTGCCCCAATCCGTACCGACAGTATCTCCAAGTCCGATGACAAATTGCAGATGAGTCCCAGAGCGCCGGCCAGATCGCCTCTTACAGCGTCTGTTCTGCGTCCCAGCTCCCCCAGCATTTGGTTCTGAGTCCCATCAGTACGAATCAACGCATCCAGCTGTTCCTTCAGCCGTCCAATCGCTTCCAGAACAGTGACCAATCTCGACCGTGTTTCAGATCTTTGTTGCCATTTTTCGGTAGTTCCAGTAACTGCCCATTCCAATCAGCAAATGGGCCAAATGATCACTTATTGAAAATATAAAAACTAATTATAAAAAACAATGTTATAGTCATTTTGGGATTTGTGAAAAAAGCAGAGGGCAGAATTTTTTAATTTTTTTATTAATGAAAACAAAGACAGGTTTGTATGTGCTGGCTGCAGAGCGTCTGGCACATACGTTCACCCTTTCAAAACTGAGAAAAAAGTGAAAAAACAAAATTATTGTTGACATAAAAAGGCCACAAGTGATCCGGATTCCCGTTGCTGCTGCGCATGTGCGTCAGGGGCAGAAAGGCAGACAGAGCCATAGACATACAGCATACACAGTGAGCAGTGCAGCTGCAGTTTTAAGAGAAAAACAAAACTTTTATTAATAAAGAAAAAACATTGTAGACAAAATGTTGTGAAAAAATTATGTTGCCATAATTGCCATGTGCTAGTGAACTTTCAGGCTGACATAGGCTGTATTGTGTATACATTCAGACACATGTTAATGTGTTTGCTGTGTTTTATGCTTATTTTGAAAGCTTTGGCAGCCAAGACTACCGCCCTTGAGAAGATTGAGTTCTCCTGGCACATCATGTCCATTGAGGACTATGAAAAGCAAGTGAAAGCAAAGGGAGACATAAAGAAATTTGACTTCATACACATGATTCAGGTATTTTCAAAGAAAGTTTGGTTTACATCTCGCTTTCTGTTCCTTGAACCAAATGTTGTGCAGATTGTATTAAATTAAACTACACAGTCTCCTTTTTCTTTCTAATTGATTTATGCTGTATTCCAATTTTAATCGTGTAAGGCACATTGAATTACCTTGTGTTCAAAGTGTGCTATATAAATAAAATTGCCTTGCCTTGCCTTTCGTCTTTTCCCTTCAGAGGTCGCCACAGCGAATCACCTGTTTCCATCTAGTCCTATCCTCTGTGCTCCTCTTCTCTTCATGTACATTGCCTTGCAAAAGTTGCCTTAAACGTTTTCACATTATAACCCGAAAATGCAATGCAATGGCTCTTGGAGATGGCGTATAAATAAAAGCATTAAAATTGGATTTATGTGTGCAAATGTTCCAGCCACTGAAATGAAGGGTTTCTTTAACAGACGATCTACTATGTAAAAAACCTAGCTGAAAGTATCAAGTTTCACCATGGCCTCCTCAAAAACAATGGCAGGCTCATGATCATTGTTGAAGCAGGTAAGCAGACCTGAACAGACTGGTTTTTAAATGATTCATTACTATGCTGGCTTGTTCTTAATTGAGGAGACACATATATATATATATATATATATATATATATATATATATATATATATGTATATATTTATCCTGGCCCAGGGTCTTTCTGCATGGGTTCCCTCCGGGACTGACTGTCAGGTTAATTGAGCCCTCCAAATTGTCCTTAGGTGGTTGTTTGTCCTGTCTGTCTCTATGTGGCCCTGTGATGGACTGGTGACCTGTCCAGGGTGTACTTATATATATAAACAATGCCTTTATCAGTTTAGATAATCTTTTTTTTTTCATTCCAGCCAACAGTGGTTGGGACATCCTGTGGAAAACTTACAAGAAGGAGCTGTGTGTCGGAACCATCACTGAGTACCGCTCATCTGGAGAGATCATTGCTTGGCTTAAGGATCAAGGTCTTAAATTTGAGGAACATCTGGTTCCCAACAGCTTTGACATTACAGAGTGCTTCGACCAGAGCAGCGTAAATGGAGAACGTCTACTGAATTTCTTGACAGGAACAGAGCACTTCTATGAATCCTTCACCCCAGGGGTCAGAGCAGGCATTCTGGACATCCTCAGAAACAAGTGCAGCACTGTAAAAGATGGCAGAGTGTTCTCCAACAGCAATCTGATGTGCATTTTAGTCCACGCCTAAGATTCTTAAGTAATTATGTTGACTAAAATGTTGCTGCTGAGCATATTGTGTACTTTTTCTCCATAAAAGTGCCTCTTTAAACAAATAAAAGCTACACGAGTAATTTCTGCTTCTGCTCTTAATTTAAAAATATTAATTCCTTTTAAAAAGCATTTATACTTAAATCCTAAATTAGTTTCAGTTTTTGAATGGTTTTATCAGCAGGAAAACAATCAGTGTAAAAGATAAAGTATTTAAAAGTAAACCTTTTGAATAAAACTAATATAATCAGCATTGCAATGAAAATGTAAAAAAAAAACAAGCATTATCGGATGGATTATTTAGTAGCAAAAGGGCTAGATGTATCCCTAAGGAGCAAATTATTAAAGCTGGGAATAAAACCAGTGAATTTAATTTACATTCCACTGATTTCATTCTTAAAAGCATGATATCTGTAAAGGAAAGAAGGTGCTCTGAACCCTTTTTTTTATGTTGGTTTTTTTTAAAGTCTAAAAAAAATGCAATGTACTAAGTGTAAATGTACTATGGTGGTCATAGCATCCTGTTGATGAGATAGGAAAACCGGTATGAAATTATGAGAAGATAATTCGTGATAAAAACAGCAATCGTGAAAGAAAACTTTTAAGCTGAAAAAACACTTTAAGATAGAGTTACATATTTCAGCTGCAGAGTGACCCTAAAAAGACAGAGCTGTAATAGAATTATTTAGATCAGGGATGTCAAAATCCAGTTCTGGAGGTCTGGTGTGCTGCATCTATTATCAGCCTCTGCTTCAACACACCTGAATCCAGTAACTAAGATCTTAGCAGTAGTCTGTATAACCTGAACTGCTGCTAAGGAACAAATTCAGCCAATTGATTTAAGTTTGTTCAACCTGGGATAAATCTAAAAATTGGAGTACACCCGCCACTGGGGCTGGAGTTTGACACCCATGGTTTAGATCAAAGCTGGTGCCTATTTTCAGAGGTCATCAGGTGAGAGGCAGGGTACACTCTGGACAGGTCACCAGTCTATCACAGTGTGACACAGAGGCAGACAAGACAAAAAACCATGCATCTACACGCTCATACCTAATGGCAATTTTGAAAGACTGATTAACCTAACAGTCATGTTTTTTGACCATGGCAGGAAGCCAGAGTACCTAGAGGGAACCCACACATGCACAGGGAGGACATGCAAAACTCCATGCAGAAAGACAACTAAGCCGGTGTGCAGCAACATTTTCTTTATTTGTTAATGTGATATAATTCCAGGGTTTCTAGCAAACAGTCTTGACAAGATATGAGTGAGCAATGGGACAACTTAGGATCTATCCAAACAGGAACCCAACAGTTTAAGCTTCCACAGCTATAAACTACAAAGTAGAAACGTCTGAAACTGAAACGGCGATGTAATAAATTTACTTTAAAGATCAGTTTATAATGAGAGAAGGTACATATAACAACCTGTTAAAACCCACAAACATCTGAAATTGTTGTGGAATTGCTTTGTTAGACTAACTTGAATATCAAATATGTGTTGCATCTGTTTCATGTTACTCAGCCAGTGACATAACTTTTTTTAATCCAGATGTTTGTTTTTTTAAATAGACATTTACTCACGTTATGATAAATGACAAACATCAGATACAGTGGGGTTAAAGTTTATGACTCCAAAACTAAAGACAATTTCTGAGCAATAGGCTTCCAGAACTGCTTCAGTACTTTGCCCTGAATGTTCTCTGTGGGAAAATGGGTGTGCCCATTGTGCAAATATATCTGTGTAAGGGGTTATATTTGTATAAATCTTTGCATGAAACAAAAAGCCAGGAAGGAAGCGCAAGCCAGGGTACGTTGATTTTTAAAGAACTGCTCACTCTTAAGCGTATGCAATGAGCTTTACAAAACTATGAAAACCAGTTAAGGCCAAAAAATGATGAAAAACAAGGAACATTAAACATGAAATAAAAAACAAAACGTTACATTAAAACATAAAATAAATAGTTGTGAACTGATAAAAATAAAGTCACTATACTTACTATGAAATATTTTTTTCCAGAAATACTTCTGATAGAATTTCCACAAAATTGCAAATAAAATAAAAAAGAACCCTACATAAAGAAGTGAGAAATAGCTTTTCTTACATTTATGTTTTGCCTACACATTTTCCCACTCAACATCTTAAGTCTAAAAATATTTGATAAAATCTCCTCTTCCTTAATTTAACAAAGTAATCAAATCATTGACACCATCACAAACTGCACTTTAAAAATATGATGAAAACATGAACTGCTGTGTTGCAATATGTATAGTATACATAAAAACAGGAAGCAATATAGCAGAATCCAGATGCTGACTAGAGTAATAAATAACTTGTTTTGCATAACATACACAAGGTCTGTTGTACATTTTTTTTGCAAAAGATAATTATGTCCATAAAAGAACAGGAGCTTGTGGGTATTTCTGTAGTAGAGGTAAAATACATGAGTTATGCATCAACAGCAACGTAAATGTTTCCATGTGTATTAATCTTTTCATTTTATGGTCCAACTGACAAACTATGTTAGTGGCTTTTGAAACAAAATTATAGTAATTCACATACAGTGTTTTGCAGGGGTTCATTTTATGTTGTGTGTTTTTTGTTTTTTTTTAGTTCCTTTTAACAGCTACACTTAGAGTTTAAATTTATTTTATTATATTAATGGTGCTACATCAATAGCGGCATACAATGTTTAAGTTGAACAACATGTGAATCCTAAAAAAAAAGCATGGCATTTGGGCTCCAACAGATCTGCATATCATAATTATTTTTACAACCCTAAAAGGTTGTGAAACATTACTGGAGATGCTAAATATAAGAATACTTATAGCAACATAATTTTTTCACGATTTTCTGCAGATTTTATCCTTCCCTCTTCTAAATCCAAAGTATAAATAACATCTGAATGAGCCTAAGGGGGGGATAGAGCAGCAAATTGTATATCTGCTTACTGATTTTTTTTATTTATCCATTCCTATTGCTTTTCACTTTCTTTGTTTATGCTGCTGATATGTTGAAATACATCACCGATATCAAAGCAAAAACAATCATCTTTGAAAATGAACTCGAAAGGGGGGTCATCTGTTACTCTTGATGCAGTAAACAAAACATTGTTTCCACTCTACTCAGATGACACTTCAAAGTATCTCAATTTCCAGGAACACATCTCAAGTACAATCTTCAGCACACGCATAAAAGGGTTTTTCCGCAAGGATGCTGATAAGACAAAGCTTACGATAATGTGTCTAAAAAGACAGAGAGGGTCAATTTCAGTTATTTTAAAACAGGGTGCAAAATTGAATACAAGCACAAACACAGTTACAAAGGCTTTTTCCTCTTTATGTGATTGAGTGATTCCCCAAGTTAGAAATTACTCCTCCATATGGTTTCTTAAAGAAAATGAGCCTTGGGCAAAGGACTTTTTTTCTTTTTTTTGTGTGTGCAAATGCAATAAGTGTTGTACCTTTATCCTTATCAAGAGCTGGCTTAACATTTATTTTACATTAAAAACAAAATTAATTTATGTTCATAATTCTGTCCCTAAAGATGTCAACTTTCACAGCATCAGTATAAACGTAGATGAGACCAAACATTAGCTAGCATATTAATTGTCATATCACAGAATTTGCATCATGGACTTTGTTAGCTTATTGACATCTTTTTATTTCTCTCCTGTTCTTTTTGCCCGAACATACTGTAATTCAGTTTGACCAAACATTCAAAAAGCTGCTTTTACACCCACAATTAATTGATGTTTAAGATATGTTTAGAAAGCAAAGTGAGCCTGAAAGTTCTGTTGAAAAATGTTCCATTAAGAATTATTTTAATGAAAAACAAAAGTAAATGCATGTTTTTTTCTCTTTCTATTTAACAAAATCCAGATTTGGTTTCAACATCAGTTAGCAAAACATTCACCTCTGTAATTCAAGACATTGTGTAGTTCTTACCACTATAAGTAGTGCAATGGTCAGACAGCAAAGTTAGAAGTGACAAAAACATTTTAAGTTGCAAGTTTATTCCTCTTTTGTATGTACTTAGCCTACCTGCATCAGAACCCCATACAAATAGGAAGAGGAGCAGATATCTATAACACAACTCTTTAGTTTTTACAATTTGTTTAGGCCAAGGTGAATATGGTCAGCCCTAACTGTACTTGTTCGGTCACCAAGCTCTTACCTATAACCGTAAATGTCATGTCCATTTCCAGCATGAGGAAGCTAAAGTTTATAAAAGTTACATGCCTCATTCACTTCCCTATAGAGCAGTATTCAATTATGCTTAGGAGAGTGGAGTTCTCTTCTTTTCTGCAGGATCTATGGGTGTTTGTCATTAAAGTCCTATTTGGCAAATCATGACAAACATCAACCCATTATAAGTTTTTGCTTCAGTTGTGTTGTCTCTTGATCTTTAAAGTCCACTCTTACATGTGAGTCCTATTGGCATTTTCAAGACAGACAAACATTTCAAGTCTCAAAAATGTTGAGAAACGTTATTAATAATGTTGCTATTTACTAATAATGTATTTTATGGCAACACCTTAGGTACATTGCTTCCATGTCTGACATCAAGAAAAAATCAAATGCACCTAATATTTCAGTAAGATAAATGTGGACCTTAACAGGTCTTGTTCAACCTTGTGGCAAAATATTACAGAAGCTTGAAGGTGGCACTTTATCTGGTTTTGAATGCCACATAAAAAGCATAGATTATTCAGCCATCGTGCCACTGAGGAAATATGTTTCTGTTTGGGGGGGTTCTCCCTAGACAAGCTTAGGGCCTCCAAAAGCCTAGCAGCGGTCCTGATCATATCAACCCAATACGCCTATAATAACACACTCAAATGTCATTTAGGCACAATCACACATGCTGCTGCACAGTAATCCGTAGTTTGGCTGGTTAGGAAGAACTGAAGCAGCTAATAAGTATAGCCTATACCAAGCTAATAAAATGTGATGCACACAGTTGAGGAGAAAAGCTTTTTTCACTTTGTTTCCAAATGTGCTGCTATTAATAATGAACACACCTTGGGGCGCTAAGTTACACTACACAACAGAGCTTCAATTTGTCATGTAAATTTCACAATGTGCTCTTCTTAGCATGTTCTTAGCGTGGTTTAATAAAAAGGTAGAATTCCAAAATATTGAAAAGCAGTATTATGTTAAGCACAAATAGCCCGCAAAATAGACAATATTTCAATTTATGTGTTTGACTAAACAATGGGGCCTGTTTACCTGCAGTTTAACAATATTACATACATGAAACAAAATCCTTTTACATACCTACAAGGACTGTCATGTAAACTAGTAGCAATATAATAGCTTAAGAAAAGGCAGTTATAAAATAATTTGAAATAAACTTAAGCCTCTACGAAGTAAAACAGATGAAACTTCCACAGGTAGGTTTTTGATGACAGCTTTGCTGAGGAAGCAATCTGTGACGTAAAATCAAAGTGTGCATGTGCAATGCTACAGGGTTGCATGTGGAGTTGCACACAGAGTTTCGGAACACCTGCAAAAATGAACACTAAAACAAGCTAATGGTTTGTGACAACTAATGAGGACAATGAAAAAGGTAAGACAACACGGTGAACTTTCCCTGCTAACCACCATTCAAGTCAATTTATCAAGTCAGTGAATTGTGTGACGCTGTGGAAACTAATATAACATGTCCTTTTAATAATAATATGATATAATGCCACATAACTAGGAAACTTTGTCTTGTAGCTTCCTAAGGAAAACCCAAAAACCAGCATCTATTAATATAAGCCCCCAAGTCTAGGGTGGAGCAGGATACTTATTTAGTTAATATTATAAATTAGTACTAATATAATGAAGACCATGGTGTAGACCTGCTATGAAAAGTTCCCTGAATTGCTAGCTGATTCAGCACTAAAATATTAAAACTAAATTGGGAGATTTGTGCTGAGAATTATGACATTTTTTAAAATGTCGAAAGCAGTCAGGAGTCAGTAGTAAAGAGGGGATTTCTCTTTTCATCCATCCATCCATCCATCCATTTTCTGAACCGCTTAATCCTTAATGGGCGAGAGGCAGGGTACACCGTGGACAGGTCGCCAGTCCATCGCAGAAGATTTGAAAGAGAATAGAATGAAAGAAGAGATTAATTAAGGCTGCATGTTTTGCCAATGAAAATTGCTTAATTGGTTAAGTCAAATGTGTTTTCCATATCAAATGCACTACAGCTTTACATAATTTTTTATTGTGGCATGTGCAGCAGATGAGTTTAGGGAAACTGGAGGAAGTGTGAAAGGAAAAACAGTCAGGGACTGATTACAGAGGTAGGAGCTCAAAATATAGATTCTGATATAGTTATTGGATGTTTTGTAAAGAATAATGTGAACGCATCCTGAAATAAATCAACCTTGTGAAGCAATTAACCATTATTTATACTGAATTGGACATTGTTTTACAAAAAAATACTGTAAATTAAAAGGCTTTACAGAACAGTGGGATGTTGTTGCTTTAACAAGCAGGTTATAATTACATGATTTTAATTAGGGATGCAGCGATACCACTTTTTTCAAAACGACACGTTCCTTGGATCTGAGTACTTGCTAATAAAGATACTTCTACCATAGAAAAATTGCAATGAATTTGAAGACAGGTTTTATATTCTTCTCTGTGTGTTACATCAAATGATGGTGAATTAGATGAAAAAATAAAATAGAATATTAATAAAAATGATCACAATTTAATTGAAAAAACAAAACATTTCTGTGAAATTATTGCAGAGTTTCCACATTTTTAGTATTGGCTGATGTGATCACTTAACTTTAACCGACACCGATATGAGTACATTGAAACAGTATTGGTTATCGGTAAATCCTTAATTTTAATAAAATCAGGTCATGAAATAAGGTGGGCCAGTTTATGGCATGAAACTTCAGGGCTGAAATTGAGTCCCGATCCAGCCATGCTAAGCACACAGCAAAAGAAGTTACAGAAAGACTTTAGGACAACAAAGTCATTGTTTTAGGCTGGCAATCACCATTTTCGATTTTAGTCCCATGAAAAATTGATAGGGAGAGCTGAAAATAAATGTGAGTGAACAGGGCAGCCTCCAAATTTGACTCAAATAAAATAATAAAATTATATAAAATGAACTGAGACAAACTAAGTACACTTTTGTGATAAGCTTTTGGGAGTATATACAGTATTTTACCTAAATTTGTACATCTTCAAAATCTGTTTTACCAAATATTGATAACATGCTTGTTAACTTCTGAATTATTATTATTATTTTATTATTATTATTATCATTACAATGCAATTGGAAAAACCTTTGAAACCGAAATTTGATACTGTTTCTCATAAAGCCAGCAGATGTCAGTGTAGAGTATATCTGATGTCACTAGATCCATTATGTTGCATTTATTCCAGCAGATGGCATTCTGACATTATTTTAGAAATGGCTTGTAAAAGTGACAATACAAAACCTTATTAAAAATGACCGAAATGTTAGAAATATTTACAGGCTGTACACCTTAATTTTATTCTAGCAGAGAAACATGTCTAACAACTTTCCTGGGTGCTGTGACTACAGAAGCAAAGAACAAAATGCCTTAGGTCTCGTCTCAGGCTATCTGGTAAATGTATTCTGGCTGCCCATTTAGCTCATTAGTTTTAATAGATCAGTAATTGAAATTCATCAGAAATTCTTGTCAGTGCACTCCCCCTTGATGTCAGTGTGCTTTCAACACCTGCTCAGGCTCCATTACCGGGGGTACTAGCTGGGCTCTCTCATACTACAGACTGACAGAGCATTAGTCATTGAGATAATCAACCTCAATACAATGTTTCTCGCTAATGCTCTTCAAGAACTATTTACTTCACGTGCCAATTGGTGTCTTATCACTGAAAAAAGTTCTCAGCTAGATAAATGGTTATAGTTTTTTGTGCAGATCACCTTGTTTTCCAGGTGATTGATTACACTTTAACGAACTGAACAGCTGGACATTGTTACATTGTTAGAGGGATATTGTATTCATTTACTTTTTGTCACTTGCTTGTTAGCTGCTGCTGACATGACAAGCTGCACCTCTCAGGAAGAGCTAACGCACGTTTCAAGTGTATGAATTTCATTGTTTATATTATGCTGCCAATTGAATATGGTTTTGCAATGTTTTATAGCCATACCACGGTGCAGTGAGGATATTTTCTTGAACTTAGTAGAGTTGTAGTAATAAATGGAAAGTGTAGAACGGATAGTATTAAAAGTAGTCTTATAATATTTCAGACTAAAATTAATAAAGAATTCAAAACATTACTAAAAAATAAGAATAATTATTTGTATAATGGAGTAGTCGTTAAATGGTTTATGATTTAAAAACATACAATAAAGTCTGCCAAGCTCACATACAAACATTTTTTTTGTAATTTTTTTGAATCCAGTGTTGGGCTTATGCTCTATGCTAAATGTTGGAAGCTTAACTACACCAGGCTAAGGTAAGATCAATGAAACTACTTGAAATATGGAAAATGCTGGTGGGACAGATGTTGGATAGTTTTAACCAACCTTTGTTTGGGAACTGTAATCCAGTTTGTTGTTTTAGAGAAGAGACACTAAAAGGAGCCTCATCATTCTTCACAGGATGGAATATTGAACAATATTGTAACATTATGCTACATACTAGTTTATTTCAAGGGGTTGTGTCTATAACTGTAGTATACACTAAGAAAACAAGTTTGTCCACTTAGGAAAACATTTATATTTTACCTTTTTAGCCTTAACACAAGTTATGTTTACCCATTTTTATTTGAAAAGTTGTTGAAACACACAATAGTTTGGCTACCGGTGTTAATGTATGCCAAGGTTTTAAAAAGTTGCAGTTTCATTGTACTGATAGTATCAAATAATGATGCCGGATTTTTACTCTTTGTTTTAATATTATTTTTGTGGATTAAGGTTTTTTCAATGAGATTCGGATTAAAGTTCTGGACTGATTCTGTTTTTTTCCGTGACTGAAACACAGATGAACTCAGTCCTGTCCCTGTCATTCGTGTTGCCATGTATTGCTGGACAGATGGCTAAATGAAAACTTCATCACATTTTTGTTCACTTACAAAAAACACGCCAAACTGATAACTAAGCCATTAACCCATTAATTTCCAATAATCTTATTTGTACTCTATAAAGTGCTGCATAGCAGACAAGTAGAACATTCTGCACAAACTGCTAACTCTCAAAAACACATTTTGATGGAGGTGTTATTTGATATATTTGCTTATGTCAATGTGTCATAATAACTATAGTGAATAAGTTTAATATTATCAATATATCATGCTTTTTAAGAAGCAGTAAGAAAAATATAAATGTCGTCACTGAAATAAAAGTAATTAAATAGATTTTCTGTAAATACAATGAAACTGTTAAACTGTGGCCTTTTTTATCATACTATTAATGACCTGAGAATCTCATATCAGCCAATGTCTCACTATTTTCTGCCATCTTAAATCAATCCAAAGCTCACACAGTGTATATTTGACCTATAACTAACGTGAAAAAAAAAAGTATATTCAATTTATTCTTAATAAAAGCAAAGATGCTATTGTGGAGTTGTAGAGGTACACACAGTCTTTCTGGGATTCTCCTGCTTTCAGTGTCTTCGTATGAAGAGTCAGACTAGAGACATCCTTGATCAATGTATAACCCTCTCTGAGACCAGAGCAGCACATAAACTGGCCCTAAAATACATCAGACGCACTTTAATGGGCAGAGGCTCGGGCCGGTATTTGAAATATAGCTCTGATAACCGTCTTGTAAATGGTCTGCCCCCTTTGGTATATTTCATTCTGGAGAATTAGTCCTGTTTAGCAGTTGATGTTTTATAGCTGCTGTCCTCAGCAGGTCTGAGAAAGGCAGAATATAACAATCTAAATAATGATTTTTCAGGAATTTTTTTGTAATCCGCCTTCTGATTTACATCAGTAAGGTATCAGTTCAAAGCAGAATGTAGGTTTCAAATTAAGTTCTTTGATTTAGTATTTGTACTTTCCAGAAGATGAATTCAGCAGTTAAAAAAATCAGTGTATAAATTTAAATGCTCAAATCCATCTTTGAGCTATTAACCAGAAATCAGAAAGAGAGTAAATGAGTAAGCTATTGCAAAAATTCTCTTTGTCACACTCATTAATCCAGGGATTTGAAGCACCATAATCTGATCCTCACTAGTGTTCCAGAGGGTGTGAATTTGAGAAATTGCAACTGCATGCTATCTACTATAACACTAATTGACGTTTTCTTTTAAACTTTGATCCATTTCAGATATAGTGACTTGCAAAGGTATTCATATACCTTGAAATGGTCAAATTACAACCACAAACGTTGCAGTGTGAGATGAAAGAAATTGTAATAAAAAAATGTTCTGAACAAAAATGTGAAGGCTCTTTAACTGTGACACTCCAGAATAAATGAAGTTGTATATACAATCTATCTGTGTATAGTTTAATCTCAGAGTGAAATACAGCTATTCTGTTATAGGCTGTTATATGATCGCAATTTTTCTAGATCGGTGGTTATAACGTTTTTGTACACTAAAAGGAGCCGCAGTTCAGCCACTGTCATGACCCTGTAGTGTGCCTGCTTGTATATGTGATTGAGGCATGTTCCTTTATAGAAAATCATTTGGGGGTCTATACTCAGAATTGTCCAATCTAGTAACTCAGCAGGAGCTGTGGTTAAGTCGCGCTCACTAGTTGATATTCAGAGGGAAATGAGCAGACATTGCCAAACAACTGGCTTTGTAAAAATAAGAAGACTTACAAAGCAATTTATAACAACAGCAAGCAGGAACGAGTCGGGCTTCTTCCATGTCAATCTCTTGTTTTATTCTGCTGCTCAGGGTTCCCCTTTTCCAATGATCAGTGACACTACCAGCTGCTGAAACTGTCCTGATATATGGGTGTCTTTAGCTAATTTCTTAAAGGGCCGCTTGTACCTGGAGTCACAGCAGTTGAGAGTAACGGGCCAACAGATTCCCCAATCAGAAAGATCTGGTTAAATTAATTTGAAGTTCTGAGGAATTGCACCTTTTGTAAGTATTTCTGGTGTGGTTGCGATTGCTTTAGTACTTCTGCAAGCACTTGTTTCTGCTGTCAACTATTTTAATATTGTTAGCTAGCTGCTACCAGAAGTCTGCTTTGAAAGAAAGCCCACCCAACATCACAAGGCTTCACCTTAGAATCAGAAAGTTTGGGATATTCAAGGACAAAAAAAATTCTTATCGACATCCAACTGGAGGTAAAGAAACTTCCAAAGTCCTGGCCGAATTGCAACACCATCCTATCCCTGCTCGTGATTAAAATTATATATGCCGATAAACTAGACAATCATAGCTGTAGACATAGTACATGCATTTGTCATATCTCTCAGAAAGCAAATAAATGATAACTTACCATTTGAAGATACATTTCAAAATCCAGAACAACAATCTTACATCATTTTTTTTACATCCACAACCCCCAGTTAATGCCTCCTTTTAAATAGTTAGTCCTTAAGTCTTATGTCCAAAATCCAACATCAACTGCCACATTGCTGCCACAGACTGGTATGGCGCGCGTACCAGACTCAATATATTGCATGGTTGGAACTTAGGGCGTTGTAATCTGTTTTGGACGGCTTAATACCTGAATGGGTTAGCCAGGCCTGTCCAGGCCCATCATTGCCCCTGGCCTGGTTATAGGGTCAGAGGATGTTTAGAGAATATTGGTGGACAGATAGCATCATAAAGACAAAGGAACACACAAGACAGGTCAGTGATAAAATTGTGGAGAATCGTGAAGCAGAATTATGCCCCTTTTCCACTAGGGCAGTATGGCCTGGAACGGCTAGCTTCAGAATTAGTTCTGGAGTGTTTCCATTACCTCTGTCCAGTCAGAGCCGACCCCTTTATTTCGGACTACCTCTGCCTTGGTCCGAAGCATGCGGAAACGACCCAACAAGCCCACATATGGACGGTTTGATCCAGTAAAGTGATATACCTCTCACTTCATCCTAGTAGCAGTAGCCGCTGATTGGCCTGGTGTTGTTTTTTAAGTGCTGTTTCAGAATGTAATAACAGTAACGGCACCAAAATCAGAAATGTTCTCCATAAAATTTAAAATATTAGTCTCAGAGAATGTTTTTTTTTTTTTTGCTTTAAGTAGCTTCATATTAAAAAACTTAGTACTTTATAACGCATTTTATATCGTTTAGGGAGGGTTGTGGTTCTTGATAAAGCTGAAGCCGAAAGGTGACGGGGAGAATCTGCATTGATACGGGTTGCGGCTTCACCAGTAGTGGGGGAAGCTACGAAAGCAGCGAGGGAGAGAGAGGAAGAGTTATCCAGCCGCAGCTACACAAGCAGCGGGGAAAAGAGAGGATTAGATGTTGGCTGCAGTTTCTGCGTTTGGGACATCAAAAAATTGTGAATGGCTGATTTTTAGCCACAGTGAGCCCATGGTGTTACGGAGGAAGAAGCCGGTATAGCAGCAGAGAAGCAGGAGGTCTCAGCGGTGATCAGAGAGCTGGAGTTGGCTAGATCAGGCTGGAAGGCTGTAGATTCTCAACAGACTGGATGATCTCTGGATAGCTCAGTACTGGCGTGAGGACCACAGATCAGGAGCCGGGGGCATATATGGATTGATGTCTGAGAGATGTGATGTGAGTCAAAAAGTCTTTTACATTTTAAGAGGATCCGTGTTGTCATGATGACTTTGTGACTGCTTTTTGCTGGAGCATTTGTTAAGCTAAGCCTGCCCATCTCCTCGCCCACTACCGTTCTTCTGAGATGATAATGGAAACACAACCATCCTGTTCTAGGCTGTACTGTCCCAACCTGTTCGGGTCTAAACCGACCCTAGTGGAAAAGGGACATTAAATTGGTAAAATCTTTGAATATCTCAAAGAGGTACTGTTAAAACCATGATGCTAAATGGACAGGGAATTACACAAATGAAACCTTGACAAAGTGACAAACTGGGGAAGGAATGTACCCGTTGTAAGTCTGGAGGAACTGCAAAGATGGTCATCTGAGAAGGGAGATCATAGACAGGACAACAATAAGTTGTAATATCCACATATGTGATCATTGTGAAAAAAGTCATTGTTTAAAGATAACAAAAGAAGATCCACTTGCAGTTTGCCACAGGCCCCACAGGTGACAGCAAACATGCGGAGATGCTCTGGTCCGATGAGATTAAAATTATAATTTGTGGGCTAACATGCAAAATGCTGTGTGTGGTAGAAAATCAGCTTTCCACATTACATTGAAACAACAGTCCCCATTGAGAAACATGGTGGTTACAGAATTATGTTATGGGATTGCTTTTCTTCAGATGGGACCAGGAAAGTAAGACTTAATTGTGAGATAGTTGAAGCTAAATATGAAATAATTCTGAAAGAAAAATCTGTTAGGGGCTGACAAAGATATGTTACTAGGGTGCAGGTTCAGCCTCCAACAGGACATTGATCCAAAATGTGTAATAACAAAAATAGAATGAAAAACAAGAAATAGTCCATTCCTAAATATAATTATTAATCAGAGACTAAACCTAATAATTGAAACTATGCAATAATCTGATTTGGCTGTGAAAATTAAGATATGGGGCAAAAAAACTTTGAGCTAGATGTTTATAGTTGGAAAATATATCCTCAAATTGATTGCAGTGGTAGCTTCAGCAAAGGTGGTTCTACATGTGGACTTGGGGAGGAGGCAGCATGCAAGTGCAAAGCCTATTTTTTCAGACTTTCTCTTATGGAAAAAATACCTATTTTTTCTTCTAATTAATGACCATGCACTGTTTTTCAATCAGATAAAAAAATACTAACAAAATGATTTGCAGTGCAGGTTATGATGTGTTAGAATGTTAATAAGTTCAATGCGTACAAATACTAATCTATTTATAAGCAACATATTTCAGTCTAGACTTTTTTTGTTTTACCACTACAATTGTAAAACTTTCACTGAATGTGTTCAAACAAAAATAGACAACTTCACAATAATTTTTATGTGCCTGAAAAACTGTGATAACATTTTTGAGTAATAACTTGATATTGACTCTAAGCCATGCTCTTTTAAGCCAATATTTGCTTGAGAGATAAAAAGAAGTCGCTGTCACTTGTTCACTTAGTCAACCGGGAGAGTTTCTGAGGGCAAGATCCCTCATAATTACACTTGGTGACGTTTACCCCCAACAAACACCTCTCTTAGTGTTTGGGGCCATGCTTGTCATTTTCTGCTTCTGGCATATGGAAGAAAAAAAAAACAGTCTGCCGTTTGAGTTATGTTTAAGAGGTTCTACTTTGATAACGTGAATGTCACAACATAAAACAGAAGTTTACTTAGTAAACATTAACAAAACTAAATTGTCTTGTCACATTTAACTTGAAGGGCAAAAATCAACTCTTAGAATTACATCATTGTATAAACCAGTGGCCACCGAAAAAGAAAGCAGTAACAGTCAAGTCCTCTTCTTTATTGTGGCTTTGTAAGACAAAGATTTTTTATGTTGACTTATCCAAAGGAGGAGAAGTTCAGTAGAAATGTGTGAGAGCAGTAGCTTGGAGACCTAACAGACTAGCACCCAGCACATGGATTAAAGAGCACTTGAAAAAATAAAATTTAAAACCCAGAAATTCTAGCAGGTTTCATTACGTGTTGAATTATCTGTCTCAGGTTTGATGATTATTGATATTCTGATATGCAGAAACAAGCTCTAACAATCATTTCACTCATCTACTGGATAAAAGGATAACCTTGTTTATATTGTTCAAAACATAGCAGCTGATAGACTCACTTGGTGGCATTAAAAAACTGCCTCAATTAATGCTACATTTACACACAGGGAAATTAAATTACTGAATCTGCTGTTCATATTTTTAGATGGTGAAAAAAATGCTGCAGCAGCAAATTTTTATGGGTAAATATGCAACTTTTGGAAAACACCATTATTCATTCATTTCATACAGCAAGGCACAGTCTTTGGCCAACATTTTTATTGAAACACTTAAAAAATGCAAGTACATGATAAAACATAATCTTACATAAGAAACCTTATGGTCACATACAACATGATTTGACTTTAGGTCGACCTGTGATTGACTCCAAATACTCTTTTTATGTCTGAAAAGTGGCTTTTAAAATTATTGCTCATCTACTTTGAACAAAAACAAAAAGGCCAAGTATGATATATTTATGTTTTGAGATTTGTATGGTGTCTGTCTCTAAATAATGCTGCTCTCCAATAATATCTGTATTTATGAAATAAGAGCTGTTCTTCCTGAACACAATGAAAAATGACAAAGGACGATTTTGAGGTTTTCTGAGGAATCTTGCTGTTAATGTTCAGAAACTAAATCTTGAGGAAATAATAATGAATTTTTGCATATCTAGATACAAAAAATTAAGTTGAAGCTCCTGAATATTACTATGCTAAATATCATCAGTCTGTGTTTAGAGAGGCCTTTTATTAATCCTTTATAGGAAATTGTTGAAATGGTTAAAAATGAAAATTAACCTCAGAGTGTTTTTGTGTTATACATTTAAACTTTTCTTTTGTTTTTACATTTTCCAAATTGTTTTATTTTCATGCAGAAAATCATAGAAATCGAAGTGACCATATATGATCACTTTCCCTGTTCTGGTAACAAATAAAAAGAGTATTTGGGAGAATATTACATTTTTTATATAGAACTCATATGAACATTAATTTAGAATACCATATCACATTATAAAACACTTCAATTAAGTTAACAAATTAATATTTCAATATTCCTGAATTGTATATATTTTAAAATGATATAGAACACTTTCCAACCTTTTTTGAACATTTTTAAAATCTTACTGAAACAGAATGAAACAATGTGAATGAAACAGAACAAAATGTTTCAAATACAGTCTTTACAGTACAAACAGAATTATGTGGTCTCCAACCCTAACCTAACAACTCTTACTTGATGCATTGGGCCTCTGTCTAAAAATAGACATAGTAAATGCCAGTCTGTTGTTATATGTTTGGGACATATTAGCAAATATGGTACCTCCAATTTCTGTAGTATAATTTCACCTATTTCCCAGAGTTTATCATATACAGCACATATGTGTTTTTTTTAGCAGAGCTACCATTGTTTGCTGTCGGATCTCTAAAACTGAGATCAGCATCACACTTTTCCGGTTTAGGAAACACACTGTTTGGCGTGTCACAGACCTGCGCTGAATGTTCGAGCAGTGCAATTGCATGAACTTAGATGAGCTTAATCTCTGCTTATTCGTTGGATGAAATAACAGGATTGTATAAACTTGCAAAAAGCCACAGTGACATCATTTATAACGTATGCGGAAGTGACTAAATATGATAACTGGCTCTGTAAAGGAAGCATCTTATCCTTGAGCTCTATTGATAATATCTTTTTTTTTTTTTCTCATTTCTGTTGAAGTGTTTGTCTGTTCTGCAATTTCTAAAAGAAAGTTTTTGAAAGAAAGCAATGGAACAAGAAGTTAATACCAGTAAGGGATATTTGTACTTAATCCCTGTCATGAAAAAAAAGAAAATAAGACCTTACAATTCCTTGCAGATCCACTGTGGCTTTATTATACTTCATTCCATTAATCAACCAGCTCTTCTTTTTATCGCTGTTGCAAACGCCTGCTTCACATTCATTCAGAGGTTCTTAAATATCCTCCCTCTCTTGGGTGTGGGCTTGATTATGCATAGAAAATGAAATGGGAAGGTTTAGAGAGCTCCATTTAAAGTGTGGATCCCGTGAGTGACCGCGTTCAACCTTAATAACTCAATATCGGGATCCTCGGGTTCTTATGTATATATTTGTCCCATTTGGTATTTCTGACTAAAGCACCCCTAGTAAAGTCTTGTTTTTTAACCAAAAACGATTGTTTGCAGCTATAATATGAAAATCTTGTGTCTCCAAAAGAGTAAAATCCAGAGTATCCAAGTGGGGTGCTAGCACCTATCTCTACACCTTCAGAAATAGAGGTACAAGACAAGAAAATGTTCGTACTTACAGGCAGTGTTGGGGAGGATACTTTGTAAATGTATTTAGATACAGAAAACTGAATATCTGGTTTAAAATGTATTTTGTAATGTCTTCCTTTACTTTGCTGAATCCTGGTGCTGTATTCTAAGTACTTGGAATACTTCCTCTTAAAACAGCATTTAAGTCTATTAAATGTCCCAAAATGCGCTGGTAGCTTCTCCCACAGGAAAACAGAGGGCATATTAATGCCAAACATTAGGTACTGACTGGGAAAAAAATAAAGTATTTAATTATTTTTGGCACAACACTGCTACCTCTCAGTGACCAAAAACCCCCCAAAAAAACACACAAAAAAGGTTTTTAGCAGTGATTTCTCTACATTTTATTAGATTTCATATTTAGTCATTTGAAATAAAGTTTAGCTGTTTATCAGCCACAGACAATTAGGTGATTTGCGACTTTGTGTTATAAATATGCAAAGTATTGTAAACTGGCATTTATCTCACTGCAAGCTGGATAGCTTTTATCCTTGTAGCCATAATTTTCGGACACTCATATCAAAACAACATATAATCAAGCTAATGTCATGTCAGAGTCAACCACTGTAACTGTGAGAAATGACCTAACACGATATAGGTCCTGTCAAATAATGGACAAAAAAAACTGTGGTAGAGGATTTTGTTTTGTTTTTGTACATCGTTGCTGTGTCTTTTAATTTTTTTGTGACTTTCATTTACCTTTAAAGGCTGGGCAGCCGGATGCTTTGTTTCAAGTTTGACATTGTTGATGTACGGCGCAGCTTCTTGAGACCCGCCAGCAAAGTTTACACAAAAATGTAAGAATATTTCCACCTGGATCATCACTAGCCTTTACATATTTACGAATATGCTGCTTCATTAATTGATACCGATCTTTTCCCCCCGTTTTAACCACCATGGCTTTAGTCAGGCTTTTGGAAGGAATGCTCGAATGAAATCTGGCATCACTTGAAAAAAATTAACTTCGAGAGAGTGCCATTGTGCTGATACCATTCCATGTAACAACCTGAAATAGTTGTCACTTGGAATTGTATATGGTTGGCCAGTATTGAAAAACATTGATAGAGTCCTAAATATGCTTATTTAGTATGATCCCATTCAGAGATACAACTTTTGTTTGGACAGTTTTGAAATGCATGTCATTTCTGTGATCAGACAGAACATCATGGTGTCCAGGTATTCTGTGTAACTATCTTGATGGGATTGTTTAATATTTTTACATGAATATATTTTATTGTCCAATGACAATATAGGAATTTAATCAAGACTGTTTGTGTACCTGAGCTGTTGTTTAAATACCTTAATGTGATTCTTTAATGAGAATAAACGGTCCGGAACCAAATATTGTGGACCATTGGGGTACATTTTTTGTCATTAACCTTTAAGTACAGAATAGGTTGTCAGTGCAGGGTTACCCTCATAAGTACACAGTTTTACCCTTTTCAAGTGAAAATTTCTGTACTACAGTTTGAAAGTACATTTATGTCTCAAGTGTTACATGATTGCGCTCAAAATGGTACAACTTCATAAGGTACAAAAATTGACCAGGACTAAAGTGCTACCGACTGTTCAGTCATGCAGCCTAACAAAACAGGTGAAACTCGTGTGCTTTGAATTCCACTGAAGCTCAATGGTAGGACTGATACTCATTTCTAAAAAGGGTTTCCATTTACATTAATTGTTTGTACTTACTTCATGAATAAAAAAAGGTGAATAATTTAAGGTTTTAGCTTTGGTTTATGAAACAGAAAAATTGGCAACAGAATAATGTTTTCCTTTGCAGCTGGGTGGATTTAATACATATGCTCAAATACAAATGTATGTCAAGCATTTCTTTCCTTTTCAATTCTCACATATTTGGATTTTACTTTCAAATCAATATAGATATCGATGGCCATCAGATAAAAAATCATTACGGCTAACCGGCTCTAATTCTTCAACCTAACTGAATTCAATCAGAATATCCATGTAGTACATGTGTCAGAGCAGTGCACCGCCGCCATGAGTGTGTTTTACCTTGACTTCATGCGAGAGAGACGTTATTCATCACTAACAGAATGTCCCCCTCTTCACACCCCAATAAAAAGCAGAGTAATGAAGCTTCTCTGGGCACTGTCAACCTAACACTGCTTTATAAAGGATGACACAATTATATTTTACCAGCTCACCAAAAATGCTGACAAGCCCATGCTCAATAAAATGCAATTCTGTACTCAGAGAAGCTTGCTGGGTTTCTCTGCCGGGGAGACATAGCTCACACATTGCAGCCTTGGAATGTTTCTCAGATAACATGTTCTTTACAATTAAGCTGATAAAATGTTGCTGCCGTAATAGTTGGGAGAGCAAAGTGATGTATAACTTCTTTACAGTGGATTTTCTCCAACCCTGTACACTGCAAGCTTATTTCTTCTTGCAGTAAAACAAGTTTCAAAAGTGTGACAGGCAAATTTGGAATACATATTTTCTCCTCTCTGAAATGCATAAACAAGCGTGAAGTTTGCCTCTGAGCAAACAGAAGCTAATGCTGCATTACTGTCAGTCAGTCAACTTTTAAAGTGTTTGTCTAAAGCATGATGGATGAAGTGTCGCCGACATTAAAAGACGGGCGCTTCCTAAACCGGAAATCTTGCACTCTCAGAGACAGACGGTGTGATGCTCCAGACAGCCGACTGCTGACGTCCCACTGCTTGACGCTTACCAGCGGCAGCAGGATGGGGCTGCTTCTTAGCGGACTGTGTTTTTTTTCCCTTTGGAGAGAGACACATCTGGCCTTGGATAATCTCTCCTTAGTCTCTGACTCTGTAATGCATGCAAAGCTCTGCTCCATCTAATTCCCCGATTGCTCTTTTTCCTTGACAAGGACAAAAAAAGCTAGCACTTTGAAATACATTGATTGTTTAATGTCTTTTGATGTTGTTGTCGTTTTTTTTACTTACTTTTAATTTAAACAGTCCGTGGTTTGTCAACACAGCAGTTTTTTTTATATTTTCACAAGAGGTACAACGAGTAGTAATTGGAAAGAAATCTATTTACAAACACTTTTTAAATTATTTTCATCTTTAAAGAGTAACTTACCCCAAAATAAAAAACAAATTTGTTGAACAACTTTATAAATGAGTATATATTAACACTATCTATATCTCCAGTCATTATTTTATGTATTTTAGTACATTTAGTGAAAATATTTATTTTGTACCCAAAACCGTTTAGTGCCCCAAGTGGTTAAACGATTACGCTGCACTGCAATTCACTGGAATTGACATCCTGCATTCCTAACGGCTAATCTCGGGTTATCTACGTAGGCTTGGAATAGTGACGACAGCAGTCCGGCCCTGGTGGGGCATTTAACATGAGCGGTCTTGGCCACACCTCCGTAGCGAGGTGCCATGAACTGCCTGCAGCTCAATCGGCTCAAAACCGGGGTGCTCCGTTATGCAGGAGGTTACACCTACTTACTGACATCATTAGCTATGACAAAGGGAGTAACAGATATATCAGTAAAATGGAAAATAAAATATGGGCTAAGAGTTCATTTTGGTGTGGTTTTTTTGCACATTCCCTAATGATTTTCTTATCATGCTTGGATACATCTCTCTGCAACACAAATTTTCTGTTGTGGACAATGACGTACAGTGGCCGTAGGTGCTCCTGTCCAGCAGAGTCAAGAAATGACTGAGCTAATCTATAGTTAGCATTAGATGTAGCCAACAACAATGTACCACTCAGAGATGGCGCCCATTCTATGCCACGATACAGCCACAGGCTCGGCATCTGCTGCTGCCCCACGCAGAGAACGAGAAAACGGCCCGAAACGATATGGCGTCACTCCGCTATCTCCCTGTACTCTCTTCCCTTTGGAGAAGGAAGGTAGTTGAGGAAAAAAAACTCAACATCCAGATTATTTCCAGGCAAAGGAGCTCGCATTCCTACAGCTCTCTCCATCTTTCTGCCCCCCTGCGACTCTACGCTGCACTGCTGCCTGTCAGTCACAGCCCAGACCACGCCCAGGCATTCACCCCTGCCCACGTTATTCCTGGTCCGCCGGGCATCACCTCCTTTTGGGCAGTTTTCCAAAAATAAATAAGGGCTTGTAAAAAAAATCAATATTCTGATAGGGGGGTGAGTTACTCTTTAAGGCTCTTAATATGTCAAGATAGAACAGTGTTCTGCTTACATGTAAAAGAGTTTAATAATTTTTTTAATAATTTTTTTAAAATATATCTGTTCTAGGTATGTTTAGGTCTATCATTTTTGGCTGTGTGGCCAGGAATATTCTCTGGCAGAAGGTGAACCTATTTCGCAGTTGTAAGTCTTCTACATTCTGCCAAACAACTCTCACCAGATTTTAAATCCCAGCTGTAGTAAAGCATCCCCACAGAATGATGACTACCACCACCAGTGTTGGAGTACTCCACTCCTGAATTCGTACTCAATTCCTGTCTCGAGTCATATTTAATTGGGACTTTTGACTTCACTTAGTGAATTGCACCAATGACTTACACTTGGACTCAGATTTACAATGTTAGGACTTCAACTTTGGTTTGGACTCGGCGTCCGACACAGGAAATACCAGTAGCTAAAATAGCATAGGTGATTTTATTGTTAGCTTGGTATATTTCGTTAGATAAATGGACAAATTTAATAACATCATCCCATAGCTTTGTGAGTTTACGGTTGACATGTCAATTAATTTCAGGGGGGCTGGTGCCTATCTCCAGCTGTCAACGGGCGAGAGGCGGGGTACACCCTGGACAGGTCGCCAGTCCATCACAGGGCAGGACAAACAACCATGCACACACTCACACCTAAGGACAATTTTGGAGAGATCAATTAACCTGACAGTCATGTTTTTGGACTGTGGGAGTAAGCTGGAGTACCCGGAGGGAACCCACGCATGCACAGGGAGAACATGCAAACTCCATGAAGAAAGACCCTGGGCCGGGATACGTACCCACAACCTTCTTGCTGCAAGGCAACAGTGCTAACCACTGCCCATTAAGGATTAAGCGGTTAAGAAAATGGATGGATGTCAATTAATTATTTTTTATAATTTACCAATATATTTTAAGCATGTTTTATTATTTTGTACATGCTACTACACTGCCTTTCCAAAAAAGTCATACAACATTTTTTTTTTAAAACTGTCACACACTTTAATATTGTGCTGAACCGCCTTTAGCATGAGTTTGTGCCACGTTTATTTTATTTTATCTATTTACAACAGGGACAATACATATTAATTAACATGTACATGTAAATATGCAGGATTATAGCCCATGACTAATTTCCATCTTTAGTCCCTTCCAGAGGTTGATGTCAGCAACATAAAATAATTAAATCAATAAATGACCGGTAGCAACAGTTAGAACAGTTTGCTGTCATGGCAAGCATGAGCAGCAGGAGTAATTACACAGAGAGAAAAAAGTGTTCCTTAGAATAAAAAGGGACAGATAAAAAAAATAATGAAACAGTAATGTGGATCATGAAACATAAAGGCCAAAAGGTCAGGAGACCATACATATTTCACTTCTGTTAAATGCTAAAATTTTATATAAAAATTTGATATCAACTAAAAATAAAGATATAATCAATACTAAAAATATTAATTAGAAAGAGGGAGTCGTGAAGATGATAAAACAGTGATATTTATGTATATATTCAGTAGAAATAGCAGATGGTACCCCAAAAACTAGCTGACATTAAACAGTTAAACAAATTTAGGCACAGTTGTGGCAACAGTTTTGTTCTTCCAATAGCCAAACTTTAAGATGTTTGATAAAAGATGTCAGAGTTGGGAGTTCATGTATTGTGCTTGATATTGAATTCCAGGTGTAAAAAGCACAAACAGAAAAAGTGGCTTGACTGAAGACACTCTTTCTTAAAAGAACTACACAGCCACCTCTAGAATCAGTTGATCTGCTGTAATGGAGAAGAAATCTAACCACGGAAGATTTTGTAAATCAGATAGCGCCGATTGGGCACACATTCTCTGTGGCATTGTTTCGATTAGCTTCTGCAGTGTCACAAGATTAATTTCCATACAGTGTTGCTTTCATTTTTGCGGCAAACCCAGATCATTTTAATGCCTCCACTGGCTAGTAGTAGGAGCTAGACATGATTGGTGCATCACTTCATTCACCTATCTTCTTACTCTGATGCGCCATTCACTCTGGAACAGGATACATCTAAATTAAAGCCTTTTTTTTCAGTTTGCCTCACTGATTAGTGGATTGCTTAAGGCTAAACAGCTGTTCAGTCCCAATCCCTTGAGTTTCCTTTGCTTTGTGTTTGTGAATATGATCTTAGATTTACTGTTAAACTTAGCCCCATAGTACTGTTGTTTTTCTTTGGTTTGATTTAACCAAATGTTTAAATGATCACTGATTACGATTTTTCAGGATTTTCTTTTTCCGAAGACATTTCTTTCTTGAAGACAATGTGTCCCCGTTATCTTCCCACTTTTTAATAATGCGTTGGACAGTTCTTAAGGTGATAGTCTGGATCTCTAAATGAATTACAAATGACAAGAATTTTATTAAATTGACCTCCTGGCCTTAAATGTTATGTTATAAATGATATAAAATAAGTCATTTTATAAATCATAACATTACGGGTAAGTCCCGCCTTCCCATATCTCAGCTATGGCTGAAAAGCCACGGTGCCGTCCACTTGAATCAATCAAATGATGCTAAGGGCTGTCAATCATCACGAACGCTGTGTGCTTGTGCTCCTAACTGCGCACATGCTCAGTTTTCTGTTTAAAAGGGGCCTCCGAATCAGGCCTCCGCCATTAGTCTCGACTTTTTCAAACGAAAAAAAGCATCCTCACCTCCGATAACTCCATTGTTGACACTCTGGTTGTTTTCTCTCTCTCCTCCACACATCTTGGTTCTGAAACACAGTAATAGCTTTTCCACGAACACAGGATGTGTCTTTTGATATGATTGTTTATAAAATGAGAATGAGTGTTAAATAACTTGTTGCC
>JAPXFQ010000584.1:0-40361 GCA_028564705.1 Apricaphanius iberus
TCAATGACAAATGAGGGTTGGCACGACGATACATTTTAAAATCTTTTGAATTCATAATATAGTGGCTCTGATCATGTTAATTAGGGTGTCTACTTTTAAGTTATGCATGTTTTATATGTTTTAAGCTGCATTTGCATTTTATACCCTCTCAGATAAAATTTGACACACTTGAAAATGTCAAGTGGTGTAACCAACAAATAAATATAAATTATAGCAATATTAATATACTAAATGTAGAGATAAGGGAACAGATGGAAATAGTAACTTATTTCTACAATCAGCCCATTGAAAATCACTTATTTGATTATTTCCTAATTCCATTATTGATCATTATAACCACAGTAAGCATGAAATGTACTAAGGAACACAATCATTTTCTAAATAACTTGTGACCAAACAAATTTAAACAGCCACAAACATGTTATTTTACTTCAATAAAGAATGACAAATCGATTACATGTTTTTTTTTTGGACATCATTATATTTTAATGTGAAAATCTGGTTACACCATTTGACACAAACAGGTTACACCATTTGACAATGCTGCTTTGTATAGCCCCAAACCCTCACTGAATGCATTTATGTGAAGAAACAAAATTACACATGTAACAAAATTTGATAACCTTATCATTGAAAAAGCAATGTTGTTCAGAAACAATGTTGTGTTGTGTGCAGTGTAGTCAAACTATCAGCAAGATGAAGAATCGGGTTGAACATTTTCCCTTTTTCTGTAATGAAATCCAAACATACATGTTTATAACTTGTTTTAATAGAAACTTACTGTAACCAAACATTTAGAATAAAAATAACCAGTCTTCTAATATTAGTCATTTAAAAAAACAAATACTGATTTCAGTATCACATTTCATCATCAAAAACCAACCTTACAGGAGTTAAAAGGGTTCACTTAAATGTGATCATAACTTGTTTACACTGCATTATAAACATTTAGAAATCTAAAATGATCAGTCTGAATTTAATTTTTATTCATTTCAGTGTTTTGCAATTAATTAAGAACAATAGGACATGCATTTTCAATGTTGGATAACATAAAAAGAAAGTAGAAAACCCTACAAAAAGTAGTTCCAAACATTTACCTTGGGGAATTCAGTGTCAACACATATTTCAGTGTCAAACACATCTGAATATTAACATATACTAATATTCAAACTCAAAACCTAGTCAGCGTGAAGATTTAATTTAAAATGACTGAGTGTTAATAATGTGAGTGGGTCTGGAGAATGAAGTTAGTGAAGGGAGGAAGCATGAGTGTGTGATGTATGACGTGGAGAGAGAGCGGTATAGCGGTGAGCAAAATGGGTGAGTAAGTGATACAGGACAGGTAAATTTAGGGTGAAGTATACTGTTGGAAATCTTTCCAGTTGTCTGCTGTCAACTTTGAATAGCGTAACGTCAGTGGTTCTGGCTCTGAAATGACGTGCAGCACGTTGGATTCATTGTAGAACAGGAGGTCAGGTGGATGAGGCCAGATGAACTTATTCTTTCCTCCTAGTTGCTGCATGCAACTAACCTCAATTTCGTCATTCACGACCTTGGTGACTTGGCCAATGAATGGTTCGTTGTCATATCGGACAACAACAAACTTGCCTACAAGCTCTTCTGTGCCATTAGCAGACGCTGCAAGAAATTGTGCAGATTGATGGCGAAAGTCCACCACATTTGGGTGGTGGCAATTGCAGAGAGCAGGTCTTGCACAAAAGCATGAAATTTCTCTCCATTTTATGACAGCTGGCTCTTCACACATCACTTGGTGAATTCTGAGGGTTCCTCTGACAGTGGGAATGTTCACTGGGACAGAGTTGTCGTACTTGATGAAGGACTCCTCTGACACCCAGTAGAACGTGATACTAGACTCTTGTTCAGTCAGGAAGCTGTAAAGGTCCTCAGGTGACTGAATATCAGCTCCCCTTTGTACAGCTGTATCTGCAATCCGTTTCAGAGCACCCCCTACTCCATCTGGAGCTCCCTTTCCATGCGATTTTTCGCTGAAATTCCATGTGATTTGCCTGAAATCAGACATGAATGGAATTGTGCTCAATAGATAAAAGTTCTTCTTATTTCTATACTGATTTGCTGGCCCATCACTGATAATATGTAAAGTTTCAGGACGTGAATTGCACTTTCGAATTACATCTTTTAAGACAGGCTCCATATGTGCCCAGACTGCTCGTTTGTCGTGACGGGTACAGGCAGAGAGAGTGGCATACGAGTAGGATGCAGACGCGGTATATGCTACTTGCTTGCGGATCCCACAAAGTGGATATGCTTTGTATTTTTGTCTCCACCGTTTTTACAGCACATGATGTTCGAGACGTCTACATGAATACAGTCCTTACATTAGTGAGTGAGTCTTTTAGCCACTCTGAAAGTCGTGGCTGGTGAAGCCAGTTGAACTGGTGTCTAGCTAGAGAATCCAGCTTCTTGTTGAACAAGGCCAAGAGGTCACAACATGTTCCACTTTGCGTGACCTTTGCAAAGTTGGAGAACGTTTTGCCGTCTTGGGAAGTGGAGATCCTGGACCACTGCTGCCATGTCACAAGTCCCTCCGCTAGAGGTCCAATGAACTGGATTTCGTTGTAGCAGCAATCTGGACAAGTACGGTACATACAGCACTTTCTTCTTTTATCACATACAATTGATGAAAGCAAATCAGATATGCTCATTGTTGCAAGAAGTCCTTTTGAAATTAATCTATCGATAAGCAATTTGACATTCTCATGGTCAAGACAGGCACAAGTATTTCTGTCTGATTCTTTTGCTGGTGTGACATAAAAAGGGCAGTATCTCATAAATTGCCTGTATGACAATTTGTAGGGCTTCTCTGCTAGTACACTGTACTCTGAGTGAAGATCTTTTAAAGAGTGTAGCAGTACTCTCCTTTGCTCTCTGACTTTATTCTTGGTGACAAAGTCATTTTTCCCTGAAAGCATGCGGCTGTTCTCATCTCTGCATACAAAGATGGCTACTTGCTCTTTCCTCAGTTGTGAGAGCTTCTTTTTCTCTTTCTTTTTCTTATTCTTGCCACCTACTCTCTTACTTTTGTCTTGCTTCTCCAGTTTTGCTTGTACCTTTCGAAACTGCTGTTTGGCTGCCTGAAGCTCCTTTTTAAGTCTACGGACTTCTCCCTTCAGCCTTTCCCTGTCGTTTAAAACAGACTTTATGTATTTGCTTTTTCCTCCATTTTTACTTTTTGCAGGTGTACAGGCTGCCTGTGGTCTCTCTATCAATGGCTCAGGATCTGGCATGGGCTGAATTTGTCCATCTGCTGACATATTCACTGAGGGGGGCGTGAAGTTCAGGACTTCAGCTAGCACTCTTTTTTTTCTCCTGTACGTCCTCTGGTAGTCTCTCCATTTCTCCCTTATCTTCTCCTGCTTTTGTTTTGTAAGCTGACTTACAGGGATGTTTTCTGTCTTGCCTTGTCTTTTTCTCCTTTGATAACTATGAATTATAACACATAATTTGTCATTAATACTTCCACACTATCCTCACATTTATCTGTTGTAGCCACAATAACAAATCTTATACCACTCAATCACACACACTGAGTGTGTGTAGGAGCACATGTGCCCATATCCATATGAGGTTGATGTGTGCGTATGCACATGATTCTATGTGAGTGTTAACTACCTTTCACGTCTTTTTGCAAGATAATTTTCCCTTGCAACAGGATCCAAATTTATCCGTGCTCTGTGGCGAGCAACTTTTACTTTACTAGTGAGTGCCATCTGCAAAGAAGAAAAATACAAAACAATCTTAAATAAAGCAGATAAACCCATTGTAATTCATAGATAAATGTAATAATCTAAAAAATAGATAATTAAGCATAATCAAAAGTATCACCATGTCATTATTGCTTTAAAAACCTTTCAACTTGTAATAAATTTAACTTAATTTTTAAAAAAAAAAAAAAATTTTGTATGTCACATCTGCGCAATAATGTTACGACAATTAAGTAGAACGGATCTAAAAATAAAATATTTATCAGAATACTAATCCAATTCTGGGGTGTAACCATCAAAGTGTACCTCAAATTGGAATTGCTTAGAGAGGAGTCAAAATGGGGAACTGGTTTACACCGTAGACATTTAATTTTTAAAATCATTATTCAGGCATACATAAAATGACAACTATATAAGACTTGGGTCTGTGTGTAATGTGTTAAAAACTTATATCTTCAACGTAATATTCTTTTTTATCATACTATAATGAATTATCTATGTTTTTCTGGGTATATCCATTTTGGGACATGTAAACTGTTGTATACATCGTCATGTTAGAAATATGTCAAATTATTTCATATTTTGAAGAGAGAAACTGACCTTGACATGCAGCCTGCTGAGTCATCAGGGGTCCTGCTGTCTGATGTCATTTCCTGTCACAGGATCTTCTTTGCAATATGAGCAAAATGGCTGAATGAATTCTGGTTACACCACTTGACTTTTAATGGAGTACGCTTCACTTGCATTATTCCCAAAATCAGACAAAAAAGGTCCAACAAAACTGAAGAATATTTTTTATCTATCATTGAATATCAATAGTTACATATTATGCCACGCTATTTTACAAGGTGAATTGTTAAGAATTTAAGAATTTTTAAGAATGCTGAACTTTTTTGCTAATTTTTTTTTGGTTACACCACTTAGACATTTTGGCCTAAAAAACCTTATTGTTTATCCAAAATAGATAAAAATTAAAATATAACATGCTAGGCAACTAAAATATGTTGGATAAAATCCATTTTTAATGTTATTTTGAGAATATGATATTGTAAAATATATTTTAACTCAGTGGCCAAAAAAAATAGGGCGTCACGTCATTGACCCATATGCATCTCTACTTACACACATCTAAGTCAAATGATTCCGGTCATTAACCGGACTCTGAAGATTTTGACTGCATACTGAGGAGATAATTCAGCCATTTGATTCAGCTGTGTGGGAAGAGGTGCCATACTAAAAGTTGCTCGACACCGGTTCTTGAGGACTAGAGTTGCAGTTGCTGCCCTTATTTTGTCCAGGTGCATAAAAAGTGCTGAAATTGCCCTTTAATGATCATTCACATATCACAAAGTTATGAGGTTATAAACGATACCAGCTTGAGATGAAACTGAAAAGAAATATTGGCTCTGAAAATAAAATTTGGCATTGAAAAATATAATTGGAACTAAAAATCTTAATTGTGAATCTGAAATAAATGTAGTGAAAATGAATGTATTAAAAGTGAAATAAAAATGGAAAGTGAAAAAAATGGAAATGAAACTCAAAATATATGCATTAAAACAATTAACTCACTCACTATCAAATGTTTACACTTTCATATTTTTTTCCAATGCCAATCTTTTTTCACTTCTGCAAAATTTTGCAGCCTAATGAAATCGAACCCATAATAATCGGATTAATAATCTTGATCCTTAACCACTAGACCATCATAGAAGGGATGTTTCACCCCACCTGTGGCGCAGTTTAAACCAAATGAAAGAACGCAAATGGCGATTGACTTAAATTTATATCAAAATGAAGATTACAGAAGCTATAGCAGTGGAGTTTGTTGTAATATGTTGACATTTTAGAGTTAAAAATAGATATAAAATAACTACAAGTGACCTTTGCTGGGTTTAATGGGTATAAAACGGCCTGACTCACTGATAGCTGATAGCAAGAACCTGCTGCTCATAAGCCCCGCCCCCCTGCGCGTGTGCACGACGTGAAATGAGTATCCGCCGAATGAAACAGAAAAGCAGCAGAAGTGAAAAAAGATTGGCATTGAAAAAAAATATGAAAGTGTAAACATTTGATTGTGAGTTAATTGTTTTAATGCATATATTTTGAGTTTCATTTCAATTTTTTTCACTTTCAATTTTTATTTTACTTTTAATACAGGAATTTTCACTACATTTATTTCAGATTCAAAATCAAGATTTTCAGTTACAATTATATTTTTCAATGCCAAATGTTATTTTCAGAGCCAATATTTCTTTTCAGTTTCATCTCAAGCTGCTATCGTTACAACCCCACACAAAGTAGATTCTAAATATTCTGTATTTTGTTTAGAACAAACTAGTCCATCTTTGAAGTAAGTTTTTTTTAGTTGTTGAGCTATTTAAAGATCCTCAGGGTAGAGAAAAATTAGGTTGAATCAGCCTTTAGCCATTTCAACAATCAGAAGCCAACGTGAGCTTCGTCCACCATGTGTAGTTGCTGAATCTGACCAATGATGAACTCTTATTCACCATTAGAGCACATATTCTTATTTTGGAAATGCATAAAACATTCTTTGACATGCATTGAAAATTACTATGACCCCTAGGTAATCGGAAGCTGACTAATTATGTAATTTAATCGCACTTGATTTGTAGAACACTGTTGATATACATCTGTTTCAAACACTTATGAGAGACTTTCTTTGATGCCTGAGGCCCTTTTTTTGTATACAAATCCTTCTGTTTAATGCCTCTGCGATAACGAGCGTTTTCCTGTAATACTACCGTAATACTACATTGTATAAACGTCTGTCCATTGCTGAAAACTCTAAACCGCTCCTTGAAATCCAAAAGCACTCCGTCCCGCCCCGACTGAACCTTAATGTAGAATATTAACCAGCGTGTGAACCTTCCGATTCCACTTGTGACGCAGGAAAAACTTCACATTTGTTCTGATGATGAAGAAATATTGTATGTAAGAAGCACCCAAACAATCTGACAAAAAATTTTTTTAACAATATGAACAACCTTAGACGAGGAAGAACTGACGGAAGCCCATATATAAATGTAGAGAGTAACAAAACTTTAACATTAACTTGCATGAGTTACGACTAGCAAGGCTGGAAGTATGTGGATGTATAGTAATATGGAATGCTATATTCTTTATACTACTCACAGATTTGCGTTTAAATAAAAAGAAATTTGACCTAAATGCTTCTTCTGACTGGAAGTGATGCTGATGTTTTGGTTTGAATCTGTCGTGTCAGCTGGATTTGTTTCTCCTTTTGATTGAGAAGAGCATCAGTGATTTTAGTGCTGCAATTTAGTTATTAAAATAGCCCATTTTTTCCCCCATGTGTTTATTGATGCTCCATTTAGATTGTTTGTCTTGAGAAATGCTTGTTTCGTTTTCTCTCAGGAACAAAGTTGTTTATTAAATTAAAATTACTTTAAACCTTCCAGGGGTATGAATAAAATATTTATGTTAACTGTAACAGAAGAAATGTAATTGAACAATTAAACTTGGGCAGAAAAAACAGTGGGTTCAATCAAATTAGAGTGACAGTGGGGTTTATTACTAACTGCTGCAAATAAAGCCATATATTCATTTGGTTCTTTTTCTTGTGACCCACATTTTATATTCACACTCCATGACTCATGCCGGTTGATAAAACTGTAATTTAGCAGTGGGGGCAGAGCTACGTACGGATGGAAGCGTGTGTCTGAAAGATAAAGACCCAAGCCCACCAAAAAAAAAAAAATGAGCCTACGCTGGCTGGATTAGGCTTCTGCTTCGACTGTGAATCGGGGGGGTAGGGAGAGACGAAGCATTGTCTTTCTGAGGGATTGAGGTAGAGGAGATGAAGGTTCACTATGTTGCCTCGTTTGTAGCTGGGAGATGAGAGTAAGGTGGAAGAGGGCAAAATGCAGGAAAAGCAGGATTCTCAGAGCCGAACGCCAGGCGGTCTGGGAAAGGTAGGAGCCACATTTTCATGTTGAAGTGGCACTTCAACATGAAAATGTGTGCGTTTGTTTTCAAAAGCGATTAGTTGTCTTGGTTGTCCTGCTGCAGACATCTTGCTGTGTGTCAGCTTGTGTGTACGTGATTAGATGAAATCGAACTTTAATTTGACTGCTAAGCTGCGGTGTGTGTGTGTGTTTGTTTTAATGTGTTGAAGGGTCATGGGCGTATCACACGTTGCAGGGACCTTAATGTGTTTATTCAGTTTTGCTGCATTCCCTCTGATGGAGTCCATGTTTTAAGCTAACATATAAGGTTGGGGTTTCATCAGTGGGCTTGAAGATATGGCTCCTTGTGTGTGAGTGTGTTTGTGTGTGTTTGTGTGTGTGTGGACGCTGTCTCTGTGCATCAATTTCATCGCCACTGAACCTTGGTGCCACAGGCTTGTTTTTTTATTTATTATGTAAACGCAATGCAGCCACAAAATGTTTTTTGTTAAAGTCCTATATTATATCGAAAATAGAAATAACGGATGAAATTTAAAATTCTTTTTTTTAATTTTTATGGTAATTTCTTAAATTAATAATTGGTTTTGCTGTTGTGCATCTTGTTCTACATTTCGGTTGTTTTCTAATCCTTTCCATTTTGTTCCACTTTTCCCCACCCTTTCGTGTAATTACTGTCTCCGTATGTTCTGCCCATCTCTTTGTCCTTGTCCACCCAATGTGCTGTCTGTCCGCCATTTCCGTCTCCTGTCATGTCTTTCTCCACCCCCCCTCCCTCCGTACACCGTCCTCAGGCTCACCCGGCTCTCAAAGCCTTCATGTGCGGCTCTCTCAGCGGCACCTGCTCGACGCTGCTCTTCCAGCCGTTGGATCTGGTCAAGACACGGCTGCAGACGCTGCAGAACAATGCCAAGCCAGGGTGCGTGCGCAACACAGACGCATTTCACGTGCAACATATCTGTAAAAGTATTTTCTAGCTGCATGCCATCAGACAACATCCGCATCTCTCTGGTGGCGTCTGTCTACAACCTGCAGTCTTCAGTGATGAGGAGAGACAGGCGTCACATCAGAGACGGCCTGAATTGGTTTTCATGACCCACATAGAGCGGTTAGGCACACCAGCTACCGAGGCTTCGGCCTCGGTAGCTGGTGTGCCAGCTGGTGTGCCTAACTGAAGCTGCAGTTATTACAGCCCGATAGTGGGAGTCTTTGAATTATAATTATTTCTGATGCGGAAGGGTTCTTCTGGCTTTGACCTACACACAATTCTTTGGTGGTTTTATTTCAGACCAACGCAAAGTAGCGAGTTGCTGTAATTTGGAAGGAAAAAGATCCCCGGTTTTCAATACTCAAATAAAAATATCTGGTAGGCAGCGCTTTAAGGGAATGTTTTCTACTAGCTTTGCTCCTCTGGAGACCGAAGTCTACCGTTGTTAGAACAGCTGAAGCACTCCTACTGGATAGTGTGTATGTCAGCATCAGAGGTCACGCTAGACTCTTTCTCTGTCGGCCATTTTGACTGGTTAAAAAACAAAATCTGGTTTTACCTCCTTGGATTTTAAAATGAAACTGAAATTTAAATGAAATTAAACGGTTGCACTTAAAATAAGAACAGTTCATCTGTTCTTCCAGAAGGAAGCCGTGCGTAACCAAATGCTCAGCTGGTAGTAAACCTGCTGCAAAGCCTCCATAACGACACGCTACCAGCTCCTGGATAGCGGTGTCTAGCTCTGAGACGATGCTCAGGTGCTCTCATTGGAATCTGTTTTTTTGATTGATTTAGTCACGTGTTCGTTTTTTTTTACAGATCCTTATCTGTCCAAAATGACAGTAGCCTCCAGATTTTTTCTAGAACAAACAAAAAAATAAAACAAAACTGTCTCTGGTGAGCAATACGTTTTATTCTCAGTTTCTCATTTGGATTCACTTTCGGACTTTGACTGGTCAGCTCCAATATTCTTCCAATGTGTCATGATCTCCGTTTGTGGTTGTCGCCCTGCTGGAAGGTGAAACTCTGCCTGACTGAAGCCTTTAGTACCATCCAACAGGTTCTCCTCTATAATTTCCCTGTATTTCAATGATTATTAATTACACAAGGTGAAATTCAGTTTACATTACAACCTCTTCAAGGACGTATAACAACAAAGGATAAAACAGAGCAGAAACGGTCTCATGTGGTGGGAGGAAAAATGGGACATTGGGGGGAAAATTTATCTCAGTCCTGCCCCCAACAGGTTGCAGAGCGCTGGTAGAGAGAAAAAGGGGTTTTATTTTGTGTGTCACAGTAAAGGGCTCTGAAAACAAAAGTAGACAACATGAAAACGTTGAAGGAAGGAGCATTTTAATTAGCTACTATGTAAAAGTATTTGTCCATTTCAAGATGCCGGTGCTAATAATGATTCTTTAACTCCATTCTTGCAGTGCGCCAAAGGTGGGAATGTTTGGGGTTTTCATTCATGTCGTCAGGACGGAGAATTTCTTCAGTCTGTGGAAGGGAGTTTCCCCGGTAGGCAACAGGATTTCTTTGCTTTGTTTTACCCGTAGCAAACTTATAAACAGATGTTTTGCAGACTAGGGGTGCACCGATCCAACTTTTTCAATCCCGATACCGATGCCTGGATTTTGTGTGTCTGTCGATACAAGATACCAATCCTATACTATTGATCAATCAATAAACGTTATAACTTCCAAGGCAGCACACTTTAATAACTAAACGTAACTAAGACAAAATAACAGATGTAACATATAAAAGTACCACAAAAAAAAGAAAAAATTATTCTATTTTTGTGAATTTTTTGCAGATTTTCTGCATTTTGAGTATCGATTCATGGTATCGGTTAAGTTTAACCGATACCTGTACATTAGACGGTATCTATCGGTATCGGAGCATTCCTATTGCAGACCAGAGGTCTCCTACTCCAGTCCTCAAAACCTACTATCCATTAATTTTTAAATGCCTTTCTGATTGAGCATACTTGAAATAAAAAATCTGGATGATTACCACATGGTTTCTGCAGCAGGTGGTTATATGGTGAGGTAGTCATTTACGTCAGGTGTGTTGTAGCAGAGATGCTTCCTAAAGTTGCTGGGCAGTAGCTTACCTCTTGAGGATAAAAAAAAATCAGTCATCTGAATATGAAGCTGAGCTTGTTTCAAGGAGTGGGAACTGGATTGACTGCATGAAGCAGAGATCTGCAGTTTCGGTCCTCAAACTTGCTGTCCTGCAACTTCTGTATGGTGAGTAAATAGACTCAAAACTTTCCTTTGTGTATGTAAAACGGCCTGATCTGTAGACCATAAACATTTTGTACGTAACCTTTTCGGTACTTGCAGTTGTACAAACAAATATCAAGAAATTATGAATACAAAATACACTTACACAGGCGTAATTTGAGGTTACATTAACTTAAAACTTAATACTAGCTAATTCAAAACTGCTTCTGCATTTACAAATAATTAAATATGCTCGAACCAATCGCCTGAGAAACACGAGCAAAACCAGATTTTCACACAGATCAGAGTTACAAAAATACGAGGGGTTTTGAGACTTGCGTCTCCATTTCATGTGAACATGATGCATTTAAATGCTGGGTCATCTATGTTTTCTTATCACTATCCCTCTAAATGATATGCTACTTTTGCATTGCCGCATTTAAACATAAGCAGGAAAAAAAATGTTAATTTATTAAAATACACTCAGGACTAAACACAAACATAACAGAGGGAATCACAACATCGGTCATTTGAAACCACACACTGTCAGTTGTTTGACAACCACACTTGTGGTGCATTCAGGGCTGCATGGGAAATCCTATACACTGCCCCACCCATTTGTACAGTTCCTAAGTAAATTATTTATTTTTCAAGATAGAAATGTTAGTTTCAATTTCGTGACAATAATTTCCCAACTATTACATTGTATTTCAAATTAAGCAAATTGAAATTGAGTTTTTCCAATTCAAATTCAGTTCAAAAATATTTTACTGATGCCAGAGGGAAATTAAGTGTTGTTGTAGCTCATAACTAGTTAATTCTTCAAGGAGTTGTTGTATATTTGTTGTGGGGAGAAAGGATTTCCTGTAGGGTTAGGGTGTTGGAGCGAAACTGAAGGCGCTCTGTTGCTGTAGGATGGTCTCAGGAAGAGGATGCTCATGGTTGTCAATAACTGAGCATCCTCTTTAAAGCCTTCTTTCAAATTGAACACTTCTGTTTACACCTGAATAATTCAAATACTAATCAAACTTCTTAAAGTGTATTTTCTGTTGGCAAAAAGGTCTGTCCATGTGTGTCTAACCACACAGTTTTCTCATTTTAAAAGGTAGATGTCGGTCTATTTATTGGAACTAAGGCGTGATGAGCAATTTTTTTTGCCCAGCACAGATATCAGCAACAAGTAAAGAGAGCCAGTGATTAGAACACTTGGATCACCCAGTATTCTAGCAGCATTTAAATGCATCAGGTACATCTGGAGAGATCTGAAACCCCTCCTGCACTCATATAACTTTGATCTATGTGTAAATGTGGTTTTGTTCTGTGTTTCTCAGGTGATCGGTGCATACGTATTTGAAGATTTGTACGCATAGACGTTGTTTTGAATTCGTAGGTTTAAGTTGCTGTCATTTGAAATTGTCCATGCGTAAATGTATTTTGTGCTCATAATTTCTTGGTATTTGTGTTTAGATTTGAACCCACAGTTGCAAGCACCCGAGGTTACGCATGTATTTTACGATTTACAAATCAGGTCTGTTTTTGGTTTTTGCGCACACGGATGTTTTGAGTCTATTTTCTCTCCATACTCCTGGATGTGTCACTGCACCAACACACCTAAATGAAAAGACTGAATTACCTCCTTGGCATGAAAGTTTTGAAGACTTTGGCTATTAACACTTTATTTGACTCTGTTTGGTTGGAGCAGGGATGCATGACTTTATGCAGTCTAGCTTTCACTCCTTTAAATGAGCTCAAGTTCATGTAAATGGTAAATTTGGATAACATAGATTATTCAAAAGATTATTATATATTTATATATATTGTGAGAAAGAAAACGCTGGGTATTCTTCTGTCTTCCTTTTTTTGCATATTAATTTACGACTGGACAATAAAAGAAAAAGGACTTTGAGGATTTATAAGCTGAGATGGTTCAGATGCAAAAAAAGAAGCACTTTATCGTTAATCACTGTTACTTCTGATCTTTCAGTCATTTGTCCGCTGTATCCCCGGGGTGGGGATCTACTTCAGCACCTTCTACTCCCTGAAGCAGCACTTCTTCCTGGACCGGGCGCCAAACGCTGGCGAGGCCGTCCTTCTTGGAGCAGGGGCCAGAACTGTGGCGGGAATCTGCATGTTGCCATTCACTGTCATCAAGACACGTTTCGAGGTACGTAGCTCTTGATCTGTCTTCCAGCAGACCCCCGATAGTCTTCTTCAGTGCTAAACAAATGTTAGCGCTCGCCCAGTACTACTCCTTTCTGGTTTCATCGCTGAAAATGCTGACCATAGTGCTGCAAAGTTCTCCTTTACGATTGTCCTGGAAAGCATCGGCCAGTTCAAGAGCAGCCGTCAGCCCATCGTTACGGCTCCAGTTAGTTTTGTTATTTTAATGTAAGAATAAAAAGTGAACAAAAAGCTTGGTTGGCACAGAAATAACAGGAGTTTGGTCGCTCATTGATATAATTCTGCCCACCATGTCGATTCTCTTGCAAAACGATTCACACCCACTCAGCTCCTTCAGTATGTCTTATTACAAAGCAATTCATGAATTCAGCTTATGACTCTAACTCTTACAGAGCGGCTTCTACAACTATTCGAGTGTGCCGGGGGCTCTGAGGAGCATGTATGAGACGGAGGGGGTCAGAGCTCTGTTCTCAGGGCTGACCGCTACGCTGCTCCGAGACGCTCCTTTCTCTGGCATCTATGTCATGTTCTACAGTCAGGCCAAGAGAGGGCTGCCTGCTGGTGAGTACTGCAGCAAGTCAAAATGACAAAAATCGGATTTCAAGCTGATTTCTCGTCTTCTTCTTCAGATGTGACGTCAGCACCGTACGCCCCACTGGTGAACTTCGGCTGTGGCGTGGTTGCAGGCGTCATGGCTTCCCTGGTCACGCAGCCCGCAGATGTGGTGAAGACGCACATTCAAGTCACCCCGTCCTACTGGAGCACAGCAGATGCTGTTCGCTACATCTACAAGGTGTGCACCCGTGTTTGTCGAGGGCCTTTTGGAAACTGGCTCCTTTAATGACTAATATTATGCTTATTTTGCAACTTTTCCTTCTCATTTGGGTTCAGACTTGGAGTTAAATATTCATATTTTAAGTTTTTTTATCGGTTAAATCTAAAGATTTATTCCAAAAATAGAGCTAAACTGGGCTGTATCCCTTTCTAGGAACCAGGGTGGGAATTCTTCACGCCTCCGCGTCGTCCATTATTTTCTGATAATGTACCCCTCGAAGGGCATTATCCCACTTATACCATGGTCACTTACGAAAGAAAGACATATTTAATCAAGTAATAATACTTTACTGTGTTTCAGAGTTAAAATCGCAATTTTTTTTTATATAAGTCGAACGCACTATTTAATATCTCCCGTATACAGGCGTTGCCAAGCAACGTGGCCAGAGCGAGCCAACCGCAGCGATTTATCAATGAGGGGAAGTGAGATTCATCTTACGTGATACAAAATATTATTTCAGAAGGCCAGTACACTACTTACTGCTTGTGTTCACAGAATCTGTCATAAGTGTAACACCAGATAATAAGATAAGAAGGCCAAAGTGTAGTGCAACGGCGGACATGGCCGTGGTATAATTCCCAAGCTGCTAGGTACATATCTTCCCTGAAATTAAATAGAAACATCCTTTATTAGGGAAGTTTAGGTGTAACAGCAGCAAGGTAGATTCACACAAGAGTAACAGGCTGTAGAAAAATACAGTTTACTTTTAGTGTCTTACTGCATTTGTATACTTGTGCCTAAGAAGGCAAGGCAAGGCAAGGCAATTTTATTTCTATAGCACACTTTCAACACAAGGTAATTCAAGGTGCTTTACATGATTCAGTGATAATGAAACCACATGATTACAAAGCATATAAGTTTAACAGTAATCAATCAGTAAGAAAAGATATTGTAAGGAACAAATCCACGTAATTAATACACAATCACTTAAAAATAAAGCTAAAAGATAGAATAAAATATAGAAATTAAAACGACAACAATAAAATAATATAAAGATCAAATGTTTACCAAAAAAAAAAAAAGCAGTTACTCATAAGCAAGTTTAAATAGATACGTTTTAATTTTAGACTTAAAAGAGTTCAGTGTCTCTGCAGCTTTACATTCTCCTGGTAGTTTGTTCCAGAGATGAGGAGCATAGAAACTGAAAGCTGCTTCTCCATGTTTGGTTCTGGTTCTAGGGACGATCAGTAAATTAGAGCTGGAGGACCTGAGTGATCTGGATGGTTTGTACCATGATAGCAGATCTCTAATGTACTCAGGTGCTAAACCATTCAATGATTTATATACCAATAAAAGCACTTTGAAGTCTATTCTCTGAGCTACAGGGAGCCAGTGTAAGGACTTTAGAACTGGGGTGATGTGTTCTACTTTCCTGGTTCTAGTGAGAACACGAGCAGCAGCGTTCTGGATCAGCTGCAGCTGTCTGATTGATTTTTTAGGTAGACCTGTGAGGATACTGTTACAGTAATCAAGGCGGCTAGAGATAAATGCATGGATGAGTTTTTCTAGGTCTCCTTGTGTCATCATTCCTTTAATCCTAGAAATGTTCCTCAGGTGATAGAAAGCTGACCTTGTTATTGCCTTTATGTGACCCTGGAGGTTCTGGTCTGAGTCCATTATTACACCTAGATTTCTGGCCTGGTCAGTAGTTTCTAGTTGGACCAACTGAAGCTGTTTACTGATATTTAATCGATCTTTTTTGGGTCCAAAGAGAAGCACTTCAGTTTTGTTTTTGTTCAGTTGTAGGAAATTATGGGACATCCAGCTGTTAATTTGCTCAATGCATTTATTGAGGATTTGGATGGGTTCAACATCATCTGGTGACACTGAGATATAAAGCTGAGTGTCGTCAGCATAGTTGTGGTATTTAACATGGTTGGCGGTTATAATCTGGCTAAGCGGAAGCATATAGATGCTAAATAGGAGGGGCCCCAGGATGGAGCCCTGGGGGACCCCACATGTTATTTCTGTGTTTTGTGATGAGAACTGGCTAACTGATACAAAGAAGTTCCTGTTCTTGAGGTAAGATGTGAACCAGTCGATTACTGTACCAGAGAGTCCGACCCAGCTCTCTAGACGTTCCAGTAATATATCATGATCAACAGTGTCAAACGCCGCACTGAGGTCTAACAGTACCAGCACTGTTGTTTTTCCATGGTCAGTATTTGTACGGATGTCATTAAAAACTTTGACGAGGGCTGTCTCTGTGCTGTGGTATCTACGAAAACCAGACTGATAAACATCAAGGCGTTTGTTCATTGCTAGGAAGCTGTTTAGCTGCTGGAACACAACTTTTTCAATAATTTTACCGATAAATGGGAGATTAGAGATTGGTCTGTAGTTTTGCATCAAAGTGCTGTCTAGGTTCTTCTTCTTTAGTATTGGTTTGATAACTGCTGTTTTTAGGGCTTTGGGGAAAACACCTGATAGGAGCGATGAGTTAACTATTTTGATAAGATCCATTCTGATGGATGGGAGGACCTTTTTTAGAAAATTTGTTGGTAAGATATCTAAGCAGCAGGTGGCAGAGCTTAGTTTGTCAATAATTTCATCAAAGCTTGATTGATTTATTGTTTGGAAGTGAGTCATTTTCTCTGGGTGAGTGTTAGTTGGGCTCATAGTTGGTACTGGGGTTTGAACTGATGTACTGATTGATCTTCTGATGTTCAAGATCTTTTGAGTGAAGAAGGTGGCAAAATCATTACAGGCCCTGGTGGAGTTTAGTTCAGGGGGTATTGTCACTGGAGGGTTAGTTAGTCTCTCCACTGTAGCAAATAATGTCCTAGCGTTATTGCTGTTTCTGTGAATAATCTCAGAAAAGAATGAATCCCTTGCACCCTTTAAGAAAGACGAATGGAACATAGTTCACATTAAATATCAATGCAAATAAAATAAAAAACTGTGTGAATAGCAAAAGCAGCAGTAATGCAAAACTGTTTACTGGGTTTAATGGGAACAGTGATAGTTATGGAGTCTCACCCCTGATTCACACCGGGAGCAGAACAGATGAGGCCCTGTGTCCGTACGGCTGCCATATGGACACAAAACAAAACATGGAGTCCAATCAGAGCATTCACAGCGGCCGCGAAGCTCCCTTAACTCTCCGGATCGAGTCGATCTTTTCCGGACACCAGATGCATATTTTAAAGGGTGCATGAGCCTGACAGGAAGTGAGATGAGTCAGCCAAGTTATTCCTATGTATTTCACAATAAAACCAGAAATGGCAGACCCCGAGTGTTTCTTAATCTCGCCTTGATGCCTTGGTCCCGCCCCGGTTGCCTAGGAGATACGTCATCAGGGACCGCCAAGGCGTGTTCCAATGTTCATGTGCTACAAAGGAATCTTTCCTCCGTTTGTTAGCCGTTTAGCTATCTAGCCAAGGATACATCAGACGTGCCTTGATGGCTTCTCTCGGTCAAAAACTTCCCAGAATAGAGTGCAGTAGGAGGCGGCAGCAGCTACTTCGGGGGTAAATTTCTATTTTAAATGTAAGTCAACTAATTTTAACCATCGGGCTTATATCTAAAATGTTTTTATTTATTTTTATTATTATTTCTTAGATCCAAAGAAGTTATATATGGTTCGATAGCTGCTTAGTAGTTGCAGCTTCGGTGGCTACCAGGTACTAATTCGTTTGCACAATTGATTTAACTGACATATAAAAAAAGTAAAACTCTTGTTATACATTTCCAGTTCCATGGTTGAAGTAATATTACTACGCTACAATGCTACTACGATGGGCGGGACGTAAACAGAGCACGTAAGCTGGCAGCCGCGGTTACGTAAGGCAAGTCTGTTCCAAACCGTTTTTTTGACCGAGGAAGGACAGTGTCCTTGTAAGCAAGGCGCCTTGACATAGAGAAACACCCCCCGTCTATAGCCACTGATTTCATAATTAATTTATGGAAGTGCTTCCTGCTTGTCTTGGCTCTGATTTACAAGCCTCTTCTTTCTCTTCAAAGCTATGCACCTACTTTAAAATGCAATCGACAGGCAGACTTTAATCTGTTTAGGCTTTACCTTCCAATATTTGTAGGTCTGGCTCTTCTGTACCTTGGCTATAAAAATATTCACCCGTTGGATGTTTCACAATTATTTTTTTAGTTTGTTTTTTGCTTTTAGTTGTAAAATGTGAGCAAAATAAATTGGCTTTATTGACAAAAATGTCGAAGTTAAAATGGATATGGAGAAAATAATTACAATTTAATTAAAATGTATAACAAAACTGATAGCATAAATATACACCGCTGATTTGATTCCATCCGCATGAGAACTATGGCTTTCGACAATTACCTTCCAGCAAACACAACGACCTGAAGCATCCTGCTACAGCCTCACAGAAATATCTTGAAGACAACAAGGTGGACGTTTTGGCGTGACCCAATCAAAGCCCAGAGCTTGGTCCATTAGGGAATTTGTGTGAGGACTTTAAAAGCTGATTTATGTGCAGGAAGAATTAGGTAAAATTGCAGTGTCTACATGTAAAGTCAACTTTAGTTGATCACGATTTGATTTGTGAAATTAATAAGAGTGAAACATCCAAAGGATTTAATAATTTTTATAGGCACTATAAATGCTTTTTAATTTAATTTTTAAATGCCATTTTCAATATCTTCTTTCTTTCTTCTTTTTTTCCCCTCAGGAGAAGGGCATGTCTGGCTTCTTCCGTGGGGCGGTGCCAAGATCTCTCCGACGCACCCTGATGGCTGCTATGGCTTGGACGGTCTACGAACAGCTCATGGCTCGAATGGGCCTCAAGTCCTGAAGGGCAGTAGAGCAGAGCCGCAGTGGCCTACAGGAGATGAAACGCGAGGGGTTGGCGACGTTTGCATCGAAAGCATGAAGAACAGGGAGCTGATGGCGTCAAAAACTCCATGGGGCAGCCAGCAGTGCCAAGACATTGAGCAGGGGGACCAGGTGGATAAATGTTTGTCAGAGGGTGAGCGAGTTTGTGTGTTTAGATGTTTAAAACGGTTGTTTGTCACGATGCACCTGACCGACTCTCATGCTCGTCTTGGAGTGATGTGACTCTCCCTCTGCTGTAAAGTGAATTTATCCCTCTTAATGTTTATGCTACCTGTGGATGAATACCACTTAAAAAAAAAATGTAAAAAAGCTGGTTTATGCAGTTGGTGATTAAGCAAGCTGCTGCGTGCAATTACTACAACACAGAGCACTGGATAGATGCACTCTAGCTGGTGAAATATTTATAAAACCTGCATAGGATTAAGCAATGTTTCTTACTTGCAGACCACAGTTTTTTAACCTGTTTTAGACAATAAAAAGTGCTCCTACATATGCATCAAGGCAGAGCTTTTCCACCCTGGTCCTAGAGGCACTGCTCTGATTGTTTTAAGCATTTCCCCGCTTCATGACACCTTAATCAGATGATTACAGTTCAGTAACGGCTTGTTATATGGCCTTCAACTGAAATCAGGCGTGTTAAAACTGGGAAACATAAAAATGCAGGGCTGTGTACCTTGAGGAGCAGGTTTGGGTAACGCTCCTTTTAATGGATGGAAATTTAAGCCAATTCAATCACATTAAAGCCTTTTTTCCTTCATATGAATTAAAGAGACACTTATGTGCTTTATGCAATTATGTTGCAATTATATCTAAAGTATTTCAAAGTGTCTTGTAGCAAAGCAGGAATTGTCGAGCTTGTCATTTGTCTGCTTGATCAAGTCAGTCGGTCTGGTTTATGACTAATTCAGTTCTGGGTTTTCTGAACACGTCCCAGTCACATTCATTGCAATTATGAAATTATTTGACAGGGTTGTCATGCAAATTATTCTGATTTTATTCACAGTATGTCTTTTAATTTAGCTGTTTTCTTTGCAAACTTGGTAGGCCTTTCATAGGAATTCAAATACATCATTAAACACGTTTAAGGAAACAAAAAGACTTTAAAATAAAGGTGGCTTCATAGAGAATGTAAGAAAGGTAAGATTCTAAGTAAGGTTTAATATTTAGATTTTTAAGAAGCAACATTATTATTGCTGTGAAAATGAGCTGGAAAGACCTGCACTACCTGTGCTGAACAACAGGGGGCAAAAGTTATGTGAGTAAAATAAAATAAAAATTTGTTACAGTGCACGTTTCGTTCTGATGTAAACGCGTGTTTAAAGAGCACCACAAAGCGGTATTTCATTACCAGTTTTAAAAAAGTTAATCTTTTAAGTGAAACATTGCTTAATCAGAATGCAGACCTGGTCGAGTTTGCACAGAGTAAATGTTTGAGCTCCTATTTCTTTCCATGTTGTTCAGAAATAACTTACTTAAACGATGATTGTGACGTGGTTTTATTTCCATGTTTTTTATTTATTATTGCTTACATGTAAATATAGTAAAAAGAGAAGAAATGTATATTAGAAGTATTTCCATTGTTGGAATTTCAGTAATTCAAAAATCCAACAGACCTCTGCAGAGCCAAGGTAAATCTGTTTTTATTGTGAAACATGACGACCTTAGTGTTTGCTGTTTAACGTTTCTAACTCACTGTGCCAAGTTTAAGTTGGGTCTGTTTATTGTTGTCTCATTGTGCTTAGTGTCCATGTTAAAGCTCATAAAGTTGGAAAGTTGTTGCCTCACAGCTCCTCAATAAACACAATTTTTATGAACAATTTCAGTCTGGTTTCCAACCCCACCATAGTACAGAAACGTTGCCGGGAAAGCTTCCCAGCGACCTTCTGATGGCAGCTGATTCTGGTCGTCTCACCATTCTCATCCCTCTCGATCTCAGAACATTTGACACAATTTCTTATACTATTCTTCTGAAGAGATTAGCATCTGTTGTCTTAAGTCATACTCTCCTGGCCTGGTTTACCTCATATCTTTCAGAAGTTTATCCTGTTTAGATCCCACTCCTTAATTTTTTTCCCCCCGTTTCTGCAGGTGTACCCCAATGTTCGCCCCTGCTATTATTTAAATCCTCCCTTTTGGCCAAATATTCTGTAAATGTCTAATCAACTTCCAAAGTTATGCAGATGACAACCAGCTCTACATTTCCTCCAAATCTAATTCCTCCCTTCCACTTACCTTCAACTGTCTTATGGATATGACTGGTTAGATCATGGTTCTCTAATTTTTCTCAAACTTGGCAGTAATAAAATTCCAGCGTTACTCAGCACAACCCCCGTTCCTCCTTCCTTTCAGGTAGAGTCTGGGTGTCATACTTGATTGTACACTCTTGTTTCAGTCACACATTAATTATAAAACTTAGTACATAATATTGACTAACTATGTCCTTTCCTTACTCCCCATGCTGTTTTACATGGCCTTATCCCCTCTCACATTGACTATTGCAACTTTTTCATTTTTGGTCTCCCCAATAAGTCCCTTTTATAAACTCAACTCCTACAGAACTCAGCAGCTCTGATTATAACTAGGGTCCCCTCAAGAGAACACATCTCCCCAGTTCTTCAGCAGCTTCACTTGTTCCCTGTTGAATCATGGATCAACTTTAAAATTCTAAGTCTCACATTTAACTGCATTGATAGCCTTACTTCTCCTTATATGTGACCTGCTTCACATCGCTACTCCTTCCAGTTTTCTGAGCTCATCAGCCACTCACCTTGTTGTCCCTCTTGCCTTGCTCTTTATCACCATGAGGAGCAGAGCTTTCAGTCGCTCTGTTCCTCTGCTCTGGAGCACACAGCCTTCTGATGTCTCTTCCTTTTAACTGGCTTATTGCCTTTAAACATTTATTTTTCCAATTAGATTGTTTTGCTAGTTTTCTATGTATTGTTAGTTGTTTCTTCTTCTCTGTAAGGTTTTTTTGGGTTTGAGAAAGGCACTCTAAAATAAAATTAATATATAGTGTCTTACTCTTCCAGTAGGTCAATGAAATTTAACCTTTTCCTAAAGTTATTTAAAATTGCTGTCAAAAATCAAGATCCTAGTTGACCCTAGTGTTTTATCGTTTTGCATTTCTTCTTCCTGCATAACACGGCATTAATGTTAATTTAAAAACCTAAATCTTGATTCATGCTGGCTGCTATGTTACAAATGTTTTAAATCTAGCCTTTACATTATTTAGATAGATACACAGAAATTCTAATTTGTTTATTTTAAACATTTGCAATCAATCTGCATTTTATGTAATGTTTAAACATTTGCAGTTGTGTTAAAATATAAGCAAACATCCCTAACCATATTAATTGCTGTTTTTGAGAGAAATTACATTTCTACACCTGAAATAATTTACTGGAAGATTTAGAAGAGTAATTGAAAACCAACAGGCTCCACAGCCATTACTGTATACAGCTGCTTGAGAAGTAAAATTTGTATGAGATTTCCAATAGTTTCATTTTGAAAAGAGTAAAAAGGAAGGTCATTTCATTTTAGAAGCTGCAAGAGCAAGGGGAACGGTTCTCTAAGGGGTATAAATCTATATAGTGCAGGTTCTCAACTAATGTAATCTCAAGGCACTTTACAAGAAAAGTCATTTCAATTCAATAATACAAACATTCTAATCAGTTTTGAAGTTGTTTTTTTAAGAATCCCAGCAGACTGCATCAGATCGACTGGTAGTTGTGCCCCGTTGATGCTGACTCAAACCACAGCAATTCCTCATACTGAGCAAGCATGCAGCGACAGTGGGGAAGAAAAACTTAAAAGAACACTGAACATGTGCAGTTAACCCCATGGTAAATACAACTAATCTAGCTTCAAATGAGCGTTTTATTCTAAAATATATGGACCTGGATCAATGCTTTAACCGCTGGTGAAAGAGGAAGTAGCATAAATCATATTCTGTTTACCTTGTCACATAGGTGTGTGCTAAATTTAGGAATGGAGTGGTGACGTCATCCATTCAGAAAAAAGACCCCTATTCCATTAAATATCTTTGCTGCTACAGCTGGTTTCGTTTCTGTGTAGACATGGCCTAAGTTTACATTTGTTTTAGGCACAGCAAGAAGTAGATTGTCTGCTGAAGTGGGAGCGGGTAGTTCTTAGGATGGAGCGGCTCAGAAAGTAAAGATGACCATTGGGCACTTTTAAAAAACCCTGAATAAATAAAATGTACAGGTAACCAGAGAAGGCATGCTAAAAGCTAACATTTACAGGTGTGCAGCATGTTTTTTAATCCCCATCCAGCTGAGCAAAATGAAACATTATCGCACACATGCTTGCAGCATTTATCCACATGAGAGATGGTGACAGCAGGGATCACAGTCTCCACATCTCTCCTAAAGAAATGTAGCTTCTTTATTTTCAAAACTGTCTTAATTGATAAAAGATCAATAAGAGTTACCTGATCTTTCTTTCAAATTTAAGACTGGCTTTAAAGCCCCAAGTATGGGATTGTATACTGGGTATAAAAAAAGAAAAGACCTTGGAGAGTCTCACCTGGGTTACTTAAAAGTAACCTGCAGGTTCTAGATGTGTCCTTGATCCAACTCAGCTGTTTTAAATGGCTAAATCATTGCCTCAATAGATCTTCGTGTTTTCCTAAAGCCTGATAGTTAAAGTTTTAGATGTAGCTCTGCTCCAAAGCACTTGAATCATGAAAAACATATTAGCCAGAACTAATTGATTGCTGAACCGGCTTTTGATTCAGATGATTTCACAATCGATGTTCAGTTCCTACCCTCATCTATGGGGTCACAAACTCTTGGTATTGACTACTGGACCAATGTTCTGGACCAACATTTTATAAAGAATATTTTGGACATAAGTTGCCCAAAGGTTCCTCTGCAGGGTCTCTGGGCTCTACAGAGCTCCTAAGGGGACATGAGGAAAAAAAAGTTGGTTTCTCATGCGCACCAGATACTTTCTCAGGTGTAAGTAAAGAGAATATTGGGTGCAATTTAGCTTTTCTGTTATCCATTCTCAGTGCACTTTGTATATACAGTGGGCCAGTTCTTTGTTACTTCTCCTAAATGAAAGCAACGACTTGATCATAACTGGTATATACTGTACAACGGAATAAGCCACATGATCCCAAAATCTGATTTAACCGTCACTGAGAGACAACATGACACCTGTCCACCAAAGCTGTAATGTCTATAGGCAAGTCCGAGAAGAATATGTATAGCTAAATAAAAACTGTCATCTCCATTCCAAAAAAAAAAAGATAAGATAAACTGCATCTAATATTCTCTTAAGTGCACGAGAAAGTATCTGATGAGCACAACATACTATATGGTGCAAGAAACAAATTTTTTTCTCCCCCCTTATGTTCCCTTCAGGGATTGTCTTGTAAAAGACCCCTGGGGTGACATACGTCATATACATACGACATATAATGGGTGATTGTGGATCAATAGGTAGAATGGTTGTCTTGCAATTGGAGATCATAGGTTCAATTCCAGCTTCCTCCTGTCATTTGTGAAAAATCATTTGTGCCCAGGGGCAGAAGTGTTTACCGAGCTCTGTATGGGTGTACAAATGTGTGTTTGTGAGTCCACGTTGGTGAATGTGGCTCCAGTGTAAAGCACTTTGAGTGTTCAATATGACTAGAAAAACGCACTATATAAATTCAAAAGAATCATTGTCCAATTCACTTGATATTTATTTAGCACAATAAGAACAACACTGAAAAAAAAAGCAAGTGTAAAACAAGTTAGGAACCGTTATAAATGGGCGCCATCCTTATTTTAAGTTTACTATAAATTACTACTTCTTTAATTATTTTAACCTGCTATAATCACCTGATTGTAAGAAGTACTCACAAGTAAAATATAAGTTCAAGATTACACAAAGCCCAAAAGTTTAAATGATTCGACCGCAATGCTGACTAAATGTGGCGTTGGTTTGCTGCCTTGCAAACTTAATCATAATAAAAACATTTTAAACAAAAGCTTTGTGAAAATGAAAACAGAATGTATGATGAACCAGCCCTGCATTTTTGCAGTAAACCATTAATTCCTCTTAAAGAAAATTGCTGTGAACATTCTCGCTATAGTTTTTTCCCCCTTAGGGATCTTGGTGCATGTTCCACATGTTTCCTACAATTTTACAGTAGCATATCATATTTCATAAATGTCATAAAACAGATTAAAAGCAGACAGCAACACCCTAAATATGAGTAACAAGACGAGGGCTTGGAACCAGAGGGGCGTAATGTCATTTGACAAACTCTACAGGAGAGCCAAAACAAAATTTTGACCACACTTCAATCAACTGTACAGTATCTATTAACCTTTAACCTCAACATTACAACCACATACATGTAGTGTTATATGAGTAAGTAGTTAAGTGAACATATTGCATATTAACACCATGAACATGTTGTAAAACCTTGTAAAATCTTGAAAACATGGCAAAAACATCAAATACGCCTTTTTTGGAACCAAACATTTCCTATTTTTCTAAAGAAAAAGAAACATTTCTGAAGAAAAATATCTGCTGATCAATGCAGAAAGCAGCTAGTATTGTTAGGTACCACCCACTTACGCCCTTCTGGCTCTGAAAAATACTGCAGGCTCTTGTATTGTTCAGAGCCAGAAGGGTGAAAGTGGCTCCAAACAATGCTCAAACTTTTGTGTTAGGTATTTGTAGTTTTGTTGCTTTATTCAATACAGGTTGATGTCTGAATGCTCTCTTTGGCACAACTAGATAGAGCTCCTCAAGACCTTTAATTTGATATCTAGAACTCATGTTTGCCCAAAATGCCACTTACGCCCCTCTGGTTCCAAGCCCTTGAAGAGATAACGTGAACTTTTCTAATTATATCCTTGATTATTCTTCTCATCGTCACACAATCGCACAGATGAAGCTGAGTTTCTCCCGGCAGTCCCTGCTCTCCCACACTCCCTGTTTGGTTAGAGCCACACAGCGTCTCAGCACTGGACACTTATGGTCCTGATCCCCGCCGTTTGCCCAGGCTACGTACGACAGAGGGTCTCCGTTCACCCACAGCATTCTGTTTCCGAGGAAACGCAGGCCGATCCACACCTTCTCTGTGAAGCCGCTCCGCTGGATCTCATTCTGGGAGTGATTGTTCTGCGTCGCAGAGAGCAGGCTGATAAGGTCGGCACCTTTATTTCTGCAGTGTTCCATAGCGTCCTCCCAGGTCTTCTCTTCCTGTACTGCAAGCATCTTGAGGCAGAAGAAATTTTCGGAACTGGTACCTGTTTTCCATTCCCATCCATTCTTGGTCCAGTAGACATTTTTAGCAATGAGTTCTATGTCAATTGCTTGTAGGTCGAGATTGCTGTCGTAGGTGACATAGTCTCCTCCTGACCATTTCCATTTGGTGTTCTCTTTATCCCAGTAGATACCAATCCATCCTTCCTTAGAGTCATCTTCATTCACGTAATTCTTGAATGCTTGTTCCTCTTCTTCACTGTTGAGGTCTACGAAGTCGAAATAGTGGTCCCTGCAGTGTATCCGAGCAGCAGCCCAGTCCTTCTGTTCATCGACGAAGACATATTTTTCAGACCAACAGAAGGCACTTGTGAGAATGAGGAGTGTGAAGATGACCCTCGCCATCCTGACAATGACTATGCACAGGAAGAACTGAGACAGACTTTATCCTTTTCTTAACAGACAGGACATTTTCATAAACAAAAAAACTATCCATGAGCTTCTAAGCAAATTAGCAAAACACGCCTTCAAAACAAATGTTTTCCTGCTGGGCATTCAAAGTGTTTCAAGTGCTGATGAGAAATGAAGCATATCTTAGGAAACTTGTGACCATTTGCATCCTAACCTGATATGTGTCCAAAGCAGTTGGTATTTGTATCTGTATTTGTTGATGGGGGAAAAGTTTTTGTATTTGAGTAAAATTCAAAATAAGCGTAAAAATAAGAAGTTTTTTGTGTTACACTACTGATTTACGTTATAGTGTAAGTATTCTTTCATATTTCATTATCTTAATTATGATGGATATGCAAAATTGGTTGGTGTTTTTCCAATAATCCGACAATGACCATGTAACAAGGAAATGCAGCATTGAAAAGAAAATAACATAACACCCAACTCATTTATGGTTACCAATAAACCAACAAGGGCAGAACATGGGTCTTTTTAGGCATGTGGAGGACCAAGAGATGAATCAGATGCAGGCACACTGTTTTCTATTCGGTATCCCAAATCCATGTGGGGAGATTCAACAAAACCAATTCAATAAAAAGAATACTTTATTGATCCCAGAGGGAAATCCGGTGTTCTTGTTGTTGCTCTGAATCAGGCGCGTTAAAGCAGGGAAACAACGAAAACATGGTGAACAGGCTTTGGAACAGATGGGCAGGTGAACAGTCATGTATAACTGGGGTAACGGAAGGATCAACAAAATAATTAAAGAAAACATCTGGCTTTTAACCACTGGGAAAGTGTCACTGTCCAAACAACAAAATAGACTGAGGCTGAGATAAACATGATCAGGAAGCTGAGTGAAAATAATTAATGCTTACATAATTTGAATAAACAGAAGGTTAAACAGGACACAAATACAGTCGATCTACTGAATTAAAAGTAAGTAAATACATAACATTTATTTATATAGCACCTTTCACAAACTAGTTTTTCTCCCTTTTTCTCCCCATCTGTGTCAGTCAGCCTGTGTCCTCGTTAGGGATGGGTATCATTTAGGTTTTATCTGATAACGGTGCCAAACTGGTACTTTTGAAACGGTGCCGGTGCTTGAAACAGTGCTTCAAGAATGGAAAACATACAAACTTCGTCCAAAAACCCTCTTATTTTTTATTTTCAGTGGGGCTTTCAAACAATAAAAAATTGTGATCCAATTAATCACAGGGTAGCTGTGAATTAATCACCATTCCTAAATATTACCCGAAAAACTGTAAATACGTGTAAATAAAAGGACAAATGTAGATGCAGTTGCTCTTTTAAATTTTTTTAAAATATAAGTGAAATCAGGTAAGTTTTTGTTTTCAACTCCAAAATCACAATCACATTCACAATGTTTGTGTGGTCTCATATGAAAAATAATAACAAATAGAGGTATAAGTAACCAAAATATATGAATAAACTTAACATTTGGATATCAGCAGACTGAATTAAATATCAGATACATCAAATATAATATAGACTAATCTAATGTCACAATTGACCATTTTCCAAAAGTTAACATTCCAGACAGATTCTCCAGTTCATCACAACAGGAAATGAACGCTCTTATTGTGAAGACGTACACAGCTACTTCCGCTTATAGTCAGCACTAACTTTGTCCGAAAAATCACTCTAACTGAATAATTTCATGTTTTTAACGCAGCGCTATCTCACTATGCAATGTACTGAAGCTATACAGTGAGCCAACATGCATAAATCTAGTTAAATACGGAGTATTTAAACTCTGCACCGCACACACCAGAGCTGCTATCTGAAGCGGACGGACGATTCTCACAGATAACTTATGAACTTATCATATCACTACAAAGCCAATATGCCAATAATAATATGCTCAGATGTCATTTAGGATCAAAAACACATGCTGCTGCACAACAATCTGGAGTTTGGCTGGTTAGGAAGGACAGCAGATGTGTTGCGGGCTGAATTATGAACAGGGCGCTGTTCTGGGAATGCGGTTTTCATTGCGTAAAAAAATGGGCGGGGGGGTGGGGTGACTTCCAGGAATTAATCTATCCGCGTTGGTGAGTTAATTTTGACAACCCTAACTTTGAGCAGTTTTTTGCACAAACATAGCCATTTTTACATTTTCTGGTGATATAGGGAATCGCTCTTGGCTGATGGCACTCACAGAATCCACAGTGTTTCACATCTCCGGGAAAACAAGAACAGAAATAAGGTACCGAAATGTGTGCTGCTTTTCGGTTTCGTTACTACCGTTTATGTCAGAACCGTTGCCATCACGGCACCGGGCATATGTATTCATCCCTAGTCCTCGTTTTTTTCATTGTCTAATTAGTCTTCCCTGTGTTGTCGTTCCCTTTATATACCCCTTCTTTTCTCACTTCCTTCGCCAGTTCCTCGTCAAATCTACCCTTTGAGTGATTTCTCGTCCTCGTGATTTATTTGCTTTGATGGCATCTTATCAAATGAGTAACAATTTCTCTAAACAACTCGCGTCTGAGTCCGTCCCTACAACCTTGAGATAAACAGTATTTTTTTAAAGAGAGAGAGAAACACAATAAAACCATGATTCAAAAACCCCAAAAGAGTCAGCAGTTGGTGGCTGCAGGGGTAGACTGCTCCATAATCTAGGGGCTACACACTGAAAGACTCTGTCCGCTTGGTTTTGAGGGGACTGTGTGGGAATACAAGGACGTTCTGCACCTCAGAATGAAGGTTTGGGGTTAGCCAGGGTTCAGTGAAGAGCTGACGCAAATCTACAGGGCCCTGACCGTGCAGAGCTCTGTCAGAACAAGAACTCTGAAACGGATTCTGAAGTCTACAGGGGACCAGTGAAGAGAGTAAAGCACTGGGGTAATATGAGCATATTTAGGAGAATATGTTAGGACTCTGGCTGCTGCATTCTAAATTACTTGTGAAGAGGAGACTGAAGATTTGTCTAAAGCTGTGAAATGAGCATTGCGGTAGACCAGGCGCAACCATACAAATGCATGGATGATTTTCTAAAAAAAAATTAAACATCCGAAGACTAAATGTCTAATTTTTGAAATATTGTAAAGGTGGAAGAAACAAGAGGACAGATTGCAGCAAAGGTTCTGATGAACATGGGAGTAGAGATGACTGTGAGCTACAGACTAACACAAAAATACAGTTTTAAACAAATACCTAAATAACACAAGAAAGGCCAAAGATTCTAGAAACCTATAAATTACAGGTCTCTACATACTTTGTAAGAGGGAAAACTTCAAAAATCACTAGTGTATCTATTACTTGTTCTCCCCACTGTAAGTACTTTTGCAAGACACTGTAAATGAAGATAATTTATGAAATGTTGTACACAAACAAAACATAAAAATACGAACAAAAAAACACAATTTCCTTTCATGTGAATAACTCTGACTGTCCTGTCCCCTTTACTGGGAAATATGGAGGAATTATGACAAATTAGGGAGGAGAGACTTTCCTGATCAGTGCTTTCAGTGATAAAAAATACAATACAAAAAGCAAACAAAAAAGAAAATCATACATTACAGTGAAAAATGAAGGAGAAGTACTGAAAAGCTATATAGTTATTACGTTAGTATGTAAACCATTAGGCAAGGCAATTTTATTTGTATAGCACACTTTCAACACAAGGCAATTCAAGGTGCTTTACATGATTCATTGAAAATGAAACCACATAATTACAAACAAAACATTTAAGTTTAACCGTAATTAATCAGTAGGAAAAGGTAATGTAAGGAACAAATTTATGTAATTAATACACAATCAAAAAAGAAAAAGAAATAAAAAAGTAAGAATAGAAACTTAACCACAACAATAAAAAATAATTTAAGGAACAAATTTATGCAATTAAAACAGATTAAAACAGATAAAACACAATGGGGTAAACAAAACAAAAAGTGATCAAAAAGCGCAATTTAAGATTCAAATGCAGCTCTGAATAGTAGAGTTTTTATCTTTGATTTAAAAGAGCCAAGGGATTCAGCGTTTTTGCATTCGTCTGTAAGTTTATTCCACATTTGTGGAGAATAGAAGCTGAAAGCTGCCTCTCCCTGTTTAGTTCTGATTCTAGGGACGATTAGTAGGCTAGAGTTGGAGGACCTTAGTGGTCTACTGGGTTGATATTTGGTGCTAAAGCGTTCAATGATTTATAAACAAGTGGGAGTATTTTAAAGTCTATTCTCTGAGCTACAGGGAGCCAGTTTAAGGACTTAAGAACCGGGATGATATGTTCTACTTTCCTGGTTCTAGTGAGAACACTGCAGCAGCGTTCTGGATCAGCTGCACCTGTCTGATATATTTTTTAGGTAGACCTGTGAGGAGGCTGTTGCAGTAATCAATCCGACTAAAGATAAACGCATGGATCAGTTTTTCACGGTCCTTCTGTGCCATCAGTCCTTTAATCCTAGAAATGTTCCTCAGGTGATAGAAAGCTGACCTTGTTATTGCCTTTATGTGACCCTGCAGGTTCAGTTCAGAGTCCATTATTACACCTAGATTTCTGGCGTGATGAGTCATTTTTAGTTGTATTAGCTAAAGCTGTGTGCTGATTGTGGATCGTTCCTCCTTAGGTCAAAAAAATAATTACTTCTGTTTTGTTTCTGTTTAGCTGGAGAAAGTTATGGGACATCCAGTCGTTGATTTGTTCAATGCATTTATTTAAGGTCTGGATAGAATCAAAGTCACCTGCTGATAATGTAATGTATAGCTGTGTATCGTCTGCATAATTATGGTAGCTAATCTGATTGGCTGCTATAAAAAAAAGTAGTTCAAACATACATGTTCGAACCCGAATCTACTCCTAATGTATCACATTAGGTGTGATTGTAATGAAAACAATGGAAGTATTAGCTAAATTAAGTATAAATCCTCTAAATCACCATAATTATGAAGAAAACATTCAGATATATATTTTTATAAATGATTGGGACATGTTATCTTAGAATGCATTGTCTTGTCAATGTGCAGGTCGTACTTCCAAGGAGAAGAAAAACAACAACAGTTTTCTTAACATGGAGAGAAAGGCTTTGAATCGACCACAATCACCTCTTCTGTTTCAAATAATTTGTTATTCTTTACCGATGTTATGCTTTTGATGTTGTTACACAATATGTTTTTTTCGGCTATGATGAGTAATTATGAATAATTGCTTGGGGCAATCATTAATAAGATTAAAAAATGTATTGAAAATTACCAAGTTTGGGGCAACATATTGAGATGCAGGAATATAATAATAGCCAAATAGTTCAGTCTCAGATCTGTTTATCAATACCTGGCTGATAAGACTGAGATATGTAAAAAAGTTTATTAACAAAAAGAATTAAACTTTTCATTTAAAATACTTTAATCAACAAACTTACCAACTCATACAACTAACTTCTAAGTAAAAAGAAGATGAATGAATAATTAAACCTACCAAAATTCGAAATGTACCAATGAATAGAAGTTGCAGCAATAACAAATGAGTTGATAGTGATGTCAAACTTCAGAATGAATATGTAGCTTAAAGACTAAGGCTTGTTTTGAACAGTTTGAAAGTGAGAGGGAGTTAGTTTTGAACGGATTGTGATTAGTTTAAGAATATTTACCACCTTATGGTTTGTGTTCAAACAACCAATTAACAACGCAAAGCAGAAGTGAAGACAAAACTATGTGGAGGAAGAACTGATTAATTAATTAATTTGCTAAATTAGAAATGAATAACCTTTGCAGAATTTATTCCATTTTATGGATCAGTCAATGTAGTGATTTAACTAATTTTTGCATTTTGAAATACTAAGAATGTGGTTTAAAAATAACTTTCCCTCTAGTGGCTCGTACTCATAAAAAGTAAGTAATGACAAATCTAGAGCTTTTTTGGTGTTATTGCAGACTCTGATAGGAAGCATGTATCCTTGTTACTTTTCCCGCAGATCAGCGGTACTGCTGTGGGCTCCTCTGCCATCCCAGATTGCTCATACCAGGCAGCCAGTCCTCGCTCTGCCCACCCGCACAGGTTGAGCTGGAGTCAGAGCAGATATTTCCTTACTGAGTCTAGAATGCAAATAAATAAATGCTGATCCTACCCACACTTAGGGCCTTATGTAAATGTCAAAATGTCTCCATCTAAAATGAATGACAGCACTTTAAATAAATCACCAATTTCACTAACCTCGTCCACTTGACTGGACTCTCAGAAATACAGAAAGGAGTGGGAATCGAACCCTGAATTCAAAAGCTGGTTAAAACTGTTTACTTGAGATGCTTCATGGGCCTACTGCCTGTGTTGTAAGGCTGATTTATATACCAAAATTGGTCATAAACAAAAACAAATGACAACTCAAAAACATACTCAAAATGCAAAACCTTATTATAGTTCCACTCCAACAGCGCTGCCCGAAATGGTTAAACTAACAGATTCTGCAAAAAGCTTCAAAATGATCTTAATGATCCTATGGTTTTCAATTAAATTAAATGTAATGGTTTACATGCAATTTTTTATGTGATCACATAGTTTCATATTATTTATAAATAGTTTACCAACTATTTTCCAATTACATTTTCCAATGTTTACATATTATGCACAATTAAATTGAAAAAACTGAACTAGTTTGGTTTTGCAGACAGATTTAAATCTTTGTAATTGTTGAAAAATGTATTTAATTATAATGTCATTATTTTGTAATGTTTGTTAAATGAGCAACAACTTCTGTAATATTAACATAGCATGTCTCGGTAGTTCAGATCAGGCAACTTCTGGCTCCAAAGCCACACGTGGCTCTTTAGACTTTCCACAATGGCTCTCAGGAAATTTGGCTAAAATAATAACGGACAAATATTTTTTATTATCATAAAAAGGTTCGATCCGCGTTGGTGAGTTAATTTTGACAGACTTAACTTTTTGCAGTTTTTTGCACAAACATAGCCATGTTTCCATTTTCTGGTGATATAGGGAATCGCTCTTGGCTGATGGCACGCACAGAATCCACAGTGTTTGACATCTCCAGGAAAACAAGAACAGAAATAAGGTACCGAAACGTGTGCTGCTTTTCGGTTTCGTTACTACCGTTTATGTCAGAACCGTTGCCATGATGGCACCGGACATATGTATTCATCCCTAGTCCTCGTTTGTTTCATTGTCTAATTAGTCTTCCCTGTGTTGTCGTTCCCTGTGTTGTCCTGCCCTGGTTTTAGCAGATTTTTTTTTGGGAATTTCAATGACACTAAAAGTAACAATATTTTTAGATCATTTTTTCGTGGTCATTAGGTTTTAAACTATTGAGCAGTTTTATATAATTTTGCCACAAATGTCAAAAACTCATTGAATAAAATGAATCCATTGTCTTTCTGCAAACATTTTATGGTTTTCTTTCTTTTAAAATCTTTAAAAAAGAACTAAGATTGTGGCTCTTTATGAGTGACAATACATTTTTTACTCTAGTAGATTATAACTAAAAAATTTTGTTTTTCTAAAGGGGATGTAACATTTGCGGCTCTGAATGAGTTGTCATGGAAATCTGGGTGTCTGAGAGGCCTTGGATGTGAGAATAAGACAAAGTGTCAATTATATTCGTACATAGTTTATTTTACGTGAACGGAGGGCCTCCTGCTGAGAACCCCGGAGCTTCAGCACAGATGCATGGGTATATATAGTAGTCAGCCACACCCTAAGGAATCAGCTTCTGACCGATCATTACATCATACAGATGATTTCAGACATAATCAAATAGAAGAGGAAGTCTAACTTCAGTAGTCAGCGGTAAACCATCAGGAGGATGGAGATTATTGTGGGCAGTACACCTGTGCACTGATCATGATGTCAGATCAGCATCTTGATGTGGCACACCTGTGAGGTGGGATGGATTATCTCAGCAAAGCAGAAGTGCTCACTATCACACATTTAGACTGATTTATGAACAATTTTTGAGAGAAATGGTAATATTGTGTATCTGGAATGAATTTTAGATCTTTAAGTCCATCTCATGAAAAATGGGAGCAGAAACAAAGGTGTTGCGTTTATATTTTTGTTGAGTGTACAATTGATTCTTGTTTGTACCTTAGAATCAGAACAGCTATCTAAGAGCTGAGTAAGAGGATTGAACCTTTCTTAATGTCCCAGCATTAATAATAAAATTATCCGTTACATGAGTTTTATTTACCTCGATTAAGACCAAATGGCTGTTTGGATGGTAAAGGTTCCCGACCTCTGGTTTAGATGAAGGTAAAATGGACTTTTCTTGTTGTTTTGAAAAGATTCAATCTCTTAAATTCTGAACAACTGGATTGGGAATATCAGATTTTTAGGTCTAAAGTTAGTATCACTAAAGATCAGTAATGAGGCTGAGTTATTCCTAACGAGACTAACAAAGTTAAACTCTAAATAATCTTGGTGATGTGTCGATCAAACAACCCTATTACTGTATGTAAACATGCGCTGTTTTGGTTGCATGCCTCAAGGATGGAGTTTCTGTGAAACTTCCTAGGTAAACAACCCAAGGCTGTTTTGTATGTGCTGGAAAGGGGAAACCTGTCCAACCTCTTTTCAAGGTTGGTTTTATATGTTTTACATAGATGGTTTCTTTCACTCCTTTCTCGAACAATCTGTATTCCCTTTCTAAAATGTTAACATTGTTGTCTTCAAAAGAATTAACTTTATACTTTAGATGAATAAGGTCTGCTGTTTGTTTTTATAAGAGCATGAATTCAATGGTTTATAGACTAACAAAAATAATTGCAGGGAGCCAATGTTAGGACTTTAGAACTGGGGTGCTGTGCTCTACTTTCCTGGTTTTAGTGAAGATACGAACAGTAGCATTCTGGATCAGCTGCAGATGTCTGATTGACTTTTTAGGCAGACCTGTGAGGACACTGTTGCAGTAATCAATCTGTCTAAAGATAAACTTTAGTCCTTTAATCCTGGAAATTTTCTTCAGAAGACAAGTTCTTCAGCCTTGCCTCAATGGAAAGAGTAGTCACCTGGATGGAACTTGATCAATTGATTCACTCTTCCCAATCCCAGATGCCAACATGTCCTGTTGTATTCAGAATGAATTTGAGTGCAAATAGGGGAATTTGGTTGCATTAGGATTGATGCTTGTGATGTTACTATCCATCCAGTGGGTCCATGATACAGAACGATTAATCAGTAATTTGTTCAAATTCCAGTTCATCATTAGTAGGTTTACAAGTAAACCATTCAGTAAGCAGACTCGGTGATTAATCCAACTAATGTCTTTTTATTAAACGATCTTTGTTGTAGTTTACCCTCCAGACCCGGGGCATGTACCATGAAGGTAGCTGAACAAACTTGGGGTTACAGGATTGGTTTTGAGTCGACAAAACCAAACCGATGCAATCAGGCTTTATTGGTACCATGACGCAGCTTATCAACTTTCTCTGTCAACTCAGGCTTCGATCCTTATGCGTGCACATAAAAGAGTGACGTCGACACTGAACAACCAATCGCGTTCGATATGGATAGAGCGAGAGGTATATACTTTTCAGCGGAGGAGCAAGAGATAATTCTTCTGAAATATGAAGAATATATAAGTATTTTTCAAGCACGCAGTAACACTGTATCTGCTGCCAAAGCAAGAGAACAATCTTGGTGGAAGATTGCTGATTGCGTTAATGCGTGGGTTAAACAATTAATGTACATTTATGTAGGCTTATAATATTAAAAATATATTAAATGCTAAAAGGAAAATGTATTCGTGTTGATATATATATTATATATATATATATATATATATATATATAGTATATGTGTGTAGATGAATGTAAAATGTGAATCTATAACCCATTGCATCCTAAGAAAGATTGATATTCATTGATTTTTAGATGCAACAAAGACAAATATAAAAATATAATTCAAAGTGGTGAGTATATATTTACCATAACCTTTTATTATTTTTTTGAACATTTAATCACAAAGACTTGTTTGCAGAAAATAGAAAAAAATGTGAAATGAGGAAAATTGGGGGAGGGCCACCTCCTCAAGATTACACTGTGGCGGAGGAGTTGGCTCTGAGCAACAATAAGGGTCGGCCGATCATGAGGCGGTATAGTAAGGGTATGGCTTCAACGAGTCACATTTGTTATGTGCGGCTCAAGAAGTTCACAAAGATAAGACATTCCTTCTGCGGAAAATCTGTATCTTTCATACAAGTAAGCATCAGGAAAGTCAATGGATTTTGTCTGTCCCTAAAAACTCTCTCTCTACGAAGTGTTCGTATAACAATTTGCGCGGAGATGTCCACAGGATTTGGGAGAAAAGAGAACAAATGCTGGGAACTAGTTACGTCATCTAAATGTTTCTTTGCTCACAGCTGATTGGTCAAACTTCAGTCTGAGATCTCGAATCCAGAACATAACCTGCCCCTGAGCAGGTTAGCCGTACAGTGTAAGATACCATGACAACGAACACCGATCAAAGCTGAGCTACTTTCATAGTACCTAAAACCCAGGGTTGGTGGAAACTAAGCTGAAGCATAGCTGGCTAGCCACCTAATCCGGTTTCATGGTACAGGCACCAGCTGGTGGCAGAAATTACCTCATTGTTTGAATTCATTGTTTGCCAATAAAGACTCACAGGAAGACGACACATGTGAAGCTAGCAGCGCTAGCTTCCCTTCTGATTGGAGTCATTCTACAGACGCTGATCATCTGCGGGCTGAATGTGTGAGTGTTTGCAGTCAGAATCTCTTCAGTCCAGCTTCAACCCGAGTTGATCTACGAGCAGTTGACTCCTGCCGAAGAAACATTCACAGAAGTTAAAGAAATCATCGTGAAGTCCGAGGAAGAGATGGATGATCAGAGCAGAACGCTGGATTTGACCAGGACACCCCACATCGTCTAAGGCAGGGGTGTCAAGCTCATTTCCATTTAGGGCCATATCAAGTTCATAAATTTCCTTAAAGGGTCGGTTAAGTAAAATTATTTATCAAACTATCTTTAACAAACTGTTAAAGTATTAATAAATATATGTTTTTAGTATTCAACAAGTACGTCATAAAAATGAAATAACACTGAACGTCTTTCCTCACTGTTGTGATTTAGGACTATTCAAAGAAACACTGATTTGATTTAACAAAATAGTATTTAGGTGCACATAAATTAAACTTAAAGTTTCTATTTATAGGATACTCTAGAGTTTAGACGGCCACATAAATGGCTATGGCAGGCCGGAACTGGCCCCCGGGCCTTGAGTTTGACACCTGTGGTCTAAGGTAAAACAAAACCTACTGATCCTAACGTTTAATGATGTCGCAGGATGCATATCGAGGCTTTAAAGCGTTCAGTTAGGAACATTCTTTTTGTTTGCTGCCGATTGCAGCTTCTGCTTCCATAATTCGCTGGTGTTACGGATCAACGTGTTTCTGTGTTTGCTGGTTTCTAACTTCGGATAGCGTCAGTCATAGAGATGATCTATTATGTCTATGTCGTCAGTGGTTGCTATGCGCTGCCGCGGATGTTATTGTGCCGAATTAAAATGGATTAATGAGGAAGCTGAAAAAAATACTGTCAACCCGGTGTTACGGATCAACGTGTTTTGTGTCAACTGGTTTCCAACTTCCGTTAGCATCTTTGGTTGCTAATGGCTACCACAGGTGTTATTGTGCCGAAGAACCCTGCTTAGCTGCCCTCATCGATGCCGTTTTATTTAAACAGAATGTAATCAAATAATCCGATTGATAAATTAAGATGGTAATCTATAGTTTTCAAGTTTTTGTTTATGAAATCGGCTCATCGATGTTTCCCTTTTTTCCAGGTTAGCCGTATCTACTGAAAGTTGATCAGAAGAAGCTCTGCCAAACACTAAGTCTCCTTTCAGCACTGCAATAGTTTCAACCCGCCTCGTTTAATGCCCAGTTATCGCGTCTCAGAGACGTTAGAATCATACCAAAATCATGCTTTAATAACTAAAAAAATAAGAATTTAAAAGAGTGAGAGTCGACCTCGCGGTTCCTTAAAAATGAATCCCTGATCTGCGTCATAACCTCAACACCACGGTATCTACAACCGCTGCAGATCACTGTCGTCTCCCCGTTTTCAACAAACATTTACATGGTATAGTTTTTTGGGTACAGGCTGACAGCCAGATGAGCTTGTGATCATTTTTAAAAGAACTCAGTTATGCGACAAGATACGTCTTAAACCGTAGTTCAAAGCAAGATTTATATCATAATGTAGCAGGTGGTACCACACGGTGTCACTGTGGCCCCACAGGCAAGAACCCGTTAAATAGCAGTTGGCTGTTTGCCAGAGATGTGTGCCAGTTTTCTCTGGGAGGCCAGGGTGTTGGCTGGCCTCAGGCACCCTGTTTGGGTTGACAATGTGTGTGCGAAGTCAATTTTGATACTTTTTAGTTATCTTATAGTAGGATTGTGTTTTTTTTTTTTTTATGGTGTGATCTGCTGATAGGATCACAGAGTTCAAGTGTCCGGTGACCTGATGAGGAGCTGACAAAAGAGGAGTGTGCACGAGGCATTTGCCACGCACAGGTACAAGGTTTTAAATTTGTTTTAGATAATGAACTGTTTCTATAACGTGTACCCTGTGGTGGTAATGTTGTATCTTTGTTTTTGCAGTGATTCACTGTGGCCTGCTGTCCTTGCTTTCTTGGTTAGTCCATCTCACCTTAGTTGGCTTGATGGCACTGAAGCAACTGAGAACTCTTGTTAGGGTTGATGAACAATTATATGTTTTTTTTTGGTCACTTTCTCTACCGCCTTGATTTAACCTGCTACAGCTGGTTAATCAGGGGAATATATTGCACCAGACCTGATTGATGACAGTGATTCCAACTTAAAGGTAATTGTTTGCTGGGTGGTAAATTTAATTTGGGTCTTGAACAGGAGTACCATTGATTGTGTGCTGAGTCAGTACCAAGGAGAGGAATTTTAAAATACTAGAGAAAAATAAAATATTAAATTTTATTCTGAGTCTGCCTTCTTATTGACCCTGCAACACATACAAACTACCTCGTGTTGGGGTTTAATAGAAGAAAAAAAAACAATTTTAGAAATGTAATATTTGAACATGGAAACGTTTAAACGCTCAATGTGATCACTTTGTTCGTGATTCTGTTGGAGGAGCAATAAAAAAACCTGACAGATGTCAGCCACCAAATGGCTTATTGTTCTCCTTCACATCGCGTTTTTTATTTTATTGTGTTATCTCTTATGTTAAAGTGTGATGACTCACTCTGCTGGACACAATAACTTGACTTCCTTAAAAGATGAATGTAGGATTATTAGTAAATCCAGTTCTAATGTAAAATATGAAACATTAGACTCAAATATATTGTTGTTTTTTATCGCTGCACATGTATTATTTGGGTCTTGTGACCTATGAGGATATATTTCCTTTAAGAAATATAATAATTGTTTTAGCACCAAAGGGGAAAATGATACTTCAGCCTGACTTTTACACTCTGTGTTTTATACCCCAAGGGAGAGCTTTAACCATTCATGTTGTGTTTTAGGTCATTAATGCCTCATAATTATACAGTTTGGAGATATTTTTCTAGTTCCCACTCCCAGCATAAAAACAAAGTTTGACCATTTTGGATTTTTCTGTGCTTGGTCCTCTCCTCATGAACAGTTAGCCCTGTGAATATGGAGACATTTGAGGTAAATTTACAAGTTAGATGGGAGGAACTGAATATTTAAGACCAAAATTCTGTTCAGACCGCTTAATGTCTCTATTCACTGGAATAAACTGAGCAAAAAAAAAGGCACAGGGCAAAAAAAGGTAGACATTCTGTAAGTTATTTACTCTATGATGAGAGGACCAAGCACAGAAAAATACAAATTTATACAACAGATAGCGATAAATGACAAGAAATATATTTTGTGTCCCTAATGTTTCATATTTTACATTAGAACTGGATTTAGGCTACTTGATTAGTAATCCTACATTAATCTTTTAAGGAAGCCAAGCCATTGTGTCCAGCA
>JAPXFQ010000587.1:0-38652 GCA_028564705.1 Apricaphanius iberus
CAGAGACCAGACGCCACTGATGTCATCAGCTCCAAACATGTCTCCATTGAGGGGGATGCTTCGACAGTTGTGCTGTGATAAAACACAGTGGAGGTACCTTGAGACACTAATTATCAATCATCAGCGACTTTGGATTCTCTTAATTTGGATTAACACGGAGCACTTCAGATCTATAACGAGCTTACCTTTCTCTCCGCCTATATAAAGAATCAGATCACTTCAGCTTTTGGATTACAATCTCCTCATGGATATGCTTAAACACCCAGAGTTCTTCAGCTACTCAGCTTACCTCCTCTCTGCCTTTATATAGAGTAATATCTCAATACTAATTCTTAAAGTTGCAAAGTACTTTGTCCATCCTCAGCTTACTCTCCTTTGTCTTATTTCTTTAAGTAATTAAGCATATATATATATATATAGAGAGAGAGAGAGAGAGAGAGAGAGAGAGAGAGAGAGAGAGAGAGAGCGAGAGAGAGTCAATACATAAAGTTATCTAGCCTATTACTTTCTCTCTCCCAATCAGTGAATAACAGAGCAAGTCTCGGTTTATGTCCCTCTCTCTCTCTGTCCAGCAGGATTAGGGTTATTTAACCTACTACTTTACTTGTGTTAATTATAATCAGCGAAAGCGATTAAAAAAACATATATCTATGTTGAACTCTACAGAGATTGTTAGATTCGTGTCGCTGCGACAATTAAATAATACCCATCATTAATAGCCCGCCATAATCATGCAGTCACAACACACAACACATGGTAAGGTCTAAAAACCAATACCCGAGCGACCTCTTTCATCTGGGATACCCCTGCTTTCCAAGTATTATACAAAGAAATATATACACTCTCTTTACAGTCACAATGCAAGGTTCATATATTAAATCTCAATACTGGATTAGCAAGGCTGAGGACTATTTAAGGTTGTTGTCTCGCACTTGGTTGCTAAGGATACGTTAATTGTCTACTTACGTTGAAAGCTGGCCGTCTTCGTCGGGCTTCTAAGCGAGATCGAAGTCAGGGAGCGCTTCTGTCAACCCTGTGCTTCAGTCGCATTACAATTACCCCTCAGCAACTAGCTGCAATATAGTATGCCAATGAAAGAGACCCGTCTGACGAAAATGAATGACCTCAAGTCAAAAGAACAACTTTTGAATATTTAATTTTAGCTCAAAAGATTACGAAATACAAGCAGCTTTAGGAAAAAATAAAAAAACTTCTCAAATTACAATGTATGGCAAACCTGACAAAGATATTTTCCCCTGAGAGTCCCAAAAACAAGACGCAGCTCGAAAAAAGAGTGAGAAGAAGTCTCTCTCAAAAAAAAATCTCAATTGATTACAACAGTCCATATATATATATATATATATATATATTATATTATATATATATATATATATTATATATATATATATATATATAAGTAGGATGTCTCTTGTCTTTAACACGTGGACAGTGCTAGAGGGTTCTTCGCAAAAACAGCACACCATTATCAGTCTTGTGGTTTTTCTTGTAGACGGTCTAAGTCTATTCTGAGTGGCAGCTCTTCTTAGAAACACTTCTGATCTTGTGAGCCACATCTTGGGGGCACGCTGTTCTTGCAAGGTGCTGGTGGCGCGTAGCAGAGGAGGATCACATAGAGTCGAAAGGGGAACGCCTTTTTCTGACATGTAATTGAATGGCCTTTCATTACACTTTCTAAAATGATCATTCATAGAAAAGGTTGACCCATATTTTATCACCTCAGCCTAGAATTTAACACATCATAAAACAGTAAATTTTCTTAATTGAACAGATCACTGTTGATAAGGAAAGCAGAAAGCATGATAAAAAACATACTTTATAAGCAAAACAAGGCATCAATAAACACTTTATTGTTTTCTATAACTTTCAGTAGTTTTGGCTTATCTATGCAGAAATGACCGGCTTAGATTTGTCACATATGATCTAAGAGATTTCAACAATGTCACGATCAACGGTGTCAAAGGCAAAACTGAGGTATAATAATGTGATTCAGCTCGGTCATATCTGTTGTCTTTTGCATCAGCTCATGTCTCAGCTGCATCAGTTGTTTTATCTATGGACAGAGATGGACGTATGTGTGTTCCAGTTGTTCCATATTTGCTATCATCTGCACCAGCTGAGGGAACTGCTTGTTGTGTTCCATTTGGTTCGTATCTGCTGCCTTTTGGGTCAGCTGATTTATCTCTGGGTTGTTCATGGTCATTCAGAAATTCAGAGAGTGCTGAGTCTGCCGTCGTTATCTTGGCTTGGGGACAGGGCGTCGAGTTTACATGTGAAAACACGTTGGATAGATAAAGCCTCTGACCTTGTTTATTAAGGTTCCATTCGTTTCCTGTAAACAGGTGCTTTATATTACAAAATTATTACATAAAAATATTCAATTTTTCATAAGTGGAATTGAGCATCCAGCATCCAGTTTTAACAAACCTGTTAAATGATTGCATCCTGCTGTATTGTTCATCAGATCGTGTTGCACGAATTGGGCCAGAAATTAGAAGTTGTATCTTGTGGTTGTTCAATTTCTGGAGTAAATCCAAGAAATCTTTCTTTAGAATTTTTGAGAGGGATATCGGCAGCTCCAGCATTAATAACAACTTTTTCCAAAACGTTTTTCAATTTGTATTTTTTTCAGCCAGGGGACCCACGGGCCGACCAGAAGGGGAGGAGACTTAGGCTCCCATAAATTTGTTTTTTTTATTTTTATTTATGAATTTTGACTGATTGCATACATGAAAACTCTATTTTATTTTTTTCAGTTAGACACAAAATGACATAAGGATTAAGAGACACAAACTTTGATTAGTTGACAATAAATACAGAAGAGTTACATCAACAACACATGAAAATAAATTAGCAGAAACAGAACCGCACACAACAACAGAGCAGACGTTATTGTTCATTCACATAGATATGTGCTCTCAGATCAGTCTCACTGCAGCTCAGGTTGGTGGCACAAATATTCCACCATAGAGTTCTGCTGTACAAGTTGTGCATTCACGTATTAAGACAGTTGTCATGTTCATCCTCTTTATTTATTTTCTATCTATTTTATGAGGACAATTCTGTAGAATTCTGATTTAAAAAGTACTGTACGTACTTATACAGCAGCTTTCATATTTTCAATCATTAACCAATACATACATTTTGATCAAATACTAATTATTGAGAAATACCTGTAGTAAAATCTAAATATGAAATACTAAATTTATCCAGAAGATGGCAGCAATACGACGTTATGTGTAACAAGAAAAAGAAGAACTACATACTCTTCCAGACAGCCAATGAGATAAATGGATTTGTTATAATCAAAGTAGGGAAAAAGATAAATGATGAACTTTCAGTATAAACAGTACAAAAATTATAGATTATCATCCGTCTACTAAACGAAGACACAGAATCATTAATATAATTAAGAATTCCAGTTCATCATTCATAAATTTACAAGGCGACTATTCAGAAAGCACACCTGGGGTCCTTTCCATACAGCAGATTATGTGACATAACCGGATAAGTTTGAAGGTAAGTTTGTGGATAACCTCAAATTTCGGTTCCAAAAACGGAGGTATCTTTCAAGGTATGTTAGTAACCATAGCAACTTAATCTCTGAACATAACTTGCTCTGGACCAGGTTATGTTTCAGGTAAGTTTGTTCCATTAAGGGTCCTCAGCATGATATGAACTTTTAAATTATTATCCTTTAGACTTGGAAGCAAAGATTTAACTATATTTTGTCAAAATATCTTTAGTTTTATCAACCAGAAACTGTAGGACAAGATAACTGACTGAAATCCTGATCAGGATTAAAGTTAGATAGTTTTGAGTGTCGTACTTCACTATATTTTTATTATATCCATTACTGAGTAGGAAAAACAACTAATAAATATGATTAAAAATGTTGCACCCCAAAATACTTTAATGCATAATAGATATGAGAACAATAGTTTTATGGAAACATTATAATAGCAATTATGAGTACTGTAGAGATGATGAGACAGAAAAACATATAATATTAAAGTGTCAGAATATGAGGAAGAAAGAATACGGCTGATTGAAATCCTAAACAGAATTAAAGTTAAACTAGATATAATTATTTTACTAAAAAATAACTCATATATATAATGATTCATTATCTAATAGATGCATTTGTATGTCAGGGTCTTATGTTTAATTGACGTTGCAGTTCCCCCTCTCCACCAGCTGGTGGCGGTAATGACCTGATTCGTTGTTTTTCAACCCCAATAAACCCCAAGAAGAAGAAAAAGAAGAAGAAGAAGAAGAAGAAGAAGAAGAAGAAGAAGAAGAAGAAGCTAAACGTGATGCTAGCTGTTTTTCTCCACGTGAAGTCATTCTAGAGATTCTGCTCATCTGGGGGCTAAATTAGTGAGTGTTTGCAGTCAGAATGTCTTCAGTCCAGCTTCAACGAGAGTTGATCAACGAGCAGTTAACTCCTGCTGAAGAAACATTCACAGATTGTAAAGAAATCTTCAAGTCCGAGGAAGAGATGGATGATCAGAACAGGCCGCTGGATTTCACCCGGACACCCCAGATCATCTTACACCGGATAGGTAGGAAACAGCAACGATGCTGACGGTTTACTGTTGACGCAGGATGGAGATTACGGCTTTAAATCCACCATTTGGGGAGAGATTTTAGCGGAGATTAGGCAGCGAAGCTAAAGCTAGCTCCTGGTGCTAGATAAAGTGGTGGTGGTGTTACGTTAGTCTGCGTGCGTGTCCCCTGATCCTCGGGAACGCGCATCGTTCCAAACTCCCCGATTCTAAAAGAGCCTCTTAAAAAGGTTAGAGGGGATTCTATATCAGCGTTTAGGCAGACTGTGCTAGCTAGGAGCATTCTGCTGTTGGGTCATACATAGATATACATAAAGAATAGACCCCGCATCGACCGCTACTGCCTAGTAGCGCTGATGAGCCGTGGGGCCGCCATCTTGGATCAGTATGTCCTGCTGCTTCTTAATGAAGCATCAGTGCGTTTAATCCATCATAACTCACTGAATACTGAACTGATTTTAGTGTGCTTTTGTTTCTGACACCGTGATACATAAAACTATGATACAAGAGACATGCCTTGGTGTAATATAATATTTACAGTGGGATTAACAGTAGGAAACTATCCAGATATACTCATGAGATGTATGTAAAACAATAATGAAAATATAAAAAGGATAAAACACAAAATGTGGAGTAGCAGATCACATCTTTTTAATGCCAAATAAATATGCGTATATCTTTTAAATCTAAAATAAAAACGTACCTATTTACACTTGCTTGTATGTAACTAATATTATTATTGACAATACTCTTTTTCCGACATTGTTGTTTTTATTTAAATGCTATTATTTGTTTTATAAATTGTCGTTTATGCTTTCTCTCATTGATTCTGTTTTCATTTTCACAGGATTTTGCTGGTGAACAATAAACAAAGAATAATAATATATTTACAAAATTCAAACAATATAAATGTTCTATCTTACCTAAAATGTCATCCCGAGCCCTACTAATAGTCCGTTGATTAGAACAAGAATATATCCCAGAATATTCAGGCATCTTGTAGCTACAGCTGCTTTTGTTTTGGTTTGTCTGCGGAGAGGACTACCGGTTTATTTTTTTATTATTTGTTTATTTAAAAGGATCCCCATTAGCTGATGCCGAGACGACAGCTAGTCTTCCTGGGGTCCAAACAATACATACAAACCACAATAGTTACATTCGCAATTACTCCCAAATAAATCACATATTTATACACATAAAAGAACAATAAAGAATAACTATACTAAAAGTACTTTTTAAAATAATAATATAATGAGGAAAAGCAACATAGCACATGACACAACCTCACCTAAACAATCCAGGTGATATTATGATGTTGAGAACGAATACAGTCTTAGTCTCTTTTTAAAAGCAGTTTTTCCCTTGATTTCACGAATAGCAACTGGAAGATTGTTCCAAAGCACAGCTGACCTATAAAACACAGTCCTTTTCATAGAGTCAGACTTAGGAAGGGGTAGAGAAATCTGTTGACTATTCGCCCCTCTTGTGTAATGTGAATGCATATTTGAGCAGTAAATCATTTTATCATAAAGAAATTTAGGAGTCTGAGTGTTAATAATTCTATGAAAATATACTAACATATTAGCAGATAGTCTATGCTTGACCATCAGCCACGCAAGACGTTCATGCATCTCTGCAACACTAGTCCTAGAAGAACAACCAAGAACCAATCTTGGGGCCTTGTTTTGAGCCACTTGTAATTTTTTTAAAAGACTGTTTGATGCAGCAGACCATATAACAGAACAGTAATCCAAATGACATAAAACCAATGTACAAACAACACGACAAAACAACTTTGAATTTAGAAACGATGCACATTTACGAGTTACTCCAACAGCTCTACCCATTTTAGCAACAACTTTATTGATGTGATCAGACCATGACAATGTGCAATCCAGCCAAAGTCCAAGAAGCTTAACCTTTTTTACTTGTTGTATATTATGACCATTTACTTGTATATTAATTTTAGGATTATCAGATAACCTATACTTAGACCCGGTCCAAGATGGCCGCCGCATTTCCTGCTTCTGAGGGGTCTATTCTTTCTATATGTCTATGGAGACATAGATGTAACTAGTAAACAAGTATTTTCATGACAGTCTAATAACAGTAAAAAGCAGCAGTCCTAAAAAGACTAAAGGTACTCATTTGAGTGTTTCTTGAAAGAAAGGCAGGCCAATAGGCCTTACATGGGGTCAAACCCTTTGTCCACCATTATTGCCATGCCTGGTTTGAGTAGCTGTGTTATGGCCGAGGGCTTAAAAATGCACGGTCACTCATGGACCCTACGTACATCGCAGACACAAAGGTGATAGCACCGTGAGGGGCAACACCAATCACGGCATTGAAAGTAGCATGTGATTTGTAACTGGATAAAAACACTTCACTATACAGAAGAACAGAAGATGGTGTCTGACAGTAAATTTCTGTGCAGTCCAACACCACGTGTGTGTCTGGAAAATTTGAGAACTCTGGTGGAAGGTTAACTAGGACTACTTCAGGTGGGATCCAGAGGCGCTTGCTTCCAAGCAGAATGTACCAAAAAATGTGTCCATGTGGTGATAATCCTGCTGGCTGTAGTGTGACGAATCCCAAACCTTTCAGCCAGATCTCTGAGAGGCCGACAGACGGGTACATCAGGAAGAGCAGCAGTTCATCAATGGGGGGAAATTTCTGTAAAAATTGAGGAAGTGTTACTCCTAAATCACGCTAATATTCATAACACTAGACATCAATTTCATTTCCAAAAAATATTGCAAATCCAGATACTTTACATGTTGTTCCTCCTAAGATATAAACTGATATTCACAAAAGTATATCAGTTTAAAAAGTGAAAAAGTCACTCAAGGTTAGAATTAATTTGAAATACTGTAAATTAACTGAGAAGTAGCTTTGTGTAAACATTTATGAAGTACAAGTATATTTTGAGAAATACAACTAGTAATAGTTTGATCGTAGCAGCTGTTCTTTTTCAGTTTAGAAATTATGTCAAAGGTAAAATAAAAAATAGAAAGGAAATTTAGGATTTTCATTATTTCTAAGTCCTTAGTAGTATCTTGTTTTACTAATTGTTAATCACCACATGTAATGGGGGAGTAATTGTGAGTGATTACTACCCACCTGATTGAAATGACATTTTAAAAAAGCAATTTCTGAGCATACACATAAAATTGAACGTATTCACCCTTTCTTAAAAAAACATTCCAGTTGCTTCTCCCAATGACCCACATTATTTTCTTTAAAAGATATATACATCTTAAAACAGTGACCTCTGCACTATAGCTACTGTAAAAAGAGATTCTGTCGACTTCCTGATTTGAATTTTTCACATCCTCATTTTAATCTACATCCACTATTGTTCTACATATTACGGTGGCCCTGAAGGGTCACAGCACACAACTTAAGAAAACACGTGCAAAAAGACAAAAAACACAAGCAAATAAAGAAAAACTACACTCACGTAAAAAAATGCACTGCAAATAAAACACCACACAACACATAAAAAATGCTGCAAATAAAAAACCACACAACACATAAAAAATGCTGCAAATAAAAAACCACACAACACATAAAAAATGCTGCAAATAAAAAACCACACAACACATAAAAAATGCTGCAAATAAAAAACCACACAACACATAAATGCTGCAAATAAAAAACCACACAACACATAAAAAATGCTGCAAATAAAAAACCACACAACACATAAATGCTGCAAATAAAAAACCACACAACACATAAAAAAATGCTGCAAATAAAAAACCACACAACACATAAAAAAATGCTGCAAATAAAAACCACACAACACATAAAAAATGCTGCAAATAAAAAACCACACAACACATAAATGCTGCAAATAAAAAACCACACAACACAAAAAAAATGCTGCAAACAAAAAACCTCACAACACAAAAAATGCTGCAGATAAAAAACCACACAACACATAAAAAATGCTGCAAATAAAAAACCACACAACACATAAAAAATGCTGCAAATAAAAAACCACGCAACACAAAATAATAAAATAATAATAATAAAAAATCACTACTGATTGCTAAACTAATTTGCAGATTTTATCACGCATTTAAACATTTGTCTACAAATTTAAAGATCTTAACACGCATTTACAGATTTGTCTACACATTTGCAAATATGAATACAGATTTGTACATTTTTTACACATTTGCAAACCTGATTACACAAAATTTGTTTTACACGTTTGCAGATTGTAGTACAAGCAGAACCACAAATCTTATCACAAATTTACAGATTCGTTTACAAATTTGCATATCTGACAAATTGAGATTAAGGCACACAACTGTGCACACACATTTGTAGATGATATTGCTACAATAATGCCCCCGTACAGGTTAAAATAGGGGCTCTGTTGGATCCACTACATGACTGTTCAAAATGTCTCTGGAGATTTGATGAACCAGTTTTTTTGCTGTCATATGACAGCGTTGCATACAACACACCTAACAAACCCGGTTGGCTCAAGTTGATGGGTTGTAACAAGATTAATCTAGAACAGAGCTTTTCCCATGGTGTTGTTCACGCTCTTCAATTTTCTTTATGTCCTCCATGTTTATGGTGGGAGTCAGGAAGTTGTGCGAATCGGATGTATACGTGAGGTTGGCGTACAAAATAGAGGTGCTGGTGTCAGGCAGAGCAGCATGTTGCTGTGTTCAAGTGTTTCCATTGAAGCACAACACAGTTCTTTAATAAGCAGGTTTTAAGAAAATGAATTCAAATGGAAAAATAAAAGTGCCCGGGCAGTGTTTGAGTTAATTATATGGTCGCCGGGCTGACGCACGGCCCTCGGGCTGTCGGGACCCTCCAGCATCAAATAGAAAGTTTGGTGCGGCTGACTACAACGGTTCAGCTGCACCGGGCTCACTAAGCTAGTTAGCACGTTAGCTGCCAATGTTTACACCAACAGTAAGCTGACTAAACATCCTCTTTTACCCGGACTTGTCGGCTTTGCCTGTTGTCTGGGGCATTCATAGATCGATATAAATGTCCGGGTTTTTATATTTATCACGGCTTTTCTCTCTGGTCACCAACACCTGGATAGAGTCTGGTTCTGTTTAAAGCAGACAGCGTAGTGCTGCTGCTGTCTACAAAGCATAGGTATATGGTCCAACCGATTGTAGAGGAGTGAACATAACTGGCTCATTTATTTCAGTTTATGGCAGCAGCCCAATACCCCGTTGGTCTCATGGACGCAAAAACTATGAAAAGGGCGGAACAATGTGAGAGTTTATTAAATGGAAAATGTTATCAATTGCTTATAATAATATCTGAAACATTAGCAGAAGTGATTGTGATTTTTATTCCCTTAGCACATCATTTGTCTGCTGTAACATTAAAGTTTTTATAATTAGTTTATAAATGTTTAAGTGATTATTTAACTGTCTTTATTTTAGACATAATATGGCTTGACCAGATACAAAACGAGCATATCAATAAAGGAATAGTCGTATTAATCGATATAGATAATTATCAATAAATATCACAAAATATAAAATACATATTTTAAGTGCCCCCTGGTCATTTTGTTGTTCTTCAATGAACTCATTTTGACCAAGAATTAAATTAATGAAATTTTCAAATACTTCTTTTTATAATAACTAAATTTGTAAGACAGAGAAATAAACAAAGATACTTGAGTAACATCAGTAAATATAAAGTAATAATATTAACCATTATATTTTTACTTTTCACGAAAGCTTTTGCACAAAAAAGTCAATGGACCATTTAGTTATTTAACTTACGATATTGCTGTTGACTGTTTGTCAAATAAATACATAAATACTGTAAATGGGCTTAGTTTTGGAGCAAAATGTTGGAGTTGAAGTTCTGTTTCTTTTGAGAAATAAAAGGCAAATGCTTGATCATTTTACAGCCACAAAATTTTTGTTAGGCATGATGTGTTTTGGTTTTTTTAAGAATGTTTAAAAAATAATCAGATTAATAGATTAACCTGTCGATAAAGTGCTAGGTTAATCGATTACAAAAAGAACAAATAGCTGCAGCCCTACTCCAGAGTATAGATTCCCAGTAGTCTTCATCTTTCTCAGCAAGGGCCCTAGCAAATTCTAGGCATGTTTTTTTGTGCATGGACTTTAGGAGAGGCTTTCTTTGTGGAGGATACCCATACATGCCAATCCTCTGCGGTGTGCGTCGTATGGTGTTACTTGAAATTGGTTTTATCTTTTAAAAATACTTTACATCGTTTGAAAATTGCATGATCCTGCCAGATTAACAATCACATCCAACTACCAACATTATATTACTGTAGGATTTTCTAAGATTATGGCTGGATACAGTATGGTCCTTGTACTTGGTAGAGGCCTCACTTTGGTTTAATTATTCCACAATGTGATGTGGTATGGGGCAGATCAGTCTCCTTTACTGTTGAGGTTGTAATAAAGCCCAGATTTGTCTAAGAGCTCAACCAAAAGGGTATTATAGAAAATACTTATTTTTATTTGTAGAGATTTCAGATTAAATCAGATTGCATGATGGAGATTTTCCTTCAGACTGTAGGGTAGAAATGTTGATAGTTTAATCTCATTTTCATATTTTGCTGATTTTAGGACTAAATAGTTTTCATAGTATCTTTATATGTATGAAGTGATTGAGCAAAACTGATTTCACGAACCTGCAATCAAAATCTTTTCTCTTTTTCGTATTTTCAGACCATCTACTGGATCATGTTTCGAAAGAGGAAGTTTTCTCTGACCAGCAGCTCTGTAAAATGGAGAGCAATTCCAGTTTGGACCAGAAGGAACCAGAACATCTGAAGGTGAAAGAAGAGGAGCATCAAGTCTTCTCGCAGGACTCCAGTGAATCTGAGAACCCGGATCAAGTAGGAAACCATCAACAAGACTATGGATCAAAGCGAGATACTGAGCCGAAACAAAATAGGAGACGACAGAAAGCCATGAAGAAAAGCAAATCAGAACCCAAAAGGAAGAAGAAAAGTGACACAGAAAACTATTTGTATCTTTGTAGAATTTGTGGTGATTTTTTCACTAAGAATAGTCAGTTGGCTCAACACGTGAAAAGTCACACAGAAGAGATGCGTTTTCCATGTACGACATGTGGAAAAATGTTTAAGAATAGAAACAATTTAACAGTTCATGTCAGAACTCACACAGGGGAGAAGCCTGTCACTTGTTCAGTTTGTCGCAAAAAATTTAGTCAGAAAGGATCTTTGACTAAACACATGAGAATTCACACAGGTGAGAAGCCTTTCTCTTGTGCAATGTGTGGCAAAGGTTTTAGTGAGAAAGGACATTTGACTATACACATGAGAATTCACACAGGTGAAAAGCCTTTCTCTTGTACAATTTGTGGCAAATATTTCTCTCGGAAAGAAACTTTAACAGAACACACGAGAGTTCACACAGGTGAAAAGCCTTTTTCTTGTACAATTTGTGGCAAAAAATTTAGTCACAAAGGATCTTTGACTACACACATGAGAATTCACACAGGTGAAAAGCCTTTCTCTTGTACAATTTGTGGTAAATACTTCACTCACAAACTACATTTAACCCGTCACATGAGAATTCACACAGGCGAAAAGCCTTTCTCTTGTACAATTTGTGTTAAAGGTTTTAGTGTGAAAGAACATTTGACTAGTCACATGAGAATTCACACAGGTGAAAAGCCTTTCTCTTGTACAATTTGTGGCAAACGTTTTAGTGAGAAAGGAAGTTTGAATAAACACATGAGAATTCACACAGGCGAAAAGCCTTTCTCTTGTACAATGTGTGGCAAAAGGTTTTACACCAGAGGTAACTTAGTTTCTCACGAGAAGATTCATAAAGATTAACTCTTCAGCCGCGAAAGTCGCAATATCGTCGCAATAAACATTGCTGACTTTAACGAGCCACGTTGCAGATATGACCACTAATTTAATTACTACTTTTTATCAGGAGAAGGCCAATACTTAAGACTACGTCACCATTTAGGCTGTGTTACCATGGAAACTTCTGTAGTAAATCAGGTTTTTTGAGCATCGCCACTACATAAGGAGACAAGGAAAAATTGGCTGTGTGTCGTAGCATAGTGAGAGACTCGGACTCAGATTCTGAAGAGGAATATTCACCCTCTGATCGAGATTTTCAGATTTCTACAGAAAAAAAAAAGTGATGCATGAGCAGCGTGCACCAAAAGCCAGTCCTGTTTACCAAGACATACGGGGTTTCGATGCAGCACGACTCGGTGTCCGGGTGGGAGAAAGGTATGTGATGGGGTAGCAGGTAGAGATGCACCGATACCACTTTTTTGGAAAACGAATACGAGTACTTGTATGTCAGTACTCAGTGATACAGAGTACTGAGACTAAACGCAGACGAGGCTTGCAGTAGGCTGTGGATATGTTTTTTCACAGAGTCGTGAAAATAGGATGTCCCAAGCAGTGGCGTGGGACATCATATCTGGGCTCCAGAACATGGAGGAGACGCAGGACTCCCACATTTTCTACCTCAGAGTGGTTAGTCACTCAATGCAATGTACTCGATTATTTTCTGTTATTTTCACAGCAAGTGGATTTTTTCTGGACATTTTCTTTCGTCTTACAAGAGTTTGCTGCAGCGTGAGTTGTGTTGGTTTAGAAGCGTGGGTAAACTATATGTACTTGTGTTGGGATTTTAGGTGCTTGATTAAATTACTTTGTTAAATGTGCTACATTTTGAGCCTCGTCTGGATAATTGCGCTGAGCACAATTTTGCAGTCTGCCTTTGTTCTGTCGTCTTCATTCACTTTGAAATAGTTCCACACGGCGGACATGTTTCGCCTCGCCTTCTCCCAACTCTGAGCTGCAGCCGGGGGCCTGGGGGTGGGCACTCAACGCCTGTGATTAACCCCTTACATGCCATACAAATATAGACATTTCTCAGACCATGGTATCGGTCCCCGGTAAAGGGAATTTTAACAAGTACGGGTACTTTAGAAAATGTGCTATCGAGGACGATACCGGATATTGGTATCAGTGCATCCCTAGTAGCAGGGTTGGTCAAAACACCTATAATCTTAACAGAGGTAGCATCAATGTAAAACTCTGTTGAAGTAGCAGCAGATGCAGTGGAAAGCACAGGAGAAAACAGACTGCTAGTAAGAAGTAGTAAAGTTTAGGGTCCCACTGCAATTAACGATGATGATGGAGGGGTTTGCTGGAAAGATGTGAAGTGTCAGTGGTGGATCAGTCATTTTGATGAATTTGTTGAGAAAATGAGACCACTGATGACAGCTCTGCTGAAATCTTTAAACAAATTTACTACTCTACCTCACCCCCTCCAACACCCTCCAGCTTTTTTTCTAATATCAGACATCCTTGATACCATTATTTATGGATATTATCTTTCGTCTTACAAGAGTTTGCTGCAGCGTGGGTTGTCTTGGTTTAGAAGCTTTGTAAACTATGTTTACTCGTCGTGTTGGGATTTTAGGTGCTTTATTAAATTGTGTTAAATGCGCTACCTTTTGAGGCTCCTGTGGACAATTTCGCTGAGCACACTTTTGAAGTCAGTCTTTATTTTGTCGTCTTCATTCACTTTGAAATAGTTCCACATGGCTGACATGTTCCGGCTCTCCTCCTCCCTGCTCTGAGCTGCAGCCGGGGCCAACTCTAGCTTACTAAACATTCCTAGAACCAGAACAGGGATAGGCAGCTTTCAGCTTCTATGCTCCACAAATCTCCAAATCTGAAACAAACTTCAAGAAGAATGCAAAAATACTGAATCATTGAGTTCTTTTAAAATTGTGAAGATTAAAACTCTACTATTCAGCATTTCAACCCTAAATTGCGCCTTTTGATCACTCTTTGATTCTCGTGGTTTAATTTCTAGTTTATCTCAAGGAAATTTCAATCAAACGCAACTGGACTTGGTAATTTGTCTTGGAAGACGTTTCACCTCTTATCCAAGAGGCTTCATCAGTTCATGCTCGCTGCTGACCAGGCTGGGACTGGTCCAACTAACTGGTGTGGAGACTCAGCTATTTAACCTCTTGAACAAGAATCATTATGTCATTGGATCCTTTGTGCTCCATGTCTTAACGACGGTCGTTGGCGTGCCGCCTATTTGGTGGAGGTTAGGTTTCGGCTTCATTAGTGCCCTATTGTGTTATAAACAACGTCCGTTGTGTTATAACGGAACCGTCGTTAAGACATGGAGCACAAAGGTTTCAATGACATAATGATTCTTGTTCAAGAGGTTAAATAGCTGAGTCTCCACACCAGTTAGTTGGACCAGTCCCAGCCTGGTCAGCAGCGAGCATGAACTGATGAAGCCTCTTGGATAAGAGGTGAAACGTCTTCCAAGACAAATTACCAAGTCCAGTTGCGTTTGATTGAAATTTCCTTGAGATAAACATGACCTGGATGAATGAGAATATTCACAAGCTTTAATTTCTAGTCTTATTTTTTATTTCCTTTTAACTGATTGTGTTTTATCTGTTTTTAATCTATATTCTCATTGATTGTGTTTCTGTTAAATCTATATTTTTGTTCTTATAATCATGCTTTTGTAATCATGTGTTTGGTTTCATTATTGTTGAATCATGTAAAGCACCTTGAATTGCCTTGTGTTGAAAGTGTGCTATATAAATAAAATTGCCATTCCTTGCCTTGTTGGTTATTTACAGGTCAGAGTATGGTAGAAATCTGGGCGTCTGAGAGACCTCGGATGAGAGAATTAAACGACGTGTCACCTCTTTTTTTAAGTACTGAGAACCCCATTTTCCCTTTGCCGGTGTCAAGATGGTTGATTTAACCACACCCTATCATATCTGTTGCTGAACTTTGGGGAAACAGATGACATCACACATCAAACAGAAGAGGAAGTGTCACTTCAGTGGTCAATGTGTCATCTAACAATCAGAAGATAGTGTGGAACAAGGAACACTTTGTATAATGTGTCAGAGAGAAAGTCAAGATATGTCACAGTCAGCACCAGATAACATCTGTCAAAAGGCAAAATCAGATATTTACATACAATTAGTTCTTGTTTGTACTTCATTAAATCAGTATAACATTTTATCTAGACACGAGTAACAGAATCAGTGAAAGGCATCAGCACTATTTCACATAAAAACATCTTTAAGAACTGTGAGAAAGAAAGTTTCCCATTACATGGCGACCAGGAATGATGGTGCTTAGGCACATCAGGGGGCGCTTCCTACGTACGTACGTCGGATCACGCACGCATGCGTAGATGCGAGGTACGTCTACAGGCAGGAAAACACAGAGAATAGGGGGATGTTTTATGACTTCTTGTAGGATCTGAGCAAGAAGCCTCGTGGTTTCTTCGGACAAAGAGACCACATGGCGCTTATCTAACGGACTAGCCTTCGGCTACAAAGAAACTTGAATAGGCATTCACCTGCCAATCAGGAGAAACGCCGAGACGCAATTAAAACCCACAGTCGAGTGACAGTGACATGCAATCAACCCAAATACTGCTTGTCTGTTAAACAATAACTTTCAACACAATTGTACAAAAAGCTCACAGTTTACCTGTAAATAGAAACACAGCACAGAAACTCCAACACGGAGCGTTCAAATGACATAGATTCACTTGAAGTTAAGAATCATACATGCATAAAATTAACAAGAGAACTTTGTAATTCATTCCACCCAGGTTGAAAAATAAACCGAAACGGCCTTATTTTAGTTTGTAGAAGGAAGCTTCCAGGTGCAGAGGAAAAAGATACTGCGTTCTTGATTGCGACGTAAAATAAAAAAAAGCATAGACAATAAAACAATGTAATTTAGCATTTGATTAAAATAATTGGTATGAAAATTAAAAATAGGCAGGCAAGAAATCATAAGCAATTGACTAAAAGCAATAATAGGATCAGTTATTCATAAGCAAGTCTAAATAGGTACGTTTTTTTATTCTAGTTTTAAGAGTTCAGTGTGTCTGTGACAGTGTGGAGGTCCTGTCACTGTGGCTCCGATAGATGACGTGCCCCGGCTGCTTGGCCACAGGGATATCCCTTTGGCGGACTGGTTAGCGCACAGGACTCCCACCCGGGAGTTGTGTGATCAAATCCCACCCAGGCCCTTATTGTGTACCTTGCCACATGTCTGCAGGTTTGCATTCATCTGGCAGTTTATTCCAGATATGAGGAGCATAGAAACTGAAAGCTGCTCCCCATGTTTGGTTTCGGTTCTATGGATAAGTAGCTTAGAGCTGGAGGACCTGAGTGATGTGGATGGTTTGTACCATGATAGCAGATCTCTAATGTACTCTGGTGCTAAACCATTCAATGATTTATAAACTAATAAAAGCACTTTGTAGTCTTTTCTCTGAGCTACAGAGAGCCAGATTAAGAACTTTAGAACTGGGATGATCTACTCTCCTGGTTTTAGTGAGAACATGAGAAGCTGCGTTCTGGATCAGCTGCAGCTGTCTGATTGATTTTTTTTTTTCAGGCAGACCTGTGAAGGCGGCTGGAGATAAATGCATGGATGAGTTTTTATATGTTTTCTTGTGTCATCAGTCCTAGAAACGTTCCTCAGGTGATAGAAGGCTGACCATGTTATTGCCTTTATGTGACTTTGTTTTTATTCGGTTGGAGAAAATTATGGGTCATCCAAATGTTAATTTGTTCAATGCATTTATTAAGCATTTGGATGGGTTCAACATCACCTGGTGAGATTGAGATATAAAATTCAGTGTCATCACTGATCACATAATTCTTACTTTATATTACTGGATCTGAACTATTGGTTTGGTTCTATTCAGTTCTTTGTTTTGTTTTACCGCTTCTCTGCCGTCCGGCAGAGGTGGAGGACTGGGATGTTTTCTTGTGTTCTTTGTTTGCCTCCCTGTCTTGTGTCGTCGGTTCGCACTTCTGCTGGTCCTGTTTGTCTTCTTCACCTGCTTCCTTTCTTCCTTCTTGTCTTGGTTTCGTGTCCATGGAAATTGAACCCACAGTAATCACCAATAAAGATTTTTCATACATATACATCAAGTGGAGTATTAATACTCTGCTTGGGAAAGTAAATCTGTTGGGCTGGTACTTGCTACTCAGACTCAAATTCTGAGTAGCAAACTGCTAGACAGGACACGTAATTTTTTTTTTTTTTATTTAAAAAAATGAATGCATTGAACAAATCAACGACTGGATGTCCCATAACTTTATCCAGCTAAACAGAAACAAAACAGAAGTAATTATTTTTGGAGCTAAGGAGGAACAGAACGATCCAGAGTCAGCACACAGCTTCAGCTAATAACTAAAAACTACTCATCAGGCCAATAATCTAGGTGTAATAATGGTCTCAGACCTGAACCTCCAGGGTCACATAAAGGCAATAACAAGGTCAGCTTTCTATCATCTGAAGAACTTTTCAGGATAAAAGGAATGATGTCACAGAAGGACCATGAAAAACTGATCCATGCGTTTATCTTTAGTTGGATCGATTACTGCGACAGCGTCCTCACAGGTCTACCTAAAAAAATCACACAGACAGCTGCTGCTCGTGTTCTCACTAGAACCAGGAAAGTAGAACACATCACCCCAGTTCTAAAGTCCTTCCTCTGGCTCCCTGTAGCTCAGAGAATAGATTTTAAAATACTCCAACTAGTTTATAAATCACTAAACGGTTTAGCACCAAAGTATGTTGGAGATATGTTGTCACTATATCAACCCAGCAGACCACTCAGGTCCTCCAACTCTAGCTTACTAAACATTCTTAGAACCAGAACTAAACAGGGAGAGGCAACTTTCAGCTTCTATGCTCCACAAATGTGGAATAAACTTCCAGACGAACGCAAAAACGCTGAATCGCTAGGCTCTTTTAAATCAAAGATAAAACTCTACTATTCAGAGCTGCATTTGAATCTTAAATTGCTCTTTATGATCACTCTTTGATTCTCATGGTTTAATTTCTAGTCTTTTATTTCCTTTTAACCGATTGTGTTTTATCTGTTTTTAATCTATGTTCTTAATGATTGATTGTGTTTATCTGTTAAACCCATGTTTTTTTTTTATAATCATGCTTTTGTATTCATGTATTTGGTTTCATTATTGCTGAATAATGTAAAGCACCTTGAATTGCCTTGTGTTGAAAGTGTACTATATAAATAAAATTGCCTTTCCTTTTTGTTATTTATGGGTCAGAGAGCTGTAACATTCTGAGCAAATAGATTTCCTGCCTGTTGTTTTTGATTGTGACTATTGGGGCCTCCTTACAAATTACATTAACAGATATAACCACCAGAACTTGAAAAAATATATATATGATGTTTGGTAATTATCAAAATAAAATTGATAATTGTTATGATCGATCTGGTTATTTTAGGGATATTGGATTAATGATTTGTAAATGTATAATTAAATTATTCCTTCAAATCATTTAATCGGGACACCACCAGCGTCTTAGCTAGAACAAGATCTTATCTCTATTTAGAAGAGGATCATCAACCAATGATCTTATTTATAATTATTAATTATTAGTGATTTTAACAACAGTCCTTATCTGAAGGAAATTAGTTATTGCGATAATTCACACACACATTAAGAATAAAAGAACCCAGATGGTAATTTAATCTACCAATATATTCCAAACCACACAAACTAAACAAGGCAGCTACTTGCATAAAACAGTTTTGTTATTGGTAATGTCAAAGGTAACGGTATACCTGTGCAAAATGCATGCGTAGATGCGAAGTACGTCTACAGGCAGGCAAACACTGAGAATAGGGTGATGTTTTATGACTTGTAGGACCTTAGCAAGAAGCCTCGTGGTTTATTCGGACAAAGAGACCATGTGACGCTTTACTAATTCACCTGCCAATCAGAAGAAACGCTGTGACGCTGTTAAAACCCACGGTTGAGTGACAGTGACATGCAATCAACCCACACACTGCTTGTCTACTAAATAACTATTTCAACACAATTGTACAAAAACCTCACAGTTTACCCGTAAATAGAAACACAGCACAGAAACTCCAACAAGGAGCGCTCAAATGACATAGATTCACTTGAAGTGAAGAATCATGCATGCATAATATTACAAAGAGAACTTTCTAATTCATTCCACCCAGGTTGAAAATAAACCCGAAACGGCCTTTAGTTTGTAGAAGGAAGCTTCCAGGTGCAGAGGAAAAGATACCGCGTTCTTGATTGTGACGGAAAAACGTGGGGGGAGAAATACGAAGCGCAAAAAAGGGGGAATAAAAAAATAAAGAGAGCATTTGCGAATGAAACTTTGGACTTCAAAAATAGCTTTGGTGGCCAGCCAGAGCTAACGAAAAGGGGCTTGGTTGCAAAAAGGGGAAAAGTCCAAACTAATGTTCAAAAGGGAATCTCTCCTTAAAGGTTCAGAGGGATACTTTTCACCAACCGAAGCGAGTTTGAAGAGCGGGGATTTCTTTAGTCCAGGAGTCGAACCAGAGAGGGTTTGGAAATGGCAGTCCTAGAGATTTTAAACCCACCGGGCCGGTGCCTTTCGTCCCTCCTCTCTGTGCAGTTTTCCACTCACGCTGCAGAGAATGGGCAGCAGTTTTGATGGATTGGCGTTCCTGCCAGCCAGTGTGACAGATTTTCCTCCGCTCAGCTGAGGAGGGCTGAGAGAGCGGTGGACAAAAATTAAAACATATAATCTTTAAAAGAAAGCTTAAACAATCATTCATAATCAACTAGCAATATTAAAATTCAATAAAGCATAGACAAAACAATGCCATTTAGCATATGAGTAAAATAATTTGTATTAAAATTAAAAATAGGCAAGCAAGAAATCATAAGCAATTGACTAAAAGCAATAATAGGATCAGTTATTCATAAGCAAGTCTAAATAGGTAAGTTTTTTTATTCTAGTTTTAAGAGTTCATTGTGTCTGCAGTTTTGCATTCGTCTGGCAGTTTATTCCAGATATGAGGAGCATAGAAGCTGAAAGCTGCTCCCCATGTTTGGTTTCGGTTCTATGGATAAGTAGGTTAGAGCTGGAGGACCTGAGTTATCTGGATGGTTTGTACCATGATAGCAGATCTCTAATGTACTCTGGTGCTAAACCATTCAATGATTTATGAACTAATAAAAGCGCTTTGTAGTCATTCTATTCTAGCCAGTGTAAGGACTTTAGAACTGGGATGATCTACTCTACTTTCCTGGTTTCAGTGAGAACATGAGCAGCAGCGTTCTGGATCAGCTGCAGCTGTCTGATTGATTTTTTAGGCAGACCTGTGAAGATACTGTTAAAGTAATCAAGGCGGCTAGAGATAAATGCATGGATGAGTTTTTCTATATTTTCTTGTGTCATCAGTCCTAGAAATGTTCCTCAGGTGATAGAGGGCTGACCTTGTTATTGCCTTTATGTGACTTTGGAGGTTCAGGTCTGATTCCATTATTAGACCTAGATTTCTGGCCTAGTCAGTAGTTTCTAAAGGCGTATCTCCACTAGTACCTTTTGTCGAGCCAGTACTATCGGTAACGCGACTCGACACGGCTCGACTCGTCAAGTGTTGCTTCACAGTTGCAACAAACCAGAGTGTCTCTAGGGAGCGGGTGCGTCAGATGGTGGGCGGCCACAGAGTACGTAGCGGAAAGTAAACAGAGGCTCGGAGACAAAGAAGAACAATGGCAACGTCACTAGCGATCCTGAGCTTTTTGCTCAGTATGTGGCTTTCTGTAGTCCCACGTCGAAGAGAAAGCCTCTCTCATCAAAGAATACAGACCCCTGAAAAGCTGCACATTGCAAGGAAAAACACGGTGAAGTAGTACAAACGAGTGTGAGAAGTTCTGTAGGAGAATGACGCGACAGGACCCCAGCACAGCTTGTAAGCCGATGCAAATATTACCCCGGTGTGGTGGGCTATAAATACGCGCTTGGTATTTATTTATTCACTAAAGCCCAGCGTAAAAACCTATGTTAACAAGTTGGCTATATTAGTAAGTATCGTGTGTGTGCGTGTTTCAGATGACCATCGGCTTGGTTGTTTAACTGGGCCTTACAGTGATGAGACGTTCTTCTAGGTTTCACCGAAGCTCAGCGGCTGCAGAACTTCAGGATGTTGGAACAAATTCATCTACATGTGCAGCAAACTATGTCCAGCACTGGAGCGAAGCAGCGTTTCACTTCTGCGTCTCCTTAAAGAAAGGAGTTGCCATATATATTCTACGAATTCTATGAATTACAAACCACAACTGTATGTTTTGTAATCAAGCTGTGTGCTTTGAAAATGTTTTCAGTTTTGTTAAATCAGCACCGCTACAATGTGTTTTACAGATATCCCATCTTTGAGTAATTTTAGGCTTTTCAGCAGCTTTCAAATGTATGCAGTTTACTTATTTAGCATCACAAGACGTTTTTAATTTTAACAGGCAGAGCAAATGTTGCTATCAGATTTTTAAAATGTTTCTGAACCCTGATGCCAGACATAATATTGTAAAATGATCCCACCAACCAGGATGTAATGAAACTGCAAATGAAAATACAAGCGTATAGCTTGGACATTTTTATTGGACAGGTATAGAAAAATTTCAGAAACAAACTCCAGTTGCTCATGTCTGTGGGTCACGGTTTAGTCTGCAGCATCCCAGGAAAGTTTGATTGAAGGCAGACATAAGGCATCGTCTCATCTCCACCCTCCGTAAGCCAGTTTCCTGCTTCTGCTCCCTCAGAAGAAGGTGCTGATCCCGCTGCAACGGATCACAGATATTTTTTTATTAAGTATTATGCTTACAGTGCATTTAAAACATACACTACTAATTAAAATTAAGGAATAGAAACAAATATGTCTCACTGTGCTGCAGAAAACTTAAGTAGGTCATATTTACAAAAACAAAAAACGGCATCAGAACTAATTTGGATTAATGATAATTAAAAGAACGGTCATACTGAAGATAATATGCAGCTGAATAGGTTAATATTGTGAATAAAATATACAAGCAGCATGAAATTTGCTTCTTACCGAGGGCACGAGACAGCGAGTTCAGGACTTCGCCGTTCTGTGTTTCTTTGCTTCGGCCTGCAGGTGAGAGACATCGGCTATGAACCACGATCAGCTCCGACTCCTCCTTAATAAGTCTTCTCCTCAGCCAACAAGCTCAGAAATGCTGAAACTCCGTTTGGATCACAGCACTGGTTTTTACCGTCATTGTTCTTCAGCAAACACTAAACACATCCACTCGCTGTAGCGAGGTTTCAAAATGGCGGTCGGTTTGTTAAATGACGCTGTCAAGGTACTCTCCAGTGACTCCGGCCTCCAGCCAATCAATGACCGACAGCTGTCTGACGTCGCTTTTCAGTACCATTTCAGCACGGATGGAACCACAGCTGAGGTGGTACGAAGAAGTAGTATCGGCTCGGAGCGACTCAGCGAGACTTCAGCCAGTGGAGAGTAAACGGTACTGAGGATCAGTCGATCTGAGTCGAGTCGAATCGTACCGGTGGAGAGACCCCTTAATTGGACCAACTGAAGTTGGGTACTGATGTTTAATCTATCTTCTTGGGTCCGAAGACAAGTACTTCAGTTTTGTTTTTATTCAGTTGGAGGAAATGATGGGACATCCAACTGTTAATTTGTTCAGTGCATTTATTGAGCATTTGGACGGGTTCAACATCACCTGGTGAGATTGAGATATAAAGTTGAGTGTCATCAGCATAGTTGTGGTAGTTATTTGTTATAATCTGGTTTAATGGGAGCATGTAGATGCTAAATAGGAGGGGCCCTAGGATGGAGCCCTGGGGGACCAAGCATGTGATTACCGTGTTTTGTGGTAGCAATTGGCTAATCGATATAAAAATAAGGTCCTGTTCTTGAGGTAAGATTTGAACCCAGTCAAGTACCACTCCAGAGAGTCCGACCCACCTCTCTAGACGTTCCAGTAATATATTGTCATGATATCCTGCTATGTTATTACTATAATCAGTGGAGCTACCTTGAGACACTAATTATCAATCATCAGCGACTTTGGATTCTCTTAATTTGGATTAACACGGAGCACTTCAGATCTATAACGAGCTTACCTTTCTCTCCGCCTATATAAAGAATCAGATCACTTCAGCTTTTGGATTACAATCTCCTCATGGATATGCTTAAACACCCAGAGTTCTTCAGCTACTCAGCTTACCTCCTCTCTGCCTTTATATAGAGTAATATCTCAATACTAATTCTTAAAGTTGCAAAGTACTTTGTCCATCCTCAGCTTACTCTCCTTTGTCTTATTTCTTTAAGTAATTAAGCATATATATATATATATAATATATATATATATATATATATATATATATATATATATATATAGAGAGAGAGAGAGAGAGAGAGAGAGAGAGAGAGCGTCAATACATAAAGTTATCTAGCCTATTACTTTCTCTCTCCCAATCAGTGAATAACAAAGCAAGTCTCGGTTTATTTCCCTCTCTCTCTCTGTCCAGCAGGATTAGGGTTATTTAACCTACTACTTTACTTGTGTTAATTATAATCAGCGAAAGCGATTAAAAAAACATATATCTATGTTGAACTCTACAGAGATTGTTAGATTCGTGTCGCTGCGACAATTAAATAATCACCATCATTAATAGCCCGCCATAATCATGCAGTCACAACACACAACACATGGTAAGGTCTAAAAACCAATACCCAAGCGACCTCTTTCATCTGGGATACCCCTGCTTTCCAAGTATTATACAAAGAAATATATACACTCTCTTTACAGTCACAATGCAAGGTTCGTATATTAAATTTCAATACTGGATTAACATGGCTGAGCTCCACGTCTTGCACGCCAACGACCGTCGTTAAGACATGGAGCACAAAGGATCCAATGACATAAGGATTCTTGTTCAAGAGGTTAAATAGCTGAGTCTCCACACCAGTTAGTTGGACCAGTCCCAGCCTGGTCAGCGGCGAGCATGAACTGATGAAGCCTCTTGGATAAGAGGTGAAACGTCTTCCAAGACAAATTACCAAGTCCAGTTGCGTTTGATTGAAATTTCCTTGAGATGGCTGAGGACTATTTAAGGTTGTTGTCTCGCACTTGGTTGCTAAGGATACGTTAATTGTCTACTTACGTTGAAAGCTGGCCGTCTTCGTCGGGCTTCTAAACAAGATCGAAGTCAGGGAGCGCTTCTGTCAACCCTGTGCTTCAGTCGCATTACAATTACCCCTCAGCAACTAGCTGCAATATAGTATGCCAATGAAAGATACCATTCTGACCCTTGGACCCATGTTAACGAGCTCGAGAAGGGAAACCCCAATAAAACTGGGTTATTGTCCCTCTTCTATGAGAATTACTGAATACTGACTAAAATGAACGACCTCAAGTCAAAAGAACAACTTTTGAATATTTAATTTTAGCTCAAAAGATTACGAAATACAAGCAGCTTTAGGAAAAAATAAAAAAACTTCTCAAATTACAATGTATGGCAAACCTGACAAATATATTTTCCCCTGAGAGCCCCAAAAACAAACGCAGCTCGAAAAAAGAGTGAGAAGAAGTCTCTCTTAAAAAAAAATCTCGATTGATTAAAACAGTCCATATATATATATATATATATATATATATATATATATATATAGTAGGATGTCTCTTGTCTTTAACACGTGGACAGTGCTAGAGGGTTCTTCGCAAAAACAGCACACCATTATCAGTCTTGTGGTTTTTCTTGTAGACGGTCTACGTCTATTCTGAGTGGCAGCTCTTCTTAGAAACACTTCTGATCTTGTGAGCCACATCTTGGGGCCACGCTGTTCTTGCAAGGTGCTGGTGGCGCGTAGCAGAGGAGGATCACATAGAGTCGAAAGGGGAACGCCTTTTTCTGACATGTAATTGAATGGCCTTTCATTACACTTTCTAAAATAGTCATTCATAGAAAAGGTTGACCCATATTTTATCACCTCAGCCTAGAATTTAACACATCATAAAACAGTAAATTTTCTTAATTGAACAGATCACAGTTGATAAGGAAAGCAGAAAGCATGATAAAAAACGTACTTTATAAGCAAAACAAGGCATCAATAAACACTTTATTGTTTTCTATAACTTTCAGTAGTTTTGGCTTATCTATGCAGAAATGACCGGCTTAGATTTGTCACATATGATCTAAGAGATTTCAACAATGTCATGATCAACGGTGTCAAACGCAAAACTGAGGTATAATAATGTGATTCAGCTCGGTCATATCTGTTGTCTTTTGCATCAGCTCATGTCTCAGCTGCATCAGTTTTTTCATCTATGGACAGAGAGGGACGTATGTGTGTTCCAGTTTTTCCATATTTGCTGTCATCTGCACCAGCTGAAGGAGCTGCTTGTAGTGTTTCATTTGGTTCGTATCTGCTGTCTTTTGGGTCAGCTGATTTATCTCTGGGTTGTTCATGGTCATTCAGAGATGCAGGGAGTGCTGCGTCTGCCGTCGTTATCTTGGCTTGGGGACAGGGCGTCGAGTTTACATGTAAAAACACGTTGGATAGATAAATCCTCTGACCTTGTTTATTAAGGTTCCATTCGTTTCCTGTAAACAGGTGCTTTATATTACAAAAAATATTCAAATCGTTCATAAGTGGAATTGAGCATCCAGCACAGATAGTTTTAACAAACCTGTTAAATGATTGCATCCTGCTGTATTGTTCATCAGATCGTGTTGCACGAATTGGGCCAGAAATGAGAAGTTCTATCTTGTGGTTGTTCAATTTCTGGAGTAAATCCAAGAAGTCTTTCTTTAGAATTTTTGAGAGGGATGTCGGCAGCTCCAGCATGAATTACAACTTTTTCCAAAACGTTTTTGAATTTGTATTTTTTTCAGCCAGGGGACCCACGGGCCGACCGGAAGGGGAGGAGACTTAGGCTCCCCATAATTTTTATTTATTTATGAATTTTGACTGATTGCATATATGAAAACTCTATTTAATTTTTTTCAATTAGACACAAAATGACATAAGGATTAAGAGACACAAACTTTGATTAGTTGACAATAAATACAGAAGAGTTACATCAACAACACATGAAAATAAATCTAGCAGAAACAGAACCGCACACAACTACAGAGCAGACGTTGTTGTTCATTCACATAGATATGTGCTCTCAGATCAGTCTCACTGCAGCTCAGGTTGGTGGCACAAATATTCAGCCATTGAGTTCTGCTGTACAAGTTGTGCATTCACGTATTAAGACAGTTGTCATGTTCCTCCTCTTCATTTATTTTCTATCTATTTTATGAGGATAATTCTGTAGAAGATGGACCTGCAGGGGAAGTCACACCTTGCTGAAAAAAAGAGATAAAGAAAGTAGTTCTGATTAAAAAAGTACTGTACGTACTTATACAGCAGCTTTCATATTTTCAATCATTAACCAATACATACATTTTGATCAAATACTAATTATTGAGAAATCTGAATAGTACAACTAAACATCAAATACTGAATTCATCCAGAAGATGGCAGCAAAACGAAGTTATGTGTAACCAGAAAAAGAACTACATACTCTTGCAGACAGCCAGTGAGATAAATGGATTTGTTATAATCAACGTAGGGTAAAAGATAACTGATAAACTTTCATTATAAACAGCAGAAAAATTATAGATTATCAGTCGTCTACTAAATGAAGACACAGAACCGTAAACATAATTAAGAATTCCAGTTCATCATTAGTAAATTTACAAGGCGACTATTCAGAAAGCACACCTGGGGTCCATAAAGCAGATTATGTGACATAACCGGATAAGTTTGAAGATAAGTTTGTGGATAACATCAAATATCGGTTCCAAAAACGGAGCTATCTTTCAAGGTATGTTAGTAACCATAGCAACTTAATAGCTGAACATAACTTGCTCTGGACCAGGTTATGTTTCAGGTAAATTTGTTCCATTAAGGGTTCTGAGCATGGTGTGAACTTTTAAATTATTATCCTATGGACTTGGAAGCAAAGATTATATAATATTTTGTCAAAATATCTTTAGTTTTATCAACCAGAAACTGTAGGACAAGATAACTGACTGAAATCCTGATCATAATTAAAGTTAGATAGTTTTAAGTATCGTACTTCACTATATTTTTATTATATCCATTACTGAGTAGGAAAAACAACATCTAATAAATATGATTAAAAATGTTGTGCCCCAAAATACTTTAACGCATAATAGATATGAGAACAATAGTTTTATGGAAACATTATAATAGCAATTATGAGTACTGTAGAAATGATGAGACAGAAAAACATATAATATTAAAGTGTCAGAATATGAGGAAGAAAGAAGACATCTGATTGAAATCCTAAAACAGAATTAAAGTTAAACTAGATATAATTATTTTAGTAGAAAAAAAAACATAAAGTAAACATTATGATATAATGATTCATTATCTAATAAATGCATTTGTATGACAGGATCTTATGTTTAAGTGACGTTGCTGTTCCCCTTCTCCACCAGCTGGTGGCGGTAATGACCTGATTCGTTGTTTTTCAAGCCCCAATAAACCCGAAGAAGAAGAAGCAGAAGCTAAACGTGATGCTAGCTGTTTTTCTCCACGTGAAGTCATTCTAGAGATTCTGCTCATCTGGGGGCTAAATTACTGAGTGTTTGCAGTCAGAATGTCTTCAATCCAGCTTCAACGAGAGTTGATCAACGAGCAGTTAACTCCTGCTGAAGAAACATTCACAGATTGTAAAGAAATCTTCAAGTCCCAGGAAGAGATGGATGATCAGAACAGGCCGCTGGATTTCACCCGGACACCCCAGATCATTTTACACCGGATAGGTAGGAAACAGCAACGATGCTGACGGTTTACTGTTGACGCAGGATGGAGATTACGGCTTTAAATCCACCATTTGGGGAGAGATTTTAGCGGAGATTAGGCAGCGAAGCTAAAGCTAGCTCCTGGTGTTTAATCCAGTATGCCCCATTCTCATTCTTGATAATACTGTTTGTTCTTTATTATTGACTTCCATGATTCTCATCTTACCTACCCTTTCTTGTATATTAAATAAATGTCTTCCCTTTTTTTCCTTAATCCATAATTTTTGCCACTCTTCCATCATCTGTTTCTTAATTATTGCTTTTACCTCTTTTATGCTAAATGGGATCTCCATCCATGAATCAAGTTTTGTTGCTTGTCTTGCATAGTAATCTACTATCTCATTTCCATCCACCCCTCTATGTGCTGGAACCCACATGAACCTTACTTCTATACCTAATTTATTCAATCTAAATAAACATTCAATAATTTCAAAAAGGATATCTATTCTACTGTCCGTTTCTCTAGATTCCATTGTCATTAGTGCCGAAAGAGAATCTGAACAAATTATACCCTTTTTTAATCTGTTTTGTTCAATCCAGTTTAAACTAAATAATATTGCTAACATTTCTATTGAAAATACTGATAATCCATTTGAAGTTCTGACTTTTTCACATATTTATAAATCTGGAACATAAAAAGAAAAACCTGTGTTGTCATTTTCTAAATTTTTTGAACCATCTGTAAAAATAGGAACAAAATTTTTATGCGTATTTTCCAATCTTTCATTTACAATATTTCCCCAATTATTTCCTTTTCCTTTATTCTGTTCCATTTTATTCTTAATATAAAAATCTATATTACCATTACTATAAACCATTTTGGAGTAGTCGAATAAATACATTTCTTTTTGAATTGAATATCCTTTAAATTATAAATTTCAGCTAAATTATTTGCTTTACCAATCATACTCTTATATTTTTCATTTCCATTATTCCAAAAATGTTCCCTATCTATTTCAACCAAATATTCTTCTTTTGAACATCCTTGAACACTAGCCCAAAAATGTAATAATGTTTGCTTGAATCTCAAATCAATCGGCATTTCTCCCATTTCTACTTGCATTGCTACTATTGGTGTTGATTTTATTGCTCCACTACAAATTATTAATGCTTGATTTTGAATTCTCTCTATCTTTTTTAATAAAATTTTACTTGCCGAACTATACATAATACTCCCATAATCTATCACAGATCTAATCATTGAAATATACATTTGTTTTAAAGCCTTTGTACTAGTACCGCAATCAACATAATAATAATAAATAATAATATTTACTTTTTTACATCTTTTTTCAATTTTTTCTATATTCTCCTTCCAAATTAATCTACTATCAAATATAACTCCCAAGTATCTAAAACTTTTAACCTGTTCCAAGTTTTCTTCATATAATTTTAGATTAATGACCACATTTCTTTTACTTATAAAAACCATACTTTTTGTTTTATCTATTGAAAACTTAAAACCCCAATCATAAGACCAATTTTCTACTTTTTTTATTTCTTCTTGCAATTTTTTCTCTACATATTTTATATTTCTTCCCCTTTTCCACAAAGCTCCATCATCTGCAAACAATGACCTACCATATTCCAGATTAATATTTTCAAATACATCATTTATCATAATTATAAATAATATAGGACTAATTATACTACCTTGTGGTGTTCCATTATCCACCATATATCTGTTCGACATTTTATCTCCTATTTTTACTTGAATATGTCTGTAAAATAAAAACATTTTTACCCACTCATATATTCTTCCATTAATCCCTAATCTTTTTAGCTTTATTAATAATCCCTCTTTCCAAACCATATCATAGGCTTTTTCGATATCAAAAAACACCGCTACTAAACTTTCTTTATTATTTTGTGCTTTTCTAATTTCATTTTCTAGGTAAACTATTGGGTCCATTGTCCCCCTACCTTTCCTAAAACCACTCTGATATTTAGTTATTAAATTTTTACTTTCCAGAAAGTAATTTATTCTCTCCGTTATCATTCTTTCCATTATTTTTCCCATATGAGAGGTAAAAGCTATAGGTCTGTAATTTTTGTGGATTACTTGAGTCTTTACCTGCTTTTAAAATAGGTATGATTACTGCTTCCTTCCAATTTTGTGGTATGTATCCTTCTTCCCAAACTTTATTATATAAATTCAATAACTTTATTTTCATCTTATTCCCTAAATGTTTTATCATCTCATAAGTAAGTTTATCTTTTCCTGGTGATGTTTTTTTACTTTTCCCTAACGCTTGCTCTAATTCATTCAAATTAAATTAACAATCCATTAATGACATTTTATCACTATGCTCATCCATTGGAAGCACAGATAGTGTGTTGTATGCAAAATTTCACCATACATGGCCCCATTCATTCTTTCCTTAACACGGATCAGTCGTCCTGTCCCCTTAGCAGAAAAACAGCCCCAAAGCATGATGTTTCCACCCCCATGCTTCACAGTAGGTATGGTGTTCTTGGGATGCAACTCAGTATTCTTCTTCCTCCAAACACGACCAGTTGAGTTTATACCAAAAAGTTCTACTTTGGTTTCATCTGACCACATGACATTCTCCCAATCCTCTGCTGTATCATCCATGTGCTCTCTGGCAAACTTCAAACGGGTCTGGACATGCACTGGCTTAAGCAGGAGGACACGTCTGGCACTGCAGGATTTGATTCCCTGTCGTTGTAGTGTGTTACTGATGGTAACCTTTGTTACTTTGGTCCCAGCTCTCTGCAGGTCATTCACCAGGTCCCCCCATGTGGTTCTGGGATTTTTGCTCACCGTTCTCATGATCATTTTGACCCCACGGGATGAGATCTTGCGTGGAGCCCCAGATCGAGGGAGATTATCAGTGGTCTTGTATGTCTTCCATTTTCTGATAATTGCTCCCACAGTTGATTTTTTCACACCAAGCTGCTTGCCTATTGTAGATTCACTCTTCCCAGTCAGGTGCAGGTCTACAATTCTTTTCCTGGTGTCCTTCGAAAGCTCTTTGGTCTTGGCCATAGTGGCGTTTGGAGTCTGACTGTTTGAGGCTGTGGACAGGTGTCTTTTATACAGATAACAAGTTCAAACAGGTGCCATTAATACAGGTAACGAGTGGAGGACAGAAGAGCTTCTTAAAGAAGAAGTTACAGGTCTGTGAGAGCCAGAGATCTTCCTTGTTTGAAGTGACCAAATACTTATTTTCCACCATAATTTACAAATAAATTCTTTAAAAATCCTACAATGTGAATTCCTGGATTTTTTTTTCAAATTCTGTCTCTCACAGTTGAAGTGTACCTATGATGAAAATTACTGACCTCTATCATTATTTTAAGTGGGAGAACTTGCACAATCGGTGGCTGACTAAATACTTTTTTGCCCCACTGTACATATATTAAGTGCCTCCCCGGTCATTTTGTTGTTCTTCGTTAAACTAATTTTAATTAAGAATTAAATTAATAACTTTTTCAAATACTTCTTTTTATCATAACAAAATTTGTAAGACAGAGAAATAAATCAAGAGACTTGAGTAACATCAGTAAATATAAAGAAAAATAATATTATTAACCGTTATATTTTTATAAATATTAGGGGAAAATATATGTATATATAAACGGAAAATAAAATAAAAACACTGGTACATTTCACAAAAAAGCTTTTGCACAAAAAAGTCAATGGACCATTTAGTTATTTAACTTACGATATTGCTGTTGACTGTTACTTTGTCAAATAAATTAAATAAATACTGTAAATGGGCTTAGTTTTGGAGCAAAATGTTGGAGTTGAAGTTCTGTTTCTTTTGAGAAATAAAAAGGAAATACTCGATCATTTTACAGACACAAAATTTTTGTTAGGCATGATTTGTTTTGGTTTTTTAAGAATGTTTAAGAAATAATCAGATTAATTGATTAATCTATCGATAAAGTGCTAGGTTAATAGATTACAAAAACAAATAGCTGCAGCCCTACGCCAGAGCATGGAGTCCCAGTAGTCTTCATCTTCCTCAGCAAGGGCCCTAGCAAATTCTAGACATGCTTTTTAGTGCATGGGCTTTAGGAGAGGCTTTCTTCGTGGAGGATACCCATACATGCCAATCCTCTGCGGTGTGCGTCGTATGGTGTTACTTGAAATTGGTTTTATCTTTTAAAAATACTTTACATCGTTTGAAAATTGCATGATCCTGCCAGATTAACAATCACATCCAACTACCAACATTATATTACTGTAGGATTTTCTAAGATTATGGCTGGATACAGTATGGTCCTTGTACTTGGTAGAGGCCTCACTTTGGTTTAATTATTCCACAATGTGATGTGGTATGGGGCAGATCAGTCTCCTTTACTGTTGAGGTTGTAATAAAGCCCAGATTTGTCTAGGAGCTCAACCAAAAGGGTATTATAGAAAATACTTATTTTTATTTGTAGAGATTTCAGATTAAATCAGATTGCATGATGGAGATTTTCCTTCAGACTGTAGGGTAGAAATGTTGATAGTTTAATCTCATTTTCATATTTTGCCGATTTTAGGACTAAATAGTTTTCATAGTATCTTTATATGTATGAAGTGATTGAGCAAAACTGATTTCATGAACCTGTAATCAAAATCTTTTCTCTTGTTTGTATTTTCAGACCATCTACTGGATCATGTTTGGAAAGAGGAAGTTTTCTCTGACCAGCAGCTCTGTAAAATGGAGAGCAATTCCAGTTTGGGCCAGAAGGAACCAGAACCTCTGAAAGTGAAAGAAGAGCAGCATCAAGTCTTCTCTCAGGACTCCAGTGAATCTGAGAACCCGGATCAAGTAGGAAACCATCAACAAGACTATGGATCAAAGCGAGATAAAGAGCCGAAACAAAATAGGAGACGACAGAAAACCATGAAGAAAAACAAATCAGAACCCAAAAGGAAGAAGAAAAGTGAAGAAGAAAACTATTTGTATCTTTGTAGAATTTGTGGTGATTTTTTCACTAAGAAGAGTCAGTTGGCTCAACACGTGAAAAGTCACACAGATGAGAAGAGTTTTCCATGTACGACATGTGGAAAAATGTTTAAGAATAGAAACAATTTAACAGTTCATGTCAGAACTCACACAGGGGAGAAGCCTTTCTCTTGTACAATGTGTGGCAAAGGTTTTAGTGAGAAAGGACATTTGACGTGTCACATGAGAATTCACACAGATGAGAAGCCTTTCTCTTGTACAATTTGTGGCAAAAAATTTACTCAGAAAGCATCTTTGACTACACACATGAGAATTCACACAGGTGAAAAGCCTTTCTCTTGTGCAATTTGTGGCAAAGGTTTTAGTGTGAAAGGACATTTGACTAGTCACATGAGAATTCACACAGGCGGAAAGCCTTTCTCTTGTACAATGTGTGGTAAAGGTTTTAGTGTGAAAGGACATTTGACTAGTCACATGAGAATTCACACAGGCGAAAAGCCTTTCTCTTGTACAATGTGTGGTAAAGGTTTTAGTGTGAAAGAATATTTGACTAGACACATGAGAATTCACACAGGCGAAAAGCCTTTCTCTTGTGCAATTTGTGGCAAATATTTCTCTCAGAAAGAAATTTTAACAAAACACACGAGAGTTCACACAGGTGAGAAGCCTTTCTCTTGTACAATGTGTGGTAAATATTTCTCTCAGAAAGAACATTTAACACAACACACGAGAGTTCACACAGGTGAAAAGCCTTTCTCTTGTACAATGTGTGGTAAAGGTTTTAGTGTGAAAGGACATTTGACTAGACACATGAGAATTCACACAGGCGAAAAGCCTTTCTCTTGTACAATGTGTGGTAAAGGTTTTAGTGTGAAAGAATATTTGACTAGACACATGAGAATTCACACAGGCGAAAAGCCTTTCTCTTGTGCAATTTGTGGCAAATATTTCTCTCAGAAAGAAAATTTAACACAACACACGAGAATTCACACAGTTGAGAAGCCTTTCTCTTGTACAATGTGTGGCAAAAGGTTTTACACCAGAGGTAACTTAGTTTCTCACGAGAAGATTCATAAAGATGAACTCTTCAGCCGCGAAAGTCGCAATATCGTCGCAATAAACATTGCTGACTTTAACGAGCCACGTTGCAGATATGACCACTAATTTAATTACTACTTTATATCAGGAGAAGGCCAATACTTAAGACTACGTCACCATTTAGGCTGTGTTACCATGGAAACTTCTGTAATAAATCAGGTTTTTTGAGCATCGCCACTACACAAGGAGACAAGGAAAAATTGGCTGTGTGTCGTAGCATAGTGAGAGACTCAGACTCAGATTCTGAAGAGGAATATTCACCCTCTGATCGAGATTTTCAGATTTCCACAGAAAAAAAAAAGTGATGCATGAGCAGCGTGCACCAAAAGCCAGTCCTGTTTACCAAGACATACGGGGTTTTGATGCAGCACGACTCGGTGTCCGGGTGGGAGAAAGGTATGTGATGGGGTAGCAGGTAGAGATGCACCGATACCACTTTTTTGGAAAACGAATACGAGTACTTGTATGTCAGTACTCAGTGATACAGAGTACTGAGACTAAACGCAGACGAGACTTGCAGTAGGCTGTGGATATGTTTTTTCACGGAGTCGTGAAAATAGGATGTCCCAAGCAGTGGCGTGGGACATCATATCTGGGCTCCAGAACATGGAGGAGACGCAGGACTCCCACATTTTCTACCTCAGAGTGGTTAGTCACTCAATGCAATGTACTCGATAATTTTCTGTTATTTTCACAGCAAGTGGATTTTTTCTGGACATTTTCTTTTGTCTTACAAGAGTTTGCTGCAGCGTGGGTTGTCTTGGTTTAGAAGCTTTGTAAACTATGTTTACTCGTCGTGTTGGGATTTTAGGTGCTTTATTAAATTGTGTTAAATGCGCTACCTTTTGAGGCTCCTGTGGACAATTTCGCTGAGCACAATTTTGAAGTCAGTCTTTGTTTTGTCGTCTTCATTCACTTTGAAATAGTTCCACATGGCTGACATGTTCCGGCTCTCCTCCTCCCTGCTCTGAGCTGCAGCCGGGGCCAACTCTAGCTTACTAAACATTCCTAGAACCAGAACAGGGATAGGCAGCTTTCAGCTTCTATGCTCCACAAATCTCCAAATCTGAAACAAACTTCAAGAAGAATGCAAAAATACTGAATCATTGAGGTCTTTTAAACTGAAGATTAAAACTCTACTATTCAGCATTTCAACCCTAAATTGCGCCTTTTGATCACTCTTTGATTCTCGTGGTTTAATTTCTAGTCTTATTTTTTATTTCCTTTTAACCGATTGTGTTTTATCTGTTTTTAATCTATATTCTCATTGATTGTGTTTCTGTTAAATCTATATTTTTTTTCTTATAATCATGCTTTTGTAATCATGTGTTTGGTTTCATTATTGCTGAATCATGTAAAGCACCTTGAATTGCCTTGTGTTGAAAGTGTGCTATATAAATAAAATTGCCATTCCTTGCCTTGTTGGTTATTTATGGGTCATAGTATGGTAGAAATCTGGGCGTCTGAGAGACCTCGGATGAGAGAATTAAACGACGTGTCACCTCTTTTTTTAAGTACTGAGAACCCCATTTTCCCTTTGCCGGTGTCAAGATGGTTGATTTAACCACACCCTATCATATCTGTTGCTGAACTTTGGGGAAACAGATGACATCACACATCAAACAGAAGAGGAAGTGTCACTTCAGTGGTCAATGTGTCATCTAACAATCAGAAGATAGTGTGGAACAAGGAACACTTTGTATAATGTGTCAGAGAGAAAGTCAGGATATGTCACAGTCAGCACCAGATAACATCTGTCAAAAGGCAAAATCAGATATTTACATACAATTAGTTCTTGTTTGTACTTCATTAAATCAGTATAACATTTTATCTAGACACGAGTAACAGAATCAGTGAAAGGCATCAGCACTAATTCACATAAAAAACATCTTTAAGAACTGTGAGAAAGAAAGTTTCCCATTACATGGCGACCAGGAATGATGGTGCTTAGGCACATCACGGGGCGCTTCCTACGTACGTACGTCGGATCACGCACGCATGCGTAGATGCGAGGTACGTCTACAGGCAGGAAAACACAGAGAATAGGGGGATGTTTTATGACTTGTAGGATCTGAGCAAGAAGCCTCGTGGTTTCTTCGGACAAAGAGACCACGTGGCGCTTATCTAACGGACTAGCCTTCGGCTACAAAGAAACTTGAATAGGCATTCACCTGCCATTCAGGAGAAATGCCGAGACGCAATTAAAACCCACAGTCGAGTGACAGTGACATGCAATCAACCCAAATACTGCTTGTCTGTTAAATAATAACTTTAAACACAATTGTACAAAAAGCTCACAGTTTACCCGTAAATAGAAACACAAACACAGCACAGAAACTGCAACACGGAGCGTTCAAATGACTTATAGATTCACTTGAAGTTAAGAATCATACATGCATAAAATTAACAAGAGAACTTTCTAATTCATTCCACCCAAGTTGAAAAATAAACCGAAACGGCCTTATTTTAGTTAGTAGAAGGAAGCTTCCAGGTGCAGAGGAAAAAGATACTGCGTTCTTGATTGCGACGTAAAATAAAAAAAGCATAGACAATAAAACAATGTAATTTAGCATTTGATTAAAATAATTGGTATGAAAATTAAAAATAGGCAGGCAAGAAATCATAAGCAATAGACTAAAAGCAATAATAGGATCAGTTATTCATAAGCAAGTCTAAATAGGTACGTTTGTTTATTCTAGTTTTAAGAGTTCAGTGTGTCTGCAGTTTCGCATTCGTCTGGCAGTTTATTCCAGATATGAGGAGCATAGAAACTGAAAGCTGCTCCCCATGTTTGGTTTCGGTTCTATGGATAAGTAGCTTAGAGCTGGAGGACCTGAGTGATCTGGATGGTTTGTACCATGATAGCAGATCTCTAATGTACTCTGGTGCTAACCCATTCAGTGATTTATGAACTAATAAAAGCGCTTTGTAGTCTATTCTCTGAGCTACAGGAAGCCAGATTAAGAACTTTAGAACTGGGATGATCTACTCTACTTTCCTGGTTTTAGTGAGAACATGAGCAGCAGCGTTCTGGATCAGCTGCAGCTGTCTGATTGATTTTTTTTTTTTCAGGCAGACCTGTGAAGGCGGCTGGAGATAAATGCATGGATGAGTTTTTATATGTTTTCTTGTGTCATCAGTCCTCGAAACGTTCCTCAGGTGATAGAAGGCTGACCATGTTATTGCCTTTATGTGACTTTGTTTTTATTCGGTTGGAGAAAATTATGGGACATCCAAATGTTAATTTGTTCAATGCATTTATTAAGCATTTGGACGGGTTCAACATCACCTGGTGAGATTGAGATATAAAATTCAGTGTCATCAGCATAGTTGTAGTTATTGAGGTTATTGAGCCTCCTGTCGGTTCCGTGAGTTCTGCTGGCTGGTCGGTTCATCTGGGGGGGCTGTCCGGCATTGGCTGGGCCCCTGATCTTGGCGCCCTGCGTGGGGCGGGATCTGGACCCAGGAGCTGGAAGATCTGGATGTCCAGGTGCTGGCTGGGCGCGGCCTGGGGAGGGCGTACATTCGCTGCAGCTTTTACTGTGGCTCCCTGGCGTATGGGTGTGTGGGGGGTGGGGCGGGTTGTTGGCGGTGGGTATTGGTCCGGGGTGGCAGCAGCGTGTTTCGTCCGTCGGTCGGTTGTGGGTCCATCCTGCCAGCATTGCGGCTGCTTGGTGTTCCCCTGAGGCTTCCATCTGTTCCTCTCTTGGTGGGTGATCGGCCCTGCGCTGGTCCGCCTGCAGCTCCTGCGCTCTGTGGGACTCTGGATGCATGCGTCTCCTGCCTCCTTCATGTCTGTGTCGATTCCTGTAGGACGGATTGACGGTTCCTTACACCAGCTATCAATCACTTGCATGGGGAAACCTTATTCAGACCTGCATGCTCAAACAAACACATAGGTGTGGAGACATTGGTGTGGACGGACATATCTTAAGCTGAGGTTATCGTCATTAGTTAGCTTTTACCAGGAGCTTAACAGAAACATTAGTATTGTGTTCATTAATCCATGCATGTGTGTAGTGAATGTGTTATTCTTACTTTATATTACTGGATCTGAACTATTGGTTTGGTTCTATTCAGTTCGTTGTTTATTTTTGTTTTACCGCTTCTCTGCCGTCCGGCAGAGGTGGAGGACTGGGATGTTTTCTTGTGTTATTTGTTTGCCTCCCTGTCTTGTGTCGTCGGTTCGCACCTCTGCTGGTCCTGTTTGTCTTCTTCACCTGCTTCCTTTCTTCCTTCTTGTCTTGGTTTCGTGTCCATGACTTCAGGAAATTGAACCCACAGTAATCACCTA